>CM062819.1:1954159515-1954652244 GCA_031772625.1 Pinus tabuliformis
TGTTGTGAAGGGATAAAGCCCTTGATTGGGCCTACGATAGAGGGAAAAATACCTATTTAGAATTTCTTCTTCTCTCAAAGGGCCATGGCAAAGGGAGAACAGGGCTACCAAGAGGCAGTGAAGGGAATAGGATGGTAGTGAAGGAGGACAAAGGGATATAGAGGCTAAGCGGAGGGGAGAATGAGGGTCAAGGAGGAGGAAAGAATGAGGCCAAGGGAGGGAAAGGGTGTCGAGGGGATGGAAGGCCTGCAACAAGCCTAAAAGAGGAGGTCGAAGGGTTGCGAAGAGGATATAGGGCAGGTTGAGGGAGTAATGAATCGTTTTGGCTTGTGAGAATGTCCACATGGCCCAGAATTGCCCACTACAGAGGAAGAAGGGGTCACGGCTAGCCCAAAGAGGCCAAATCAGGCCCATGACCAAGGGAGGAGGAAAGAAGAGGGCAGCGGCATGGCTAGGTAGGCTAGATTTGCAATTTTATCCAATTTCCTTTAATGTTGGCCCTGCAAAAATCTCTAGAGATTGGATGTTACCCTCAAGGGAATATATCTAGATCCAACCCAGAAAATACTCTTAAATCTCACCTGTACAAATGAAATTACAAGTACCCAAAACCCCAATATATAGAAAATTTGAAAAATAAACCCCAAACCCCAATTAGCTGCAAACAAGGGTCAGAAGAAATTATTTTACAAATATATAAATAGACAATGGTTGAAATATTTGTTGAAGAATAGAAATTTTATGATAATAGCACCACCTTGATGGATTTCGAAATATAAATGTTAATAACAACCTTAGCAAAGTAAGAAAACCATATAAATTTCCTAAAGCCCAAAGAAGGTCGACATGTGACCATAGTTTGTGAACTTGGAGCCCAAGGGCTGGGGAACCTCCAAATTCTATATATTTCTTAAGAGAAAATTGTTAGATCATACAATGAATCAAATCACCGAAGATAAACTCAAAACTTACCAATAAAATGTTCTTGTCATCTACAAATGAAATAACAATTCATGTAATATTGAAGCACAATATAGGAAAGCACATACCCGACGCATACCACAAATCAATGAGTCAAAGACACCATGAAATGAACCCCAAAATCTTTTATTATGAATTTCAAATGTTCCCAACAAAATAGTGACTTCACACCAACGTTACAAAATTACATCAGATCAAAGTTACTACCATTGTGATTTGAGAAGAAAATGACTTCTAATTTATAGATAAATCCTCCAAGTGGAAAATAACGGCTAGTTGGCTTGATCCCCATAAAAATAATCTCAATAGTCGATAAATATTTGATCAAATTTTAATATTTGTCGTCAAAAATACTTATTTTTGAGGAATTTTTGAATTTCTCATTAAAACATTTTTTATTAATTCAAAAAAAAATATTTTGGATTAATTCCCTCAAAATTTTGACTTTGACTTAACCATCAAAGTCCAAGGGCTTAATTGTTCTTAAAAAATCCATTTTTGCCTTGCTGGGGGATCTCCAAAAATTGACTTCTTCATGACCCACAAACTTTTTGGTCATTTTCCACTTGAAGAAATTAATTTCTCAAATTTAATTTTTGACTCTAAATTAATTAATTCTTTGGATTAGGATTTTATTTAATTTTTGCTACAAAAATCAATTAATTGACACATGAGGGGATTAATTAATTTTCCACCCTCAAATATTTTACCCATGGTGTCTAAGTATGAAGGACCATGCATTAAATATTTTTTACACCAGATATTACAATTGCAACCCTCAAAGGGGGAATACCCTCTCGTTATAGACCCTCAAATAATTACCCAATTTTGCGACACAATATGATTTAGTAGACCAAGTCATTTGTAATAATGTAATTTATATAAATAACTTGAATTATCCCCAAATCACTTTTACAAAAGACTCAACTAAACAAGAGGACTCACCTAAGACCTTGTCAACAAATTTCACCCTAGCTTTGTGATTTAAGCTGGAGGTAAAAACTCTTTCGATTACCCATCTTTAGAAACACAGGTAATCAGTGAGGTTAAAAAACCTCCTAGGATGAAATTTGTCGCCAAACATAGGCTTACCAAAGTTGTTACATAATTAAACAATCATACTAGCGTGATTTACATTACAACTTGCAAAAATTAGGTTTACAATGATTTAAGAAATGGTTGGCTAATGATCTTGAACTTTGAAAAAAAATTGTACCACTGCTTCCTTGGACTTGTGACAAAATAGGTGCAACACCCCCCAACCCCATAAACCAGCATAAAGCTGAGTGTTTAAGGGTAGCGGGGAAAAGCTTCAATTTTTGGACATCGAATAAATAGTCATAACTCCTAAATAATATTTCAAATTCAAAGAGAAAAGCGTTGGGGTCTTCATGTACCTTACCATGAAAATGAGGAAGAACTGATGGTGGGATATTCTTCATTTGCACCATTGTATCAGGGTCCACAACTGGAAATCCAAGGGTGGATTGTTCTTCCTGTGTCTGGTTTTTACCAACTCCTTCACCATTGACATCCTCACGGTTTTCCATCCTCTTTCCTCCAAGCAAACTATACCTTGTAAATGTGAAGGTTGAATGTGTTTTAAATCTAACCTTTCAGCTGCAAAATTCACCTTCTTCCCTACCACTAGTTGTGATACTTGATATTTCACTTTGTTAGTCCTCTTCGTTGTCGTTGATGTCACCAAAGTAGTAAAGTGTCAACCTCATTTGTCTGTGTATGCCTAGAGTTTTTACCTACAACAGAAGGCCCACCGTGAGAAGAAAATCTTTCCAAATTATCAATATTTCCTCTACCCTTCTTGGGTTTTGGACCTCTACCCTTCTAGTCATTCATGTTTTTTTAAAAGAAAAATCAAATCACAAAATTTCAAAACTGTAAAAACACTTGTTAGAAAAAGAAATCAAGCCCAATTTCAATTCTGCAACTATCTCAAAAGAAATGTACCTATAACAATCCAAAATAAATTACCCTTCCTTAAGCACTTAGAAACAAGAGCACACACCTACTAGCAAAAACAATGTAGAACTCACCTCTATTGATGAAAATAAATTCAACAAGAATTTACTAGAACCTCTCCAAGCGCCTCCTTGACAACAATGCCAAAATGTTGGGTGTTAAGATTGTTTCCTACAAGCCTCAACACTTACTTGTCAAACCAAGGGTCGTACACTTCGAGGCACAACACAATTAATGCCAAGAGACTCTGACCAAACCTGAAAGAAAACCAATACTACCTCCAAACCAAATCACCAATATTCTAAGACCTGAAGAAAACAAATAAGGATTATATTTTGTGATTCATACACTACTTTCAATGGCAACCTTATTGAAAACACCTCAGCCAATCCGAATACCACTTACTTCACTCACAAGTTCCTCAAAGAACTAAGATTGCAAAATGAACAAGAAGAATCCAAAAGAACACAAGCATTAACTTAATAAATCAAATGAGTGGTTGAAAAGATTCATAGAGGCTTATAAAATCATTCTTTCAATACCTAAAGTTTCACTCTTT
Source organism: Pinus tabuliformis (assembly GCA_031772625.1). Taxonomy (NCBI): domain Eukaryota; kingdom Viridiplantae; phylum Streptophyta; class Pinopsida; order Pinales; family Pinaceae; genus Pinus; species Pinus tabuliformis. Next base: position 1,954,163,036 of record CM062819.1, read on the forward strand.
CTTCATTCTAATTCTTATATTGTCTGAATTTTCACTCAGTTCTTACCAATCTTTTCACACTTCTCCTTCACGCATTGTGTATTCATAAATATAACAACCTTGATTTGTTTTAGGTGGAACACATGGCAGATAACCTCACTCTGTTTCACCTTCACAAACCAAAAGGATAACCCAAATGAAAGAGTCATAACTTATGCTTAAAACAAAGATCTATGAAAGAAACCAATTTAATCGAAATGGAAACCAAGTCCTTGAAAACAAATAATCATGAATTAAATATTGTTTCTTCAACCAAGACCTTTCACACCAACTCATACCATGACACAAAATTTCACTCATGCATCAATTAAACAAGTCTCAATATAAAACATGTCATGTTCCTCTAATCATACCAAATAAAAGGTGGAACCACACTCTTTAATATTTAGTGATGGGGACATTCAAACATTCCCCTGTATCACGACTCTGTTTTGTTTCAAAACGATGCAACACAATATCAGTAAACAAGTCTTCAAGCAAAGAAGATACCAGAGGGCTATTCCTGCACTAACACACAATGAAGTTGGACATATCTCGCATCATCACAAAACCCTGAGATTTGATGGCTTCAATGTTGTTTTCTTTGTAGCACAAGATTAGATCGAGTTACCCTTTGTTAAATATTCAAGACAAAACAAAAAAGTTTTAAGAGAGTAACCCTACCCAAACACTCATGTCCAATCGTTCAAGCTTTTAATCAAAACCCCAAAGAAACCAATTTACTTCAATTTATCAGAGCATTCAAAACATGTAAGAGCTGCTTCAAAGTTCGATTCTCATAGCGCAAAATACATATGGGTATATAAGTAAAACACAGGTTTAGGTATCAAAGTTCTTTAGATCCAAAATCAAACACTAGTTTGTATAGATCTCCAAGCCTCAACGTTCTAAAAAGAGGGAGGATATAACCAGATTTTTAAAGTATAAATCAAGAGTTAGAAAATAAAAAATTTGTGTGCAATGGAATTCAAATGTCCGCATTGCCGGAGAATTATTTAGAAAACATAGTATTTTTACCAAATCTAGGTTAACTATACTTCAAACCACGCACTCTTAATAAATTGAGAAAAAAATTTATTTTTATTTTTATTTTATTTTATTATTATTTATTATTATTATTATTATTATTATCATATACATATATATATATATATATATATATATATATATATTTATTTATTTATTTATTCATTTATTTATTATTATTATTATTATTATTATTTTCAGTCTTCCAAAAGATACTCCACAAGATCTATATGCTTGCACACCACGATATCATATCAAAATAAAAGGCAAACCACATAGTGCTAACTATCGAAGGGTCAACAAGCAAGATTGGTTGGTTGGGCCCTGACCAACCAACTCATGCCCTTGTGTTAGAGAAGCTAAACTACAAAGTTACATAAATAATTAACAAGATCGTATTAAAATAGAAAAGGAACTTTAAATTGATGCTCTTTGTATTAATAAAACCTTAGTCTCAATACATTACGAATTCAGTAAGTTGGCTCCAAATGTAGAAATTTTGAATAATATAACACTTATTCACAGAGATTATCCCGATTATACACTATTGCAGAATGCATGCATAATACATAACCTCCTCTACGTTGATCATCAATTTTGCGGAATTAAAAACAATGAAACATCAATTGCATGCGCACATTAACACAATATGTAATGGGGAAAGCATACAGCTGAAAACCCCGCACTATCTGTATATTATAATGATAGAGAACATGTAACAATACATAGTACAATACTCCTCACAAGTAATCAGTACTATCTCCACCTGCTACACACAAACTAGCTCAGATCTGAATCAAGTCGCAAGTTCAAATCTCCTCTGCTGTCTGCCTGCCTCTACTGTGCAATCGAAAGCAAGAATATGAATGATCCAAACTCGTTTTCCTTGGCTTGTACTGTGCAATCCTCATTGGCAATCTCCATCAATGCATGTGCAAATCTCATGCACAGCTATAGTCACAACTGATAGCAGTCTCACTCTTTCACCCACCTCTAACACTTGTCTCCACTGAAATGTCCATGCACTGAGTTAACTGATGTATTCTTTAGTTGCTTTATGAGTTAATAATTAGTGAATTAATTTACAATTAATTCACATCACTCATCACTAGTGTATTCTGCAGTTATACTAAATACAACTAGTTCAACTAAGTCAAACTGAGCACAACTCCATCAACTCCTCAATCAACTCCACCAAACTCAATCACTTGAGTTCTAACTGAAGTCCATCATGCAATAGCTCAAATAACCCATAAGAAAAGCGTGTTTCCTTCTGGCAGTTGCATGTGCAACATCTGTAGCTCGAACTGAAGTGCTTCAAGAGGATAAGATAATGTTTATAGTCCAAATATTATTAAGAGCTAATAATATTCAACTGTTCTATATTTAGACTGGCAGTCTAAAAATAGACTCCGCCCATATGTCTAAAAATAGACATAGTCTAAAAATAGACTTTGCGCCAAAAATAGCCTGCCGGACCACTTAGTGAAGGCGACTCCTTTCCACTAAGCTCCATCATATTGTTGCATTTTCAACACTCCCTCTCAACAAGATATGGATTATCTGCAACCCTTATCCTGCCTCAGTGGTATTCGAATTTGCTCCTGGTGAGCGCCTTCGTCAAGATATCAGCATCCTGATCCTCCATTGGAATGTATGAAAGTAACATGATTCTCCGCTACACACAATCTCTGATATGATGGTACCTGATGTCAATGTGCTTAGATCTATCATGAAATACTGGATTAGTCAAGAGTTTAATGCAACTCTGGTTATCACAATAAATCACAGTAGGCTCCAAGTATGAACTGAACAACCCGACCAGGATCTTCCTCATCCATATAGCCTTGCATGAAGCCAAACTTGCTGCCATATACTGGGCCTCTGCTGAACTGAGTGCCACAGATCTTTGCTTCCTGCTATACTAAGAAACTGCTGTCGACCCGATACTGAAAATCCCTCCAGATGTGCTCTTTCTGTCCATTGGGCTCCCTGCCCAATCTGCATCTGTGAAGCCACATAGCTTCACCTCATCCTCCTGTCTGTACCACAATCCATATCCTGATGTGCCTCTGAGATAACGCAATACATGCTTGCCTGCCTTCTAGAAGAGCTTGGTTGGCTTAACCATAGCTTGTGAAAGCTAGTTAACAGCATAGCATATATCGGGTCATGTATTGACTAGATATCCCACCAAGTGTCAATAAACAGTGGCATCCACTACCTCCGCAGAAGTAGCATCCTCCTTCCTCCAACCTCCAGGAAGAGGAGTATCAACAGGCTTGCAGCCATGCATGTTGAACTTCTCCAGTATCTCCCGAGCATACTTACCATGAGAAACAAATAGTCCATCATTGTGCTACCAAATTTCCAATCCCAGGAAATAATGAAGGAGGCCCAAGTCCTTCATCTCAAACTCTGTAGCAAGATCCTTCTTGCATGACAGTATCAACAGCTCATCACCCGTTAGAATCAAATCATCAACATACAGTACAATGATAAGCAACTTACCCTCCACCACAATCTGGTATAGGTTAGGATCCGCCTCACTCTTGGAGAATCCAAGTCCGGTGAAATAACTGTCTATCCATGTGTACCAAGCACGTGGTGTTTGTTTCAACTCATACATCGCTCTCTTGAGCCTGCACACATGCGACTCGCTGCTGAAGATCTCGAAACCTTCATGCTGCTCTATGTACACCTCCTCCTCAATGACTCCATTGACGAACGCAGTCTTCACATCCATCTGATGAATGTGCCACCCCATTTGTGCTGAGAGAGCAAGAATTGTGCGTATGGAAGAATACCTTGTGATAGGTGCAAAGGTCTCCTCATAATCGATCCCCTATATCTGTGAAAAGCCTCGGGCAACAAATCTTGCCTTGTAATTCTCCACACTCCCGTCAATTTCTTGCTTCACTTTGTAGATCCATCTCTAACCCACCACTAATTTCCCTTCCAGTCTTGGGACAATCTCCCGTGCATTGTTTCTGACAATCGAATCATACTCTTCCACCATGGCATCTACCCATGCGGGATCCTCCACAGCTTCCTCGAAAGAGGATGGCTCAGTCACAACACATTTTCTCACAAGAGCCATGTATCCAGTGTACTGATGAGGTGACTGTCTCTATCTGCGTTGTCCTATAGGTGGTCCTACAACCTTCTCTGCATCTTGAGCCAGTCGCTTAGCTTCTGTAGTGCGCTTTCGCCCTCTGATTGTTGGCGTTGCATGAGTGGTCTCTTCCACTCCATGAACTTCATCTTGTGGCTATCCACGTCCTGAAGCTCATCCTTAGGAACTAATAGCTCCTCATCTGCATGCAAGTGTGGCTCTCTCTCAAGCAAACACTTCATGGCTTTCTCCTTCTGAAATTTGATATCCCATCGCACAACAGTCTTGCGACTGTCTAGCAAATACACTGTTAATCAAAAAACTAGTTAATTTTAGGTTATTATTTAATTTTAATTTTAATTATACGAAAGGGCATGATCATAAGATCATGCCCTTTCCCAAAGGGTGCCCATGGCGGTATATAAGCCAGGCAACCCAGTGTAAACAATCATCATCTATAATTCCTCACTTTAATAATATATTTATATATATAAGTTTCTGCGTATATTAAAATTCACTGCTTCATCTGGTATCAGAGCACATTTGCTCCTCGGCTCTATTGTTCTGCTAGGCATCAGGCCCCACGGGCTTTCCATAAAACAGCAGTGCGGTGGCTGTGTGTATTTTTCCTGGGTGATACGCTGATACATCAACAGAAGACTGCGGAGGGTGAGGTCTACGTTGTTTTTTTTCTTAACCTGCGGTTCCATTGCGTAGGCTCTACGGTAATACACTGAACCATCGGTGAAGTCCGTAAGTTCTTTTCCATTACGGTGGGCTCTGCATTGATATCTGCACAAGGTCGATGGTCGTGCGGTCAACAATAACGTGTCTTTAATTGACGTCACTGTAAAAGATAAAGACTTTACTTGGCATCCTTCGTCACATGCATGTAAACATTAGAACCAAAAATCCTCAAATGGGAAATATCAGGCCTCTTACCAGAATAAGCCTCCTCGGGTGTACTCATGCCAAGTATCCTGTGAGGACAACGGTTCTGCACATATACTGCAGTATTGCATGCCTTCGCCCACAAGTGAAGGGGTAGGCCCTGATCATGCAACATCACCCGTGCAGCACCCACGATCGTTCTGTTCTTCTGCTTAGCAACCCCTTTTTGTTGTGGGTTATGGGGAGCTATGAGCTCTCTTCGAATCCCTTTTGCACTGCAGAAGTCCTTGAACTTGCCAGAGATGAATTCACCACCATTGTCGCTCCTAAGAGCCTTCACCTTCTTCCTTAATTCCTTCTCGACCAGTGCTTTGAACTCACAGAACTTTGAGTATGTCTCGCTCTTCTTCTGCATGAATAAGATCCAGCACTTTCGAGAGAAATCATCAACAAAGACCACATAGTACTTGTGCTTTGCTGTTGAAGCTATTGAGAAAGGTCCACACACATCTGTGTGAATTCTCTCAAGGATCATTGTGGCGCGACTATCCTTCTCGTGAAAGGTGGCTTTCAAAATTTTTCCCAAAGTACACCCCTTGCACTGATCTGACTGTGCAAGAGTGCCTTTAGGAAGCCCAGTAGTAATCTTTTGCAGTATCTTCAAGGCTCCATGGTGAAGGTGGCCCAATCTCCTGTGCCACAGCTCACCATCATCCTGGCTCACCAATCCTTCTGCCTTGCATGCCATTGCTGCGCAGCCATCTACATGCAATTGATAAAGGTTCCTAACTCGAACCCCTATCTTCCGGGTTTCTCCAGTTATCTTACTGCACAGGAAAGCCTTTCCCTCACTGAAAAAAACATCATATCCCTTGTCTTCTAACATCGCCACAGAGATAAGATTCTTCTTCAATCTTGGAACATGCATCACTTCCTTCAATACGAAGGGTTTACCAGACTCCCTCTCAAAGGAAATGGTACCGATACCGGTCGCACTGTATCTACCATCATCACCCATCTCGATGTGCGCTCCAAGATCTTTCTCCTCCAGATCAGAAAACAAATCTTGTTCTCCTGTCATGTGAAAAGACGCACCATTGTCCAAGAACCATACCGATCCCATAACACTTGATACCAAACATGCGATCAACGAAAAATCTAGCTCAAACTGCGAGGCTAAGGCCTCTCCCACTGCAGATCCAGCAGCTTGCTTATTTTTCTTCTTCTGCGGACAATTTGTGGCATAATGTCTGTGCTGGTGACAGTGAAAGCACTTCACCTTGGACATGTCTTGCTTCTTGCCTTTCGCACTGGAATGAGAAGCTTTCTTATTCTTCCCCTTCTTTTCTTTGGCAGCCAAAGCGCAATTTTCTTCATCAGGTGCCTTTGATGAAGATCTGTCCCCGATATTCCGCCTGATCTCCTCTTGCACAAGATCTGACCAAAGTCTCTCCCATCCTGGCAGTTTCTCCCGACCATTGACAGAGTCCTGATAGGAATGCCAACTCTTTGGAAGACCAAGGAGAGCCAAGCTCACAAATTCCTCATCATCGACAGTCACCCCCACACTTCCCAGCTCATCCAGGCATTGAGTGAACTTTGTGAGATACTTGGGCATACTGTCTCCTTTCTCACACTTAATGTTTCTGAGTTTATCCTTGAGCACCAACTTCCTCTGATCGCTCTTGCTTTGGAATAAATCTGCCAACACTTTCCACATCAAGTATGGAGAAGCCTTTCCATGCAGGCTGGATACAATGTGATCCTTCACACCCTCCAACAGAATCCTTCGACACTTTACTGTCTTCTTTTGCCAAACCTCAACGTGAGCAGCATCAGTAGGCTTTGGGACCTCAGCCTCTATGAACTCCTTCAGCCCATTGTAATCTAACACGGCCTCCATCCTGTCTTTCCATGCAATATAATTTGAGTTGCCTTCAAGAGCATACTCCAATCGCAATCCATTGAAAGACATTTCAACTTTGACACCAAGAAAACACTGCTGTAAATTCGAATTCCACCAGCTCAAAACTCAACCGCTTCTGATCTAAAATTCGTGAGAACAAAGTATTTGTCATACAGAGATTGATTGTATGGGCTTTTACCAGATATCTCACCTTCCAAAAGAAGGATGAATCTAGAGGCTACCTGGCCCGATTACAGACTCTGCCTGAAGAAATAAAATGTAACCACTTTCTGAATATTAGATCTGATGATCAACTCTGCTCTGATACCATGTATAAATTTTCAATAATATAACACTTATTCACAAAGATTATCCCGATTATACACTATTGCAGAACGCATGCATAATACATAACCTCCTCTACGTTGATCATCAATTTTGCAGAATTAAAAATAATGAAACATCAATCGCATCCGCACATTAACACAATATGTAATGGGGAAAGAATACAGCTGAAAAACCCGCACTATCTATATATTATAATGATAGAGAACATGTAAGAATACATAGTACAATACTCCTCACAAGTATTCATTACTATCTCCACCTGTTACACACAAACTAGCTCAGATCTGAATCAAGTCACAGGTTCAAATCTCCTTTGTTGTCTGCCTGCCTCTACTGCGCAATCCAAAGCAAGAATAGGAATGATCCAAGCTCATTTTCCTTGGCTTTTACTGCACAATCCTCATTGGCAATCTCCATCAATGCATGTGCAAATCTCATGCACATCTATAGTCACAACTGACAGCAGTCTCACTCTTTCACCCACCTCTAACACTTGTCTCCACTGAACTGTCCATGCACTGAGTTAACTGATGTATTCTTTAGTTGCTTTATGATTTAATAATTAGTGAATTAATTCACATCACTCATCACTAGTGTATTCTGCAGTTAGACTAAATACAACTAGTTCAACTAAGTCAAACTGAACACAACTCCATCAACTCCTCAATCAACTCCACCAAACTCAATCACTTGAGTTCTAACTGAAGTCCATCATGCAATAGCTCAACTAACCCATAAGAAAAGTGTATTTCCTTCTGGCAGTTGCATGTGCCACATCTGTAGCTCGAACTAAAGTGCTCCAAGAGGATAAGATAATGTTTATAGTCCAAATATTATTAAGAGCTAATAATGTTCGACTGTTCTATATTTAGACTAGCAGTCTAAAAATAGACTCCACCCATATGTCTAAAAATAGAAGTCCATCTATTTTTTCCAACATGACCAATCATCCACAAATAACATCTTGCAAATCATAGACCATGATCCATATGTCTAAATAGACATAGTCTAAAAATAGACTTTGCGCCAAAAATAGCTTGCGGGCCCACTTAGTGAAGGCGACTCCTTTCCACTAAGCTCCATCATCTTGTCGCATTTTCAACACCAAATAGATCTGGGCGATTCAAAGTGATTGAACTTAAAAATATACCATATAACAATATCGCTAACCTATTACATCGCATAGCCTAAAATATATATACATTTTCAACTATTATCATGATTGTAGTCAAGCCTTTACAAGAGAGGAAAAAATAGAAAACTAGTTTAACAATCCTCCTAACAATAGATCTTAGAACAACTGCTAATGATCACTTAGATTCATTTCCAAATCGAGCTGGGTTCGTTTAGAAAAGAGGTTGTAATTTGAGATTTCATTGCTGAAGGCCAAGAGAGATGAGCGCACTTTGTCTTTCTCAAAATCCATGAAAATCTCTTGACAACTCACTTCACTGTAAACTAACTCTTTGTTCAACAGTCCATGCTCCAAATCCTAGTGCAGTAATCCCGTGACCAGAATACATGTCTCCTATTTTAGTACATGCACTTCATAATAGATTAAAGGCTTATAAAATATGAAAATACCACAAGATAACATCAAATGCAATATTTAATCATAAAATATTAATCTACCAACCTTTTTTAAAGATACGCAATTCCATATCCATATCCTTATGAATACAACAATAAAAACCCAAATTATGTACATGAAGGTATTTTTGTTGGCTTGTAAAACAGAGGATGAAATAGGGTTAGGTGGCAAAAATTAGGACAATCTTAAAGCGTGACAGGATTCCAAGATTCATACCATTATTTGACGTTGCTAATGGAGAGGTGCTTGCATCCACTTTGTTTGATGGATTCAAGACCGAACTCGACTCTTCATGAAAAACCTATGACCACTAGAGTTAGAGATTTCCATACCCAAATATTTTTTGTGGCTTTGAGACCCCAAGAATTATAGTTTCACTTTTCAATCAAACAACCAACCCACTTGCACGCATAATACTGGAAAGGAATTGGACAATAGTCTATGATTTTCCTCCACTCTCGACCCTGACACATAAGATTGAACTCCTCCACTAACCCTTCCGAGAGGTCAACCTGTATATTTATCCATGTGCAATGTCAATCAATATTCGTAAGACAATCTTCCTCAAGACCAACAAAAAGACTCAACCTATTCTTGATGGCTTCTAGCACGTTCGCTGACCAAAAAATCATGGGAAATTGGGGCAAGATAACCCAAGCTCTATGTGTCGACAATGGTTCATGAAGCAAATCAAATTCTAGGTGCCACCTTGCATAATAGGGCCAAAATTTTCCCATATCTAGTCCCGATTAAGGATATTCAATAACTCTTCATCCGAACGTAATACCACGTAGAACCCTCCCCAAGTGAGAACATAGAAAATTGGTGAATAACCTAAACCAAGAACCCAATAATACTCCATCCATCTCCTAAAAGATGCCAAACTGAATACTTTTGCTACAAACCTCCCAATCAAACCATGCTATAAGAGAGTCAAGACCTCAACTACCCCAACATTGTTCCCTACCACCATAGCTGAAGCTCTATGTGACTTTAGAACCTTCCACCACCCTCTTCTTTTCCCTCATATAAAAACTAGTAAATGTGATATGTTGTGCTTCGGGATCGACACGAATCACAAAGGAAAAAATGTCTTAGAACGTCCATGAACCAGGCCTTCTATGGTACATAAAAAAATCCATTGGCGCACAAACTTTCCACCTCATAGTATGCTTCATCCAGTTCATCTATTAGAAATTTGCGAGAATTTTTGCTCCGCTCCCTTACACCAGTTCCATTTTCATGAGCGCCCCCCCCCCCGCCCCCCAACCAAACGATCAAACATTGAACCCTTCCCAGAGCTCCTCCATTGACCCTTCCCATAGGTCAACCTCTATATTTATCCATGTGCAATGTCAATCAATCTTCGTAATACAAACTTCCTCAAGACCAACAAAAAGACTCAACCTATTCTTGATGGCTTCTAGCACGTTCGCTAACCAAAACATCATGGGAAATCAGGGCAAGATAACCCAAACTATATGTGCAACAATGGTTCACGAAGAAAATCAAATTCTAGGCGGTACCTTTGCATAATAGGGCCAAAATTCTCCCATATCTAGTCCCGATTAAGGATATTCAATAACTCTTCCTCCGAATGTAATACCATGTAGAACCACCCCATAGTGAGAATATAGAAAACTGGTGAATAACCTAAAACAAGAACCCAATAATTCTCCATCCATCTCCTGAAAGATGCCAAACTGAATACTTTTGCTACAAACCTCCCAATCAAACAATGATATAAGAGAGTCAAGACCTCAACTACCCCAACATTGTTCCCTACCACCATAGTTGAAGCTCTACGTGACTTTAGAACCTTCCGCCACCCTCTCCTTTTCCCTCATATAAAAACCAGTGAATGTGATATGTTGTGCTCCGGGATCGACACGAATCAAAAAGGAACGTCCATGAACTAGGTCTTCTATGGTACATAAAAATCCATTGGCGCACAAACTGTCCACTTAATAGTATGCTTCATCCAGTTCCATTTTGAAGAGCCCCCCCCAAACAATCATCTATTAGAAATTTGTGATATTTTTTGCTCCACTCCCTTACACCAGTTCCATTTTGAAGAGGCCCCAACCAAACAATCATCTATTATAAATTTGTGAGATTCATTGCTCCACTCCCTTACACATAATGCTTTATTTAGGTTTCCTTTACACACAATGCCTAATTAAAATACTTTAATTAAAATAATTCTAAATAAAAGAAATCGCGTATTTTTGTATAATTTATATAATTAAGATACCAAGTCCCAAGATGGATAAAATTTATTAAGAAAGAGGTTTGGTTCCTCTTGGCACTTTGTAGATTAGAAGTTAAGATGGATCTAGGCTGGTTTAATTCAACCTTTTAAATATGATATATTCCACGTGATTACCATGGATCAATACCATGGGTTCTCATAAACCCGAAGCTCGAAAACCACTAGGGTTCCTCTTGGCGCTTTGTAGATTCGAAGTAAAGATGGATGTAGGTTGGTTTAATTCCGCCTTTTAAATATGATATATTCCATGTGATTACCATGGATCAATACAATGGGTTCTCATAAACTTGCAGCTCAAAAACCACTAGTAAGTGGACCGAATCAAGTTTACCTTAACTACCCAACATAAATTAATAAAAATGATAAGATGTAGGTTGTGATTACCATGGATCAATACCATAGGTTCTCATAAACTTGAAGGTCGAAAACCACTAGTAACTGGACCAAATTAAGTTTACTTTAACTACCCAACATAAATTAATAAAAATGATAAGATGTAGGTTGGTTTAATTCCGCCCTTTAAATATGATATATTCCACATAATTACCATGGATCAATACCATGGGTTCTCATAAACTCGAAGCTCGAAAACCACTAGTAACTGGATCAAATCAAGTTTACCTTAACTACCCAACATAATTTTTTTTTAACATAGTCGGTTACTTTTTATATATTGCAAACAAAGAGGTAAAGAAGCTAGTTCCTTGAACAATCAGAGGAAGGCAGGTTCAAAAGTAGTGCGTAAATGGGAGCCAAGTCCCCACAACTACTTTTTCTGCCCATAATCCATAAAATTAAAAACTAATGAGTTGTTAAAATGGTTCTAAGATGTGGATTAACTTTCCAAAAAATGACTTGAACTCCAAAAGCCTCACGCAGAGACCAAACCTGCACTTAAATTTTGAAAAGGCGGATAAAGTCAAAAACCATTATCCTCGAAAAGTCGGCATATACACAATACATGGTAAATAATGATTTCCTCTTTTCCGAAGCCTTGGCGTGATCTTCAAAGCTTACCTTTATAAGACTTGATCTCCACTGTAGAAAATCCTCCATCAGATATGACCGGTCAAACAACTTGCACGTCACACTACCATTGTCGATCCACACATGATAGATCCAAGAGCTGGCAAGAATTTCGGGTGGGCAAATCGCGCAGAGAGTACCCACCCGAAGAGGTGGTATTCTCACACAACCCTCATTAAACGTGTCCATAAATGAGTGGAATCGAGCGGTTCCCTCCTGAAACCACTCACCACTGAAACTCTGCTTGAAATACCATTCCGGTTTAAAATCCCGCCTTTTCTTTTTGTCTAAGTCTCGTGCAAGAAAGTGCCCGATGGCCATTGATTTGCCGCCAACGACGGCTACAACGGCATTTCTGAAATCCTCTTCCGCCGCAAATGAAGTCAATCCTCAGCCATTGATCTCCAGAATCCCACGGTACCTGTGCGATGATTCTTCATCTGTCTCCTCACTCCTACTTTGCGAAATTTCTTCATTGATTTGTGGTTTCTGGTCTTTAATTATTGGTCACTGTTGTGAAGAAACCTGTTGCTGTTGATTGCCAAACTTTCTCAGGTTACGAGGGAGCCTGCACAGATACATGTGGATCATGGTATACATTCTCGTTCTTCATACTGGGTGAGGGGGTCAAGGGATACTTTCTTCATAAACTTTATTGTTCTCTTTGACTACGCCAACTGGTCTGTCAATTTCTTTGTTGGCATGGCTATCAACGTCCTTATTTTGGTTTCTCAGGACTTGCTTTAAGGTTATATTTCCCAGACTTTCAAAACTTGCTCTGATCCTTTGATAGATTCTATTGATGCCTATGCTTTTGAAGTCTCTATTGGCATCCAGAGCGGCTATTATGATAGCAGAATCCTATATTATTATAGGGTTCTTAAATGAATTTTTGTTTAAAAGCCTTGTGCCTAGGAGAAGGTTGTATGCTTCAGCCCTGTTGTTTGTCATTTCTCCCAGGCTCCATTCATAGGTTATTATTTTTTGTCCATTTGGGTCGAGTATAACTCCTCCTGCCCCTGCTTTTCCTAGCTTATTTTTTGCAGCTCCGTCAAAAAAGAGAATGTGTCTCTTCTGTTCTTTTATCCATTCTGCAAATTCTTTGTCCTCCAATCTTGATTTCCAATTCTTGTTTGTGTGGAATTCTTTATTATTTGTTGTAACTGCAACTTTTTATTTGTTTTCTAACATTGCTTTACTATAAGTCTTTCTCTTCTTGTTGTAAATTATTTTGGTCCATTTTTTAGATTCCATTTGTACTGATTATCTCTGCAATTTGGCTCCAAGTTTTTGCTAAGATCTTGCCTAGATTTGGCTTTTGTTCTTTGAAAATGCATTTGTTTTGGGCTAACCAAATTTGCCAACATAGGAAAGGGAGACATTTCCATATCCTTTTTATTGTTGCCTTTTTTTTCTTTGTATATGGGTAGCTTTTATCCCAGTTTTTATGAAGAATTGTCAAGTGGATTATTGGATTTATGTTTACTTCGAAAGGACTTGTTGCCTATTTCCAGCACTCTCTCGCCACCATACAGTTAACGAAGAGGTGTTGGATAGTTTCTTCCTCCTTTTCACACATGAATCATTTTGAGGGCCCTTGTATTCATTTTTTTTTTTTAGAGGTAACAATTTTACCTTTGAGAAGGGTCCAGGTGAAGAATTTAATTTTGGGCAGACTCTCTGAATTCCAAGCTGCCTTCCAAAGACTCCAGTCATTTTTATTATGAAGTTTCTAGAGGAGGTTGTACCCCGATTTCACTATGTTATCCCCTCCATTTGGGTCCCAAACAAAGTCATCCTGCTCTTCTATGTTGATGGGCGCGGCCCCAGCAAAATGGACTTTTAAAATTTCCCACTGACTTTTTAGTCTTGGTGGAGTGGCCAACTTTTTCCATCTAACCTAGTTATTTTGATCCCAATCCGAAATAGAATAAAGTGTGTTAAAACTTTGCTCTTCCATCCATCTCTGAAGGCCCCTTAAATTTTGTTGCTGATTTAAGGGGTTTTCCCCATTATTCTATCCTCCCAGATAGAAATTGTTTTTCCATTCCCTCGATTTTTGGATATTTGATCCCTAATAAGAGGAATTATCCTTTTAACCAATTTCCAGATTTGGGTGCATGGCCTGTCTAGAATAGTATCAGTGAGCAGCTTTGTTCTATGACCATTCAAGTATTTCATTGTTAGTACTTTTCCCCACCAGTGGTCATTCCCATTTATCATTCTCCAGATAATTTTTGTCCCTAGGGAAATGTTCATTAGTCCTGCCAGTCTTATTGCTACACCTCCTTTTTCATAGGGAAGAGTAAATTGCTCCCATTTAACAAGGCTAATTTTTTTATTATCTTGTTTTCCTCCTTGCCAGAGGAAGCTTCTAATATCAGTTCCATTTGCTTGTGGGCGCTTGCCGGAGCCATAATGATTGCATACTGATATATAGGCAAGGCCGAGAGAAGTGCTTTAATCAGTGACACTTTTCCTGCCAGGTTGAGCCACATCACTCCCCAATTCTGAATTTTTCCCCTCATTCTCTCCACTTGCCTGTTCTAGAATTCTAATTTTATCACTTCCTTTCCTAAGGGCAGCCCAAGATAAGTGAAGTGGCTCCATTTTATTTGTAGGGGTATTTCTAGAATTTGTGAGATACGTTGCATTGTTGTTGTTGGGGTATTCCAACAATAAATTCTGCATTTGAAGTTGTTTAAAGTTCCTCCTGAGGCTAGGAGAAATTCATCCAAGACGTTTTTGAATCGTTTTGCAATAATGTAGGATGCCCCGCCTATGAGAAGGGTATCATCTGCAAAGAGAGAGTGGTTTATATCTTTGACTCCTCTCAATATTTGGATCCCTGTTATTTTTTTCTCTTTTCTCTGATTTTCTAACATAGCACTCAGCGATTCAGCCATGATGATGTACAAGAATGGAGAAATCTGATAGCCTTGCCTTAGCCCTCGTGTGCTTTGGAAGAATTTACTGGGTCGACCATTGATTAAAGGAGCTATCCAAAGATTTGATATACATGCCTGGATAATCTCTATGAAATTTATTGAAAATCCAAACCTTGTGAGAGTTGTTGCAAGAAAGTTATGGTTAACTCTATCAAAAGCATTAGCCATATCTAACTTAACAATCATTCCTCTCTCCTTTCTTTGGATACTGCTATGGATAGCCTCCTGTACAATTATCACATTGTCTGTGATTTGTCTCTTGGGGACAAACCTTCTTTGGTTGTCTGAAATTATTTTCGGAAGTAATTTTTTCATTCTATTTGTTAGGATTTTGGTAAGTATCTTATAAGACGAGTTGCAAAGGGAGATTGGCCTATATCTGTTAAAAGTTGTAGGATTGGGTTCTTTGGGAATCAGGGCTAAGAAGGAGGATTTAGTATTTCCTCCAATATTTTTTTTCTAGAAAGCATTTTTGAGCATTCTCATTAGGTCCTTTTTTATAATTTCCCAATGTTGTTTATAAAAGGCCATTGTGAACCCATCTGGACCTATTGCCTTGTCAGGGTGGAGATTCCATTCTTTTTGCAATTTAATTTTCCTGGCTTTGTCTCAAAGATCATTTATCTTGCCCAATTTTTTAAGTGTATCCTTAGGTTCTTTAGCTTAGTTTCCCAAACATACTGGGGATATCTTGTGACACTTTGTTTCTAGTTGTCCTTTAATTGTTTGTCAAAATCTTCCTTACTGTCCCAAATTGAATTATATCTAAAGGGAAGGGGTCCTTGATTTTCCAGTTTCCCCAAGGTTAGCACCACCAGCTTGTGATCTGAAGCTGAGTTGTGAACAATCTTTCTTTTCACAAGAGTGTAAGCAGCTACTATGATTTCATGAATAAGAATTTTGTCCAACCTTTCTTTTATGTTGTTTTTTCCAATTCTTTTGTTGTTCCAAGTGTATTTTCCATTGCTTGGTGGAATGTCTATTAATTTGTGTTCTTCTATTATTCCTTCAAGAGCTTCTCTTGATGGATCGTTGTGGAAGATTTCGCCAAATATTTCTTCTGTATTCCTTACCAGATTTAAGTCTCCTCCTAGAATTAAGTGCCCACTTTGTCTCTCTGTTATTTCTTCTTTAACTGATTTCCAACATCGTTCTTTCTCTCTAGAGTGATTTGGAGAATACACATTTTAAATGCTATACTGTTCTTTTGTTTTGAGATTCCTCAACTCTGTTCTAATCCAATGTCTGCTGATTTTTTGGGTCATTAGTTCCCATTTTCTTTCATCCCAAATAGTGTTGATTCCTCCTGATGCTCCTGTGGTTTCTAATGCTACTTCTTCATAATTTTTTAGTTTTTGAATCATTTTTTTATTTTCTTGCTTGTTTAGTTTGGTCTCTTTGATCATATATATGTCTGGTTGCTCCTTGACTAAAATGTCTCTAGCTGCATTGACTTTGAAGAAGGTGTCAATGGTGTGACAATTCCAAGAGACCGCTATCATTATTTATTGTTGTGTTGGTGTGATCCTCCCTTTCCTCTTTGTTGAATTTTTTCATGACTTCATGTTTGTTTCCCAAGGAATGAATCCATTGGCTATTACGTTCCTAGGGCCATTTATTTAGCTGTTGCATCATCTTTGATTTCTTTATTGGATTTCCTTCCCACTTTTTTGTGTTGATCCCCAGCTTGGGGGATTTCTTTGGCTTTGTTTCTAGTTAGAATGCGGTCCACTGAGGGAGGAGGTGGGGAGGATATAGGGTTGGGGGTGGATATGAGAGCTAAAGAGGTAGGGTTTGAGGGAGGGGATCTGGGAGAGGGTGGATTAAAGGAGTCTTCTAGTGGCTCAAAAGGATTCGGAGTTGTGTGATCAGGAGGAGTAACCTTCTCTGGAGGCTGAGAGGTTGTTTCATTTGCTTCTTGGGACTGATACATATTTCATGATGTCTGCTTATTGGTAGGTTTTTTCCTTTTCACTTGTTCCCATGTAGGTTCTTACTCTTCTATGTTTTCATGCTCTACTTTTTAAAGACACTATTTGCAAAATGACCATACTCATGACATACCTTGCATTTAAATGGTATTTGCTCGTAGTCCAGCTGCTGAATGTGTGTTCACTGGTCGATCTTGATCTTTATTTCTTCTGGGAGGCCTTTTCCGAGATCTACTTCCACACATATTCTTGCGCATGCGTTCATGTTGTCTTTTGTCTCACATTTGTCAATATATTTTCCCATTGCGTTTCCTATAGCCTTCACAGATTCGTCTCCCCAGCAATGAAGAAGAAGATGTGGGAGCCTAACCCACACAGGCACAACGTTTGGGACATCCATCTCCGGATCAAAGTCTCGCGTCCATCTGTTCAAGTATAAACCTCTGGAGTCCATGGCGTAAGGTCCATTTCTAAATATTAAATCTCTATCCTCCTTTGTTTCAAAGAGAAAGGTGTAGTATCCCCTTCCAAAAAATTGAATTTCTATCTTCCCCTGTGTGGTTGTGTTCTAGTTTCTTTCCACCCATTTTTGCACTGATTTGGGTGAAGGCCATAGCCCTGTGAACTATCCAACAAGTCTGCATTCTGCCAGAGAGATGGTTGCTCTTCTTGGAAGTGTTGGAGGGAGAGAAATAGATCCTTCCCTCGGCAGCCTCCTGCTGCTGAGGCCAACCAGACCATGCAACCCTTTGAGGAGGGAGATCCCCACTCTTCTACGCAGCCAAGGATTGAAGAAAATGCATAAGACTTCGCATCTCTGATCACAGAGAATGAAGCTCCAAGGAATAGACCATAGAAATTTATTGATTGATGGTCTATTCCTTGGAGCTCCATTCTTTGCGATCAGAGATGCGAATCTTATGCATTTTCTTCAATCCCTAGCTGCGTAGAAGAGTGGGGATCTCCCTCCTCAAAGGGCTGCATCGTCTGGTTGGCCTCAGCAGCAGGAGGCTGCCAAGGAAAGGATCTGCAGGGGCAGCGTTGGCTAGGACAGCGGCAGCATCCAGTGTTTCCTTTGTGTAAAATTTTCTTCATAAAGTTTTGACTAACTACCCAACATAAATTAATAAAAATGATAAGGTATAATTTTTATTTTAACATAGGATTATTTTTATTTTATTTTGACCGAGGTAAATGTTTCCACGACATTACATTACACCAACCTAGGTCCATCTTCACTCCCGATCTACCAAACACCTAGAGGGATTAAATCCCTTGAGATGCAAACATTTTTTAGAGTGAAAAAATATTTGATCTATCTCGACAACAAACTTGATCCCTCTAGGCACTTGGTAGATTTGTAGTTAAGATGGATCTAGGATCGTTTAATTTCCCCCTTTAAATGGGCTATATTCCATATGAATACGATAGGTTCTTAAGTCCATGGAAATGTGTCCAACCAAAGGAGGCTGCTGAATACTAGAATGTAATTGAGATCTCAGATGGTGAGGAAGAGGAGTATGAAGAAGAGGATGATGAGAGGTTGGATGATTCTGCAGAACAACAAAAACAAATTGGGAAACATCCCCTTGATTACTGGTCATCTCAACTCGATACTTCTGGGGAAAGAGAAAATAAGAGGGATTGTTACATGCAGAGTGAAGATGGAATATGTGGAGACAGGAAAGGCTAACTATGAGCCTAGGAAAGGCTGCAACTAAGTGAAATGAGGCCCTTTAGGCCTGACAAGAGGAGAAATACCCCATAAGGGGTTGTTGTGAAGGTAGAAAGCCCTTGATTGGGCCTACGATAGAGGGAAAAAGACCTATTTAGGATTGATTCTTCTTGTATGAGCCCTCAAAAGGCCATGGCAAGGGAGAACAGGGCTACTAAGAGGCAGTGAAGGGAATAGGATGGAAGTGAAGGAGGACAAAGGGATACAAAGGCTGAGTGGACGAGAGAATGAGGGTCGAGCAGGAGGAAAGAAGAAGGCATAGGGAGGGAAAGGGTGTTGAGGGGAACAGAAGGCCTGCAACAAGCCTAAGAGAGGAGGTTGAAGGGTTGTAGAGAGGATATAGGGTAGGTTGACAGAGTAATGAATCATTTAGGCTTGTGACCAAGTCCACATGGCCCAAAATTGCCCACTACAAAGGAAGAAGGGGCCACAACTCTCCCAAAGAGGCCAAATCAGGCCCACGACCCAGGGAGGAAGGAAGAAGAAGGCAATGGCAGGGGTAAGTAGGCTAGATCTGCAATTTTGTCCAATTTCCTTTGATGTTGGCCCTGCAAAAATCTCTAGAGATTGGATGTTACCCTCAAGGGCCTAGATCTAGCTCCAACCTAACAAATCCTCTTGAATCTCACCTGCACAAATGAGATTACAAGTACCCAAAACCCCAATACATAGAAAATTTGAAAAATAAACCCCAAACCCCAATTAGCTGCAAACAAGGGTTAGAAGAAATTATTTTATAAATATACAAATAGACAATGGTTGAAAGATTTTTTGAAGAATAATTTTTATGATAATAACACCACCTTGATGGATTTCGAAATATAAACGTTAATAACAACCTTAGTGAAGTAAGAAAACCATATAAATTTCCTGAAACCCAAAGAAGGTTGACATGTGCCCACAGTTTGTGACCTTGGAGCCCAAGGGCCAAGGAACCTACAAATTCTATATATTTCTTAAGAGAAAATTGTTAGATCATACAATGAATCAGATCACCTAAGATAAACTCAAAACTTACCGATAAAATGTTCTTGTCATCTACAAATGAAATAACAATTCATGTAATATTGAAGCACGATATAGGAAAGCACATACCCAGCATGTACCACAGATCAATGAGTCATAGACACCATGAAATGAACCCCAAAGTCTTTTATTATGAATTTCAAATGTTCCCAATAGAATAGCGACTTCACACCAACGTTACAAATTTACATCAGATCAAAGCTACTATCATTGTGATTTGAGAAGTGAATGACTTCTAATTTATATATAAATCCTCCAAGTGGAAAATAACGGCTAATTGGATTGATCCCAGTCAAAATAATCTCAATAGTCGATAAATATTTTGATCAGATATTGATCCAAGACTTCAGTGATAGCTCAAATTTCAAAGTGTTCAAAAGTGTGTTGAACCTAAACAAACGGATAGATCTCGTCCTCCTGATTCTGGCGCCATGAACAGTTCGAAAAACGGTCTCCATATGAGGAAGTTATGCCAAAAAGAAGAATTGCCTAATAACACTGGAATTTTGAATTTGTTCCCCAAAAAAACAAAAGAATATTCCATATAATATTTTGTTTTGAGTAGCGAATAGTAGATTGCCACGTGGCAGGCCCAGAGGCCACTACGTGGCCTTATGACATCATCATGACGTCAGCTCAGTTTTTGAGCATGCATTAAAAACTTGGCAACAGAGAGGCTTGAACACGCGATCTGCGTTATAACACTCCCATGCTTTACCGTTGAACCATGAGCACGAGGCTTGTTAAAGGTGCAGAACAAAATTATTTTAAAGTTTGAATTTAGTTAAGGGCGGGGCCCAAGGGGGCCTGCCCCTAAGGGCCAACCCGCACGAATATGACCATAGCGCGCAGAACCGGGGCCTAAACTCCTAACTACCAGCACAACAATCAACGGTCACAACTTGTTTTCTATTTAAATGCGGAGTTAACAACGCCACCGCCCGTTAACCAAACAGCTTGCACGGAATCCGAGGCACAAACCGCCAAACCATCAAATGGTCACATGCGCCATAACTCAGCAATCAGTCAAACACGCGGTTTGTTGGCGGGATTCTTGGCACCACAATTGGCGGAGCTAACTGAACTTCTACTACAGTTAGTTGGAGTGATTCTAGGCCAAACTGGAGGAAATCTTCAATGAGCCATAACTTTGGCTAGGAAAGTCCTTTTTGTACAATTTTTTTTTTTGATTTTGAGTATTCAGATGATTCTGAAGCCATTGGCATAGGTGAGAGGGAAATCAGAGGTCATTTGCAGGTGTATTTGCTCCGTGGAATTTCTAGGAGCCACTAGGGCCTGGCATTGTGAGAGCTGTATTGGGTTGCAGGTACCCATTAGAGGTGAACCAGTAGTCAATCATGAATTATTTGAGTGTTTTGAATCCATTTTTACATTCTATTTCACCTGTAGAGGCTTGTATTCAGCTGTACAATCATTTTGAGCTTTTAATCAAATCAAGGACATGCCCATTTGGGAGCCTTGGACCCGGAAGATGTAGCCCAAGAGGGGTGAACTGCATTATCAACTTATTTTTCACCTGTGTTTGAGTTATTTTCCTGAACAAATTGGTTTTAGTATGTTAAATAGAGAAATTAATTAATTCTACTACACATAAAAGGGTCATAAACAGCTGAAAAACTCATTTGTTTCTAATTACAAGACATGTACATCACTTAAACATGTATGTTTACTGAATTGAATACCTTGCTAAGAATTTACAAGTAGTTTCAAATTCAAATCATATTTAATCAAATTTTAATCTCTACCATCGAAAATACTTATTTTTGAGGAATTTTTGAATTTCTCATTAAAACATTTTTTATTAATTCAAAAACTATTTTGGATTAATTCCCTCAAAATTTTGACTTTGACTTAACCATCGAGGTCCAAGGGCTTAATTTTTCTTAAAAAATCCATTTTTGCCTTACGGGGGAATTTTCAAAAATTGACATCTTCATGACCCACAAACTTTTTGGTCATTTTCCACTTGAAGAAATTAATTTCTCAAATTTAATTTTTGACTCTAAATTAATTAATTCTCTGGATTAGGATTTTATTTAATTTTTTCTAAAAAAATCAATTAATTGACACACGAGGGGATTAATTAATTTTCCACCCTCAAATATTTTACCCATGGTGTCTAAGTATGAAGGACCATGCATTAAATATTTTTTACATCAAATATTACAATTGAAACCCTCAAAGGGGGAGTACTTGCTCGTTATAGACCCTCAAATAATTACCCAATTTTGCGACACAATATGATTTAGTAGACCAAGTCATTTGTAATAAAGTTATTTATCTAAATAACTTGAATTATTCCCAAATCACTTTTACAAAAGACTCAACTAAACACTAGGACTTACCTAAGACCTTGTCAACAAATTTCACCCTAGCTTTGTGGTTTAAGTTGGAGGGAAAAACTCTTTTGATTACCCATGTTTAGAAACATAGGTAATCAGTGAGGTTAAAAAACCTCCTAGGATGAAATTTGTCACCAAACATAGGCTTACCAAGGTTGTTACATAATTAAACAATCATACTAGCGTGATTTACATAACAACTTGCAGAAATTGGGCTTACAATGATATAAGAAATGGTTGGCTGATGATCTTGAACTTTGAAAAAAAATTGTACCACTGCTTCCTTGGACTTGTGACAAAATAGGTGCAACACCCCCTAACCCCATAAACCAGTGTAGAGTTGAGTCTTTAAGGGTAGCAGGGAAAAGCTTCAATTTTTGGACATCTAATGAATAGGCATAACTCCTACATAATATGTCAAATTCAAAGAGAAAAGCGTTGGGGTCTTCATGTACCTTACCATGAAAATGAGGAAGAACTGATGGTGGGATATTCTTCATTTGCATCATTGTATCAGGGTCCACAATTGGAAATCCAAGGGTGGATTGTCCTTCCTGTGGCTGGTTTTTACCAACTCCTTTACCATTGACATCCTCACGATTTTCCATCCTCTTTCCTCCACGCAAACTATCCCTCATAAAATGTGAAGGTTGAATGTGTTTTAAATCTAACCTTTCAGTTGCAAAATTAACCTTCTTCCCTGCCACTGGTTGTGATACCCTTGAACTATTGTCACCAAAGTCTAGGTGTAAAGTACCAGCCTCATTGGTCTACGTATGCCTGGAGTTTTTACCTACAACAGAAGGCCCACCGTGAGAAGAAACATTTTCCATATTATCAATATTTCCTCTACCATTCTTGGGTTTTGGACCTCTAACCCTTCTAGCCATTCATGTTTTTTTAAAAGAAAAATAAAATCACAAAATTTCAAAATTGTAAAAATACTTGTTAGCAAAAGAAGTCAAGCCCAATTTCAATTCTGCAACTATCTCAAAAAATGTACCTATAACAATCCAAAAGGAATTACCCTTCCTTGAGTACTTAGCAACAAGAGCACGCACCTACTAGCAAAAACAATGTAGAACTCACCTTTATTGATGAAAAGAAATTCAACAAGAATTTACTAGAACCTCTCCAAGCGCCTCCTTGACAACAATGCCAAAATGTTGGGTGTTAATATTGTTTCCTACAAGCCTCAACACTTACTTGTCAAACCAAGGGTCGTACACTTCAAGGCACAACACAATTAATGCCAAGAGACTCTGACCAAACCTGAAAGAAAACCAATCCTACCTCCAAACCAAATCACCAATATTCTAACACTTGAAGAAAACAAATAAGAATTAAATTTTGTTATTCATACACTACTTTCAATGGCAACCTTATTGAAAACACCTTAGTCAATCTGAATACCACTTACTTCACTCACAAGATCCTCAAACAACTAAGATTGCAAAATGAACAAGAAGAATCCAAAAGAACATAAGCCTTAACTTAATAAATCAAATGAGTGGTTGAAAAGATTCATACAGGATTACAAAAGCATTCCTGCACTACCTAAAGTTTCGCTCTTTCTTCGTTCTGATTCCTATATTGTCTGAATTTTCACTCAGTTCTTACCAATCTTTTCACACTTCTCCTTCATGCACTGTGTATTCATAAATATAACAACCTTGATGTGTTTTAGGAAGCACACATGGTAGATAACATCACTCTGCTTCACCTTCACAAACCAAAAGGATAACCCAAATCAAAGAGTCATAACTTATGCTTAAAACAATATCTATGAAAGAAACCAATTTAATCGAAATGGAAACCAAATTCTTGAAAAAAGATAATCATGAACTAAATATTGTTTCTTCAACCAAGACCTTTAACACCAACTCATACCATGACACAAAATTTCACTCATGCATCAATTAAACAAGTCTCAATATAAAACATGCCATGTTCCTCTAATCATACCAAATAAAAGGTGGAATCACACTCTTTAATCTTTAGTGATGGGGACATTCAAACATTCACCTGTATCATGACTCTGTTTTGTTTCAAAACAATGCAACACAATATCAGTAAACAATTCTTCAAGCAAAGAAGATACCAAAGACCTATTCCTGCACTAACACATAGTGAAGTTTGACATATCTCGCATCAACACAAAACCCTGATATTTGATGGCTTCAATGTTGTTTTCTTTGTAGCACAACATTAGATCGAGTTGCCCTTTGTTAAATATTCAAGACAAACAAAGAAGTTTTAAGAGAGTAACCCTACCCAAACACTCATATCCAATCGTTCAAGCTTTTAATCAAAACCCCAAAGAACCAATTTACTTCAATTTATCAGAGCATTCAAAACATGTAAGAGCTGCTTCAAAGTTCGATTCTCATAGCGTAAAATACATATGGGTATATAAATAAAACACGGGTTTAGGTATCAAAGTTCTTTAGATCCAAAATCAAACCCTAGTTTGTATAGACCTCCAAGCCTCAACGTTCTAAAAAGAGAGAGGATATAACTAGGTCTTTAGATTATAAATCAAGAGTTAGAAAATAAGAAATTTATGTGCAATGGAATTCAAATGTCTGCATTGCTGGAGAATTATTTAGAAAACATAGTATTTTTACCAAATCTGGGTTAACTATACTTCAAACCACGCATTCTTAATAAATTGAGGAAAAGTAAGTTTTTTTTTTTAAGTGACACACAGATACCATAACAGTCTTCCAAAAGACACTCCACAAGATCTATATGCTTGCACACCACGATATCATATCAAAATAAAAGGCAAACCACACATTGCTAACTATCGAAGGGTCAACGAGAAAGATTGGTCGGGCCCTGACCAACCCACTCGTGCCCTTGTGGAAGAGAAGCTAAACTACAGAGTTGCACAAATAATTAACAAGATCGAATCAAAATAGAAAAGGAACTTGACATTGATGCTCTTTGTATTAATAAAACCTTAAGAGTCTCAATACATTACGAGTTCAGTCAGTTGGCTCCAAATAGATCTGGGCGATACAAAGTGATTGAATTTAACAATATACTAGATAACAATATCGCTAACCTATTACATCCCATAGCCTAAAATATATATACATTCTCAATTATTATCATGGTTGTAGTCAAGCCTGTACAACAGAGAAAAAAATAGAAAACTAGTCTAACAATCCTCCTAACAATAGATCTTAGAACAATTGCTACTGATCAGTGTGATTCATTTCCAAATCGAGCTGGGTTCTTTTGGAAAAGAGGTTGTAATTTGAGATTTCATTGCTGAAGGCCAAGAGAGATGAGCACGCTTTGTCTTTCTCAAAATCCATGAAAATCTCTTGACAACTCACTTCACTGCCATCTAACTCTTTACTCAATAGTCCATGCTGCAAATCCTAGTGCAGTAATCCCATGACCAGAATACATGTCTCCTATTTTAGTACATGCACTTCATAATAAATTAAAGGCTTATGAAAGATGAAAAGACCACAAGATAACATCAAATGCAACATTTAATCATAAAATATCAATCTACTAACCTTTTTTTAAAGATACGCAATTCCATATCCATATCCTTATTAATACAACAATAAAAACCCAAATTATGTACACGAAGGTCTTTTTTTGGCTTGTAAAACAGAGGATGAAATAGGGTTAGGTGGAAAAAATTAGGACAATCTTAGAGCCTGACAAGATTCCAAGCTTCATGCCCTTATTTGACGTTGCTAATGGAGAGGTGCTTGCATCCACATTGTTTGATGGATTCAAGACCAAACTCGACTCCTCATGAGAAACCTATGACCACTAGAGCTAGAGATTTCCATACCCAAATATTTTTGTGGCTTTGAGACCCTGAGAATTATAGTTGCACTTTTCAATCAAACAACCAACCCACTTGCACGCATAATATTGGAAAGAAATTGGACAATAGTCTATGATTTTCCTCCACTCACGACCCTGACACATAAGATTCAGCTCCTCCACTGACCCTTCCTAGAGGTAAACCTCTATATTTATCCATGTGCAATGTCAATCAATCTTGGTAAGACAATCTTCCTCAAGACCAACAAAAAGAATCAACCTATTCTTGATGGCTTCTAGCACATTCGTTGACCAAAACATCATGGGAAATCGGGGC
The DNA here is from genome assembly GCA_031772625.1 of Pinus tabuliformis. Taxonomy (NCBI): domain Eukaryota; kingdom Viridiplantae; phylum Streptophyta; class Pinopsida; order Pinales; family Pinaceae; genus Pinus; species Pinus tabuliformis. The sequence continues at coordinate 1,954,189,388 of CM062819.1, forward strand.
AAGATAACCCAAACTCTATGTGTTGACAATGGTTCACAAAGCAAATCAAATTCTAGGCTCCACCTTTGCTTAATAGGGCCAAAATTCTTCCATATCTAGTCCTGATTAAGGATATTCAATAACTATTCCTCCAAATGTAATACCACGTAGAACCCTCCCTGAGTGAGAATATAGAAAATTGGTGAATAACCTAAAACAAGAACCCACTAATTCTCCATCCATCTCTTGAAAGATGCCAAACTAAATACTTTTGCTACAAACCTCCCAATCAAACCATGCTATAAGAGAGTCAAGACCTCAACTACCCCAATATTGTTCCCTACCACCATAGCTGAAGCTCTATGTGACTTTAGAACCTTCCACCACCCTCTCCTTTTCCCTCATATAAAAACCAATAAATGTGATATGGTGTGCTCTGGTATCAACACGAATCACAAAGGATCAAACGTCTTAGAACATCCATCAACTAGGTCTTCTATGGTACATAAAAATCCATTAGCTCACAAACTGTCCACCTCATAATATGCTTCATCCAGTGCCATTTTGAAGAGCCCCCCCGTCCCCAAACAATCATCTATTAGAAATTTGTGAGACTCGTTTCTCCACTCCCTTACACCAGTTCCATTTTGATGAGCCCACCTCCCAACCAAACAATCCAACAACCAACCCACTTGCACACATAATATTGGAAAGGAATTGGACAATAGTTTATGATTTTCCTCCACTCTCGACCTTGACACATAAGATTGAGCTCCTCCACTGACCCTTCCTAAAGGCCAGCCTCTATATTTATCCATGTGCAATGTCAATCAATCTTCGTAAGACAATCTTCCTCAATACCAACAAAAAGACTCAACCTATTCTTGATGGCTTCTAGCACGTTCGTTGACCACAACATCATGGGAAATCGGGGCAATATAACCCAAACTCTATGTGTCGACAATGGTTCACGAAGCAAATCAAATTCTAGGCGCCATCTTTGCATAATAGGGCCAAAATTCCGCCATATCTAGTCCCGATTAAGGATATTCAATAACTCTTCCTCCGAACGTAATACCACGTAGAACTCTCCTCGAGTGAGAATATAGAATAATGGTGAATAACCTAAAACAAGAACCCAATAATTCTCCATCCATCTCCTGAAAGATGCCAAACTGAATACTTTTGTTACAAACCTCCCATTCAAACATTCTATAAGAGAGTGAGGACCTCAACTACCCACACATTGTTCCCTACCACCATAGCTGAAGCTCTATGTGACTTTAGAACCTTCCACCACCCTCTCCTTTTCCCTCATATAAAAACCATTAAATGTGAAATGTTGTGCTCTGGGATCGACACAAATCAGAAAGAATCAAATGACTTAGAACGTCCATGAACTAGGTACATAAAAATCCATTGGCGCACAAACTGTCCACCTCTTAATATGCTTCATCCAGTTCCATTTTGAAGAGCCCCCTGCCCCCCAAAAAATCATCTATTAGAAATTTGCGAGACTCATTGCTCCACTCCCTTACACCAGTTCCATTTTGATGAGCTACCCCCCCCCCCCCCCCCCCGCAGCACCCAAACAATCAAACAACCAACCCATTGCACGCATAATATTGGAAAGGAATGGGACAACAGTCTATGATTTTCCTCCACTCTCGACCCTGACACATAAGCTTGAGCTCCTCCACTCACCCTTCCCAAAGGTCAACCTCAATATTTATCCGTGTGCAATGTCAATCAATCTTCGTAAGACAATCCTCCTCAAGACCAACAAAAAGACTCAACATATTCTTGATGGCTTCTGGCATGTTCGCTGACCAAAACATCATGGGAAATCGGGGCAAGCTAACCCAAAATCTATGTGTCGACAATGGTTCATGAAGCAAATCAAATTCTAGGCACCACCTTTGCATAATAGTGCCAAACTTCTCCCATATCTAGTTTCGATTAAGGATATTCAATAACTCTTCCTCCGAACGTAATATCACGTAGAACCCTCCTCGAGTGAGAATATAGAAAACCATTGAATAAGCTAAAACAAGAACCCAATAATTCTCCATCCATCTTTTGAAAGATGCCAAACTGAATACTTTTGCTACAAACCTCCCAATCAAACCATTCTATAAGAGAGTCACGACCTCAACTACCCCAACATTGTTCCCTACCTCCGCAGTTGAAGCTCTACATGAATTTAGAACCTTCCTCCAACCTCTCCTTTTCCCTCATATAAAAACCAGTGAATGTGATATGTTGTGCTCTAGGATCGACACAAATCACAAAGGATCAAACGTCTTAGAACATCCATGAACTAGGTCTTCTATGGTACATAAAAATCCATTGCTGCACAAACTTTCCACCTCATAGTATGCTTCATCCAATTCCATTTTGAAGAGGCGCGCCCTGACACATAAGATTGAGCTCCTCCACTGACCCTTCCTAGAGGTCAACCTCTATATTTATCCATGTGCAATGTCAACCAATATTGGTAAGACAATCTTCCTCAAGACCAACAAAAAGAATCAACCTATTCTTGATGGCTTCTAGCACATTCGCTCACTAAAACATCATGGGAAATCAGGGCAAGATAACCCAAACTCTATTTGTTGACAATGGTTCACAAAGCAAATCAAATTCTAGGCTCCACCTTTGCATAATAGGGCCAAAATTCTCCCATATCTAGTCCTGATTAAGGATATTCAATAACTCTTCCTCCAAATGTAATACCACGTAGAACCCTCCCTGAGTGAGAATATAGAAAATTGGTGAATAACCTAAAACAAGAACCCAATAATTCTCCATCCATCTCTTGAAAGATGCCAAACTAAATACTTTTGCTACAAACCTCCCAATCAAACCATGCTATAAGAGAGTCAAGACCTCAACTACCCCAATATTGTTCCCTACCACCATAGCTGAAGCTCTACGTGACTTTAGAACCTTCCACCACCCTCTCCTTTTCCCTCATATAAAAACCAATAAATGTGATATGGTGTGCTCCGAGATCAACACAAATCACAAAGGATCAAACGTCTTAGAACGTCTATCAACTAGGTCTTTTATGGTACATAAAAATCCATTAGCTCACAAACTATCCACCTCATAATATGCTTCATCCAGTGCCATTTTGAAGAGACCCCCGCCCCCAAACAATCATCTATTAGAAATTTTTGAGACTCGTTGCTCCACTCCCTTACACCAGTTCCATTTTGATGAGCCCACCTCCCAACCAAACAATCCAACAACCAACCCACTTGCACACATAATATTGGAAAGGAATTGGACAATAGTTTATGATTTTCCTCCACTCTCGACCTTGACACATAAGATTGAGCTCCTCCACTGACCCTTCCTAAAGGTCAACCTCTATATTTATCCATGTGCAATGTCAATCAATCTTCGTAAGACAATCTTCCTCAATACCAACAAAAAGACTCAACCTATTCTTGATGGCTTCTAGCACGTTCGTTGACCAAAACATCATGGGAAATCGGGGCAAGATAACCCAAACTCTATGTGTCGACAATGATTAACGAAGCAAATCAAATTCTAGGCTCCACCTTTGCATAATAGGGCCAAAATTCCGCCATATCTAGTCTCGATTAAGGATATTCAATAACTCTTCCTCCGAACGTAATACCACGTAGAAATCTCCTCGAGTGAGAATATAGAATAATGGTGAATAACCTAAAACAAGAACCCAATAATTCTCCATCCATCTCCTGAAAGATGCCAAACTGAATACTTTTGTTACAAACCTCCCAATCAAACATTCTATAAGAGAGTGAGGACCTCAACTACCCACACATTGTTCCCTACCACCATAGTTGAAGCTCTATGTGACTTTAGAACCTTCCACCACCCTCTCCTTTTCCCTCATATAAAAACCATTAAATGTGATATGTTTTGCTCTGGGATCGACACAAATCACAAAGGATCAAACGACTTAGAATGCCCATGAACTAGGTACATAAAAATCCATTGGCACACAAACTGTCCACCTCTTAATATGCTTCATCTAGTACCATTTTGAAGAGCCCCCTACCCCCCAAACAATCATCTTTTAGAAATTTGTGAGACTCATTGCTCCACTCCCTTACACCAGTTCCATTATGATGAGCTACCCCCCCCCAGCACCCAAACAATCAAACAACCAACCCATTGCACGCATAATATTGGAAAGGAATTGGACAATAGTCTATGATTTTCCTCCACTCTCGACCCTGACACATAAGCTTGAGCTCCTCCACTAATGCTTCCCAAAGGTCAACCTCAATATTTATCCATGTGCAATGTCAATCAATCTTCGTAAGACAATCCTCCTCAAGACCAATAAAAAGACTCAACATATTCTTGATGGCTTCTGGCATGTTCGCTGAAGAAAACATCATGGGAAATCGGGGCAAGATAACCCAAAATCTATGTGTCGACAATGGTTCACGAAGCAAATCAAATTATAGGCACCACCTTTGCATAATAGGGCCAAACTTCTCCCATAACTAGTCCCGATTAAGGATATTCATTAACTCTTCCTCTGAATGTAATATCACGTAGAAACCTCCCCGAGTGAGAATATAGAAAACCATTGAATAAGCTAAAACAAGAACCCAATAATTCTTCATCCATATCTTGAAAGATGCCAAACTGAATACTTTTGCTACAAACCTCCCAATCAAACCATTCTATAAGAGAGTCAGGACCTCAACTACCCCAACATTGTTCCCTACCACCGCAGTTGAAGCTCTACATGAATTTAGAACCTTCCTCCACCCTCTCCTTTTCCCTCATATAAAAACCAGTGAATGTGATATGTTGTGCTCCGGGATCGACACATATCACAAAGGATCAAACGTCTTAGAACATCCATGAACTAGTTCTTCTATGGTACATAAAAATCCATTGCCGCACAAACTGTCCACCTCATATTATGCTTCATCCAATTCCATTTTGAAGAGGCGCCCCCCCCCCCAATCATCTATTGGAAATTCACGAAGCAAATCAAATTCTAGGCACCACCTTGCATAATAGGGCCAAACTTCTCCCATATCTAGTCTCGATTAAGGATATTCAATAACTCTTCCTCCAAATGTAATATCACGTAGAACCCTCCCCGAGTGAGAATATAGAAAACCATTGAATAAGCTAAAACAAGAACCCAATAATTCTCCATCCATCTCTTGAAAGATGCCAAACTGAATACTTTTTCTACAAACCTCCCAATCAAACCATTCTATAAGATAGTCAGGACCTCAACTACCCCAACATTGTTCCCTACCACCGTAATTGAAGCTCTACATGAATTTAGAACCTTCCTCCACCCTCTCCTTTTCCCTCATATAAAAACCATTGAATGTGATTTGTTGTGCTCCGGGATCGACACAAATCACAAATGATCAAACGTCTTAGAATATCCATGAACTATGTCTTATATGGTACATAAAAATCCATTGTCGCACAAACTTTCCACCTCATATTATGCTTCATCCAATTCCATTTTGAAGAGGCGCCACCCCCCCCCCCCCCCCCCCCCAAACAATCATCTATTTGTGAGACTCGTTGCTCCACTCCCTTACACCAGTTCCATTTTGATGAGCCCACCTCCCAACCAAACAATCCAACAACCAACCCACTTGCACACACAATATTGGAAAGGAATTGGACAATAGTTTATGATTTTCCTCCACTCTCGACCTTGACACATAAGATTGAGCTCCTCCACTGACCCTTCCTAAAGGTCAACCTCTATATTTATCCATGTGCAATGTCAATCAATCTTCGTAAGACAATCTTCCTCAATACCAACAAAAAGACTCAACCTATTCTTGATGGCTTCTAGCATGTTCGTTGACCAAAACATCATGGGAAATCGGGCCAAGATAACCCAAACTCTATGTGTCGACAATGGTTCACGAAGCAAATCAAATTCTAGGCGCCACCTTTGCATAATAGGGCCAAAATTCCGCCATATCTAGTCCCGATTAAGGATATTCAATAACTCTTCCCCCGAACGTAATACCACGTAGAACTCTCCTCGAGTGAGAATATAAAATAATGGTGAATAACCTAAAACAAGAACCCAATAATTCTCCATCCATCTCCTGAAAGATGCCAAACTGAATACTTTTGCTACAAACCTCCCAATCAAACATTCTATAAGAGAGTCAAGACCTCAACTACCCCAATATTGTTCCCTACCACCATAGGTGAAGCTCTATGTGACTTTAGAACCTTCCACCACCCTCTCCTTTTCCCTCATATAAAAACCATTAAATGTGATATGTTGTGCTTCGGGATCGACACAAATCACAAAGGATCAAATGACTTAGAACGTCCATGAACTAGGTACATAAAAATCCATTGGCGCACAAACTGTCCACCCCTTAATATGCTTCATCCAGTCCCATTTTGAAGAGCCCCCTGCCCCCCAAACAATCATCTATTAGAAATTTTCAAGACTCATTGCTCCACTCCCTTACACCAGTTCCATTTTGATGAGCTACCCCCCCCCCCCATCACCCAAACAATCAAACAACCAACCCACTTGCATGCATAATATTGGAAAGGAATTGGACAATAGTCTATGATTTTCCTCCACTCTCGACCCTGACACATAAGCTTGAGCTCCTCCACTCACACTTCCCAGAGGTCAACCTCAAAATTTATCCATGTGCAATGTCAATCAATCTTCATAAGACAATCCTCCTCAAGACCAACAAAAAGACTCAACCTATTCTTGATGGCTTATGGCACGTTCGCTAACTAAAACATCATGGGAAATCGGGGCAAGATAACCCAAAATCTGTGTCGACAATGGTTCACGAAGCAAATCAAATTCTAGGCACCACCTTTGCATAATAGGGCCAAACTTCTCCCATATCTAGTCCTGATTAAGGATGTTCAATAACTCTTCCTCTGAACGTAATATCACGTAGAACCCTCCCCGAGTGAGAATATAGAAAACCGGTGAATAACCTAAAACAAGAACCCAATAATTCTCCATCCATCTCCTGAAAGATGCCAAACTGGATACTTTTGCTACAAACCTCCCAATCAAACCATTCTATAAGAGATTCAGGACCTCAACTACCCCAACATTGTTCCCTACCCCACAACTGAAGCTCTACGTGAATTTAGAACCTTCCTCCACCCTCTCCTTTTCCCTCATATAAAAACTAGTGAATGTGATATGTTGTGCTCCGGGATCGACACAAATCACAAAGGATCAAACGTCTTAGAACGTCCATGAACTAGGTCTTCTATGGTACATAAAAATCCATTGCCGCACAAACTGTCCACCTCATAGTATGCTTCATCCAGTTCCATTTTGAAGAGCCCCTCCCAAAAAATGATCTATTAGAAATTTTTGAGACTCGTTACTCCACTCCCTTACACCAGTTCCATTTTGAAGAGGCCCTCCCCACCCCCCAACTAAACAATCATCTATTAGAAATTTACGAGACTCGTTTCCCACTCTCTTACACATAATGCTTTAGTCATGTTGGCTTTACACACAATGCCTAAGTAAAATACTTTAATTAAAATAATTATAAATAAAAGAAATCACGTATTTTTGTATAATTTATATAATTAAGATACCAAGTCCCAAGAGGGATCAAATTTATTGAGAAAGAGAATTGGTTCCTCTTGGCACTTTGTAGATTCGAAGTTAGATGGATCTAGTCTGGTTTAATTCCGCCCTTTAAATATGATATATTCCACATGATTACCATGGATCAATACCATCAATACCATGGGTTCTCATAAACCCAAAGCTCGAAAACCACTAGTAAGTGGACCAAATCAAGTTTACCTTAACTACCCAACATAAATTAATAAAAATGATAATATCTAGGTTGGTTTCATTCAGCCCTTTAAATATGATATATTCCATGTGATTACCATGGATCAATATCATGGGTTCTCATAAACCCAAACCACTAGTAACTCACCAAATCAAATTTACCTTAACTACCCAACATAAATTAATAAAAATGATAATATCTAGGCTGGTTTCATTCAGCCCTTTAAATATGATATATTCCAAGTGATTACCATGGATCAATACCATGGGTTCTCATAAACCCAACCCACTAGTAACTCACCAAATCAAGTTTATCTTAACTACCCAACATAAATTAATAAAAATGATAAGGTAGAATTTTTATTTTAACATAGAATTGTTTTTATTTTATTTTGACCGAGGTAAATGTTCCCAGGACATTACATTACACCAACCTAGGTTCATCTTCACTCTGATCTACCAAACACCGTGAGGGGTCAAATCTCTTGAGATGCGAACCTTTAAATGGGCTATATTCCGCATGAATACCATAGGTTCTTAATACCATGAGTTTTTTTATTTTTATTTTTTATTTCTTTAATTGAATCATTTCACAACAACTTGTTAAATTTATTATTATTATTATTATTGTTTTGTTTTTTTTAACAAAATGGTAAAACCCAATATAACATATTTATGAATGGTATTCTCTAAGATTGATTGACACGGTTATAAAAAGGAAAACCAGGCCATTTTGAGTTACCTAGAATAAGGAGACAAATTTTTACTCCTACCAAAATAAGTGTAACTTTTGGCCATAGTCTAACGAAACTATTTTTTTCCTGGTAAGATTTTGATAAAATCGAGAAGGGATTTTTGTAAATCCAGGTTAGCGGTCAAACTTCAAGATTTTGGGTTCCTAGAGGTTTTTGAATTTGTTGAATTTTTTTTACGCGGATTCCAAACACTTTTACAGTCTGGGCAATTCCTCAACCTCTATAGACACTTCCTAAATTTTAAATCGTTATAGAGTAAATTCTTACCCAAATGAAAACAATTTTCTGGTATACTCCATTTTTACACCATTTTCAAAAATAATTATTTTAATTTTAAACTAATAAAATTAAAATATTTATATTTTTATACCTCTTAACAATTTACATATATCACTTACACCATTTCCAAAAGAACAACTTAATTTATATAAATTAATAAAATAATTATTAATTGATTTATTATTTAATTTAGAGAATATTTGTAAGTTAGATTCTATTCTATCACTTACACCTTTTCAATTTACAATTGATTTGGTCATGGTAAACCAATTATGTTTAACACTTACAAAATTACCCCTACTCATAAAAAAAAGCCCAATTAGTTTACCTCTAAATCTGGAATGTAGCAAATTAGTTGATCTCCACAAGTGAACGCAATCCCGTAAACCTGTACTACAACGGCAGTGTGCTGGAAATGCCCTTCACATGCCGTTTTAAAAGGTCAGGTTTGATCACATATTCGTCAAGTCAGCCAGCCTTGGCCAAGTGGGTCCGCAATGCCATTTTCTCCCCCCAAATTAATTTTGCCGCGGATAGATATAAGGCAGGGAAAGAGAAAGGGAAAGGCAATAGAAATATAAACTCTGTTGGATTGCTACGTGATTGCATACTCTAGCTCACGGCTCAATAGAAATATAAACCCTGTTGGATTGCTACGTGATTGCATACTCAGCTCACGGCTCAATGGATCCTCATCGTCCATCCTATCACAACTATGAAGGAAGTTCATACTGGAATGCAATTGAGATCTCGGACAACGAGGAGGAAGAGGAGTATGATGAGGGGTTGGATGTATCTACAGAACAACAGAAACATCCCCTTGATCATGATACTTCTGGGGACAGGACCAATTTCCAATTCGGTGTTGGAGGAGAGGAAGAATTCGAATACCCAAATGAGGAAGACCATGGCCCAAGTGAACACGAAGGCATGAAAGGAGAAGAGGAGCAGAGCGACGAAAGTGAAGGCATGAAAGGAGAAGAGGAGCAGATGTTATAGACATTTTTGTGCCTTACAGCATGAAGCATGAAATGTCCATAATCTAAGGGATCCAAAGTCCCTAAACATGTTGTTCCTACCCCTAGAGGAATAAGGTCAGCAAACCACAGCAATGAATATCAGTTCTCCACCTGAAAACACTCAAAAACAAGCAATTTCTGGATCATGTCAACTGCTCCACTGAGCATCTGCGCTGAATGTCAAGTGCTCCACTCTGTACCTGCACTGAATTTCAACTGCAAAGAAGAGCACCTGCGCTGAGCGTACTTGGACAAGTGGCACAGTCATTCCTCAAGGTGTCAGCGCCCAGGAAGCTTCCAAAATGACACTTGGATCAAGGAATTCGACTGGTGATGAGTAAGAGGGTCTAGATCTCCAAGTGGAAGCAAGAACCTCCAAGTGGACTCAAGAACTGAAGAATAACTGAAGTGGGAGAGGACACTAGTCAGCTCTCAAGTTGACTCATCCTTTCTCCAAAACTCCTATATATAGAGCTCTCTCATGAGGTCTAAGGGGGCTGGAATCTTGTGAATGTAAGGAAGTGCTGTTGGTTTGAGTTTAGAGCTATTGGGTGATTTGCTTTGAAGGAGGTGAAGAGGAGATTTCTTTCTGCTGGGAGGTGATGCTGGATTGGGCCTCTCATGGTTGTATCACTTCCTGAACTTTACTTTTCCATTAATAAAGCATTTGAGGTTCTTCTATATGCATGTGTCTCAATGGTGTATTGTTATACTTGTGTATTTGATTTATTCTAATCCTTGAATCAATTATGAATGTATGCTTCTTGTAGTTTCCCCTTCTTGCCATTTTGCAGGATCTTGGTGTAGCTGGGCCAGTGAAAGAGCAAGGAGCTGGGAGCAAGCAGCAAGGAGAGAAGATTGGATCAATCATTAGCGAAAGACATCGGTTAGTGGATCCCTTTCTCCCCTATTTTACTTTCATAAAGAAGAAACCTTAGATAGCTTTGCTTCGGTTGTTGCTGAGGTACTATCACCCTTAGAGTGGGATAGGGTCATTACGTATTGGATACTTTTCCCAACAACAAATTGGCGACTCCGCTGGGGAACGTATCTTGTTGGTTGTTTGTGTTTTTGCTATTCATTTCCTAAACACAGGGAGTACCGAATCGAATTGCATTTGGATCTTTCAAATGCAAAGTAGAGGGCAGCTACTCTAGCTCAGTTTCTGGGCATGTTTATGATTTGAAGAGCTGATCCACAAGGACTCTGAACAGCTCTTAGTGATAGCTTTTCATCCTCCTAATTACCCTTTAGTGTGTACTTGATTGATAGCTTCTGATTTGGCCAAAAACTGTGAATTTTTTAGCAATCTGTGACCCGGAAACCAAGAGAAACGAGAGTTTCTCTCTTCATTGCAGGCATTGTGAAGGCAGTCTGCATTTCATTGCAGGTCCCGAAGGGGCTACCTGCGCTGAATGTCAAACTGACAGTGTACTACCTGCGCTGAACCAGTTTTTCCTTGTGCTACTGGGGTTCCCTGCTGTTTATTGCCCTGTTTTCATCCTTGTTTTTGCAGCCTGTTGTCAGTCAATGTACCTATCTGAAACCAACTTTCCTTGCCACTATTCCGCCTCGGTTGTATAAAGAAATTGTATTTGTTCTTTGTGTATTTCTTACATCATTTGCAGTTTCCCATAACGAAAGTGAACTAGTCTTGCTGTGGCCTCTTAGATCTAGACCTGTGATAAGTGTCGTAGTGATCTTAAGAGTTAGTTTGTTTGCTGTTCATAGCTGATTGAGCTTTTGCTTTCGTCATATGGTTTGAATTTATGTATTTCTAGTGTTGAAACAAGTAAATCTTAAGGTGTCTTCTGATTTTGGACAAAGCTTGTTTGCTTTCACTTGAAATTGAATTCAAAATTATACAACAGCTTTCTTTTTGTAATACATCAACATTAAGAAAGAGAAAAGAAATACCTGCATTTTGCATTTGCATTTTTGATAAGTTTGCATGTTGATTTAGGAGAAAGTGCATTAGCGTGTGCTTTATGATCTGTGTGAAGAGATGATGTCTTTCTTTTCCCTCAGTAGTTAGGATTTTCAAAGTTAAAAGATTATAAAGCTTTCTTATCATCTTAGACTGCATTTAGGAATTTGTACCAATACATCTTGTGGTGATCCTGAAAGACAAACTTTAAAAAGATCAACTTAAAATATATTGAATGAACCTAACAACGCTTTGCAACATAACGCTCACAGTAGAGGTCTAGGTAGAGACGTGTTCCGGCGTCGTTAAACGTAGTGACTGTCGATCTCTACGAAGGTGGGTGATTCCTCCTGAGAGACGATAGCACTAATACGGACTTGTGCTCCCACGTACCGTCGCGTATATATTGGGAGACCCCTATAGGAATTTATCCTTTATCCTTAGGAAGCCGTGTCGGCTGCCCTACTGATCGCGATGCAGTGAACACAGCATTCACGAAGATCGACCACCCGTACCGTAAAACGTATTCTGTGGTTTCACGAAAGGTTTGGCACACCCTCTGCCTAGATCTCCAGAGCAGTTTCTTTTGGCCTTTTTTAGACTCTATAACAGAAAAAGTCCAATCGAGCATTTGTCACTTCGGGCTCGTTAAAACATCGAAGGAGACTAGAGTCATCTTTAGCTTTTTCTCGACTCTTTAAAACTGAAAAAGCAAGTTGTGTCTAAAAGCGTCTAATAAAATTCATTCAATTCCCCTTTTGTATTTTAGTTGATCGAGTAATCCGCAACCGTGGAAGAAAGTCAATTGAAACCCCGTCGTTCGCGGAGGCTCGCGAGTCAACCGTCTTTGTCTCCGGAATCGAAAGTAGTACGGACAAAGCGAACTCGCTTAACTGGGTCAAAATCTCCTATCAAAGTTAGAACAACAGTTCCAACAACATCTGAGATCCCGGTCACTCCAAGCATTTCTGGAACCCCTGCCTCTATTGAAGAAGTTCAACCGCCACAGAGGGACAGTAGCACTGATCCTGGTCAGAGAACAAATACTTGCATAACTGAACCAGTTCCATCTGTAACCGGTCCAGAGAGTATTGTTCCTCAAACAACTGTCGCTGTCGAAACAACCCCTTCTTCGGCACCAGAAATCTTTTACGGACCTGACGGTCTTCCTCTTCCACCTGGTTTGATTGCAATAGAGGAAATCGTAGAGGACCCGCAAGCAAATACTCCAACTCATCTTGGAGTAGGTGTCACTCTTTTTCCTTCTGCATCAGAACTTTGTCCATCACCAGTGGAGGTTCCTGTAGAATCGCTAGGCAGTTTAATGGATAGACTTAAAATGTCAGAGCAACCGTCGACATCTAGGACTGTGTCGAATGACACAGCGACGACAGAACTCCCTGCCGCCACTTCGACGATGTTCGCCGGCGTACCAGCTGTCCCAACTAGCTCTCAACAGCTAGAAGGAGTCCACCCAGGGAATATTTCGACAGTGTGGTCTGTTCCAGTTTGTTCTTCCGGTATAATACCCGGTAATTCTTATGTTGAAACTAGACAAATTGATCCCTATGGAGGTCAATTTGGGCCATCCAGTCCTCAAAGGCAATCCATACCCTTGAGCTCCGGATTGCTACCGTATGGGGGGCAATATGCCCTTTCATTACCCCCTCCGGGAGGATACCCATACGGCAGTTCTCAACAATATTCAGGATTGGCTGAAGTTACGACAAGTGGTTGGGTACCTATGTTACCCCAACAGCCAAGAGTTGTATATTCTATGCAACAATGTGTACCTATGTCTAGCATCCCGACGACGCCAGCTATTGTAACCGTGTCGCAAGTTCAAACGATGCCTGTTGTATGTCAACCCCAAGTTGTAATGCAACAGCCCCTTGACCCTGCAACACAACCAAAATCGCCAACTGCCGGGACGACACAGGTCCAAACGGGTACTATTACCCCGCATCTTGGTCCGTCGGTTAGTATAGCACAGCAAAACATGGCTTCACAACCATGGATGGTGCAGTACCAACAACCACAGTTCCAGCAGGTGTACCAAGGATCTGAGCAACAGATCTTTGCGAATAGTGGACAACCCTATATTCAAAACGGGTTAAATCAACCACTTTACAGTGGTCAAGTCCACCAGCCGTATCAGTCATACCAGCATCAATTGCATTATGCTGGTATGCAAAGGCCTACTGCTCAGGCGATTCCATCGTATCCTGGGTACGCCTCGCCAAACCTGAATCAACAGTTACCATTCGTGGCAACTTTAGAATTACCAGATTTACATCGATTGACGAACGATCCAATTGCCTATGCCCATTGGTGGCCAGCGATTCCTCACAAGCTTCCATCGGACATTCCTAAATTCAATGGAAATCCTGGCGAAGACCCGTCGAATCATGTGATGACTTTTCATCTGTGGTGTTCGTCGAACACCTTGAATGATGATTCGATAAGGCTTCGCCTTTTTCAGAGGACATTGACAGGTCCGGCGGCTAAATGGTATATTGAGTTACCTAGAGCCTCTTTCGACAATTTCAGTTCCCTAGCCACGACTTTCTTAACCCACTTTCAGTTACCTATAAGGTACGAAACTAGAACAGAGATCTTAACCAATTTCAAGCAGACAACGGCCACACATATATCCGATCATATACATGAGTGGCGTCGTTGTCGCAGAATGGTGAAGACTTATGTTCCAGATCAGCTATTAGCTGAGTGGTTTATAAAGTCGCTTCTTCCTGCTATAACAGAAGATGTGGCCAAGGGAGGGGTCGTAACAGAGGAGCAGGTTATTGCTCGTGCCCAGTATTTAGACTTAGTATATACTCAGTCTGGCACGCTCTATGACAAGATACCTGATGCCCCCAGACCGGAATTTTCAATTCCTCCTCCTCCTGGATCAAATAGTGACTCTCATGCCGGCGACGGTGTGATTGGCACTGCAAACGCAAAGTCGACAAGGGATTCGAATAAGAAAGCCCGTAAGACTTCGAATCAAAAGGCAAATCAAGAAATTCTTGCTTCGGAAATAAACGCCATATCTGCAGATAAAGGCAAAAATTCCAATCAACCAGGAAGCAAGAAGAAGCAAAACAAAGGGAAGAAGAAGAAACAGGGTGAGTCATCCCCTCAAAAAACTTCTTCAAACCCTCCTGGGCAAGGGAAACAAATTTATCCATGTCAGATATGTGATGAAGAGGATCATTACACAAAGAATTGCCCATTCAAAGCTGAGTTAAAGAGGTTCTTTAAAAGTTCCCAAACCTCAGCTGTGTTAACTGATCCATTTCCCAACCCAAGTCAAAATATGGTTGATAGTGGAAATGCTTCCCCGTCGCAAGTGCTAATGTTGTCGATATCTAAGCAACAAAATGATGCTTTGATTTCAACAAGGAGTAAAGATTACGGGAATCCACAAGTGTCGAACGACAAAGGTAAAGATCAACCTAGTAGTTCGACAACAACTTTGGCAGAAGTTGTACCCCCCATCACACATGAGTTAACAATAAAACCGCCAAAGGGAGTAGTACACAAGTCGACATTTAATCCTCGCGCCAGGGCGGCGCAGCATTATAACATAGTGGAAGATTTGGCCCAATCGCCATCCGCTATGTCGACTCTTGAGGTACTGCAAAATTGCCCATCCCAAAGGCAGGCGTTGTTATCAGCTATTGGTGGAGTGGATCCTAAGGATTCCAATCTTGTATCCTTTGATCACAAAGGATACGATCCTCAGTTACCAGCTCAACTAGCTTTCCTTATTCAAGTGAAAGCACTCAACAAAACTGTTCACAGAACAATTATTGATGAGGGGGCATCGACATGTATCATGTCGATGAATTGCTGGAAAACTCTCGGATCTCCAACCTTGTCGCGATCTTCGACGACATTAAAAGCATTCGACGGAAGGACGTACACCCCGTACGGCATCTTAAATAACTTGAAGGTTGAACTAGGAGGAAAAACAGTGGAAATAGATGTTGAAGTCATCGATGGCAATCTTGACTATAACATCCTACTGGGAAGACCATGGATATATGCAATGGCAGCTGTAGTTTCGACTTATTTTAGGAAGATCGCATTCTCGTTTGAAGGAGGGATTATGATCGTCGACCAACAGAACTTCCTCCCTAATGGTTCACAAGTTACAGGAAGCATTCCCATGATCCATGGGAGCGACCATTCAATTCAAGATATCGGAGTAGGCCTATTGAAAGACCCCACGATGATGGGAGCTTTCGCGTTGCCACCTCCTATCCATATAGGAAATATCCCGTTTGTAGCAACATGCAACATGATATCTTCCTTGAAAGTCGCAGAAGACAAAGTCGTCATGGATCATCCGATGGTTTTGCCACCAAGCCCTATAGAAATATTGTAGCAATCAATGTTTCGGGCATGGGAGGCGAACCCAAGTCAACGCTCGTCAAGCGTTTGGGTAGATAGGTCTGAAGAATATGGTACCCCATTAGATCCTTGGTCGAAAGTGCATGGGACTGACGAAGGAATCTTACAATCAATGTTGATTGAGGGGGCACCATGGAATGATCACCACCATCGTTCCCTTCTTCCGGAATGTGAAGAAGATACTCAACACGACCTTTACCACCCTTCAGTTTTTGAATTCCTAACAAATACTGTAAATACGGTGGATTCCGAGCGAAACTTATCCAATATTGAAGAAACTATAGCCATAAATATCTCGACTAAAACAGATGTTGTAGAGAATATTTATGTCGGCAAAAGTTGTTCCCCTTCAGAACTAGAAATATATGACGCTCTTTTTCGCGAGTTTAGAGATGTCTTTGCGTGGTCATATGATGAAATGCCAGGCATTGACTCGAGTATTGTTGAACATGAAATTAAAATGTATCCTGATGTCAAACCAGTAAGACAACGGCTTCGACAGGTGCACCCAAAGAAAGCCGCTGCCATTAAGGCAGAAGTTGAAAAAATTCTCCATGCTGGATTCATCTACCTGGTTCCTCTAACCGATTGGGTATCGAATATTGTCCCTGTCATGAAAAAACAAGGGACAATAAGAGTGTGTGTCGACTATAGGGATGTAAACCAAGCTTGTCCAAAGGATAACTACCCTACACCCTTCATCGACCAGATCATTGATGAATGCGCCGGATGTGAAATCTTTTCCTTTATGGATGGATTTTCCGGGTATAATCAAATAAATATCCGCCCACAGGACCAGTCTAAGACTGCATTTATTTGTCCGTGGGGCACATTCGCTTATCGAAAATTACCCTTTGGTTTAAAGAACGCAGGGGCGACGTTTCAGAGGGCAATGAATTATGCCTTCCATGACATCAAGAACATCGTTCAACCATATCTCGACGACCTTCCGGCTCATTCGCGAAAGCGGACTGATCATCCGCAGCATTTGAGAGTGATATTTCTACGTTGTCGACACTACAAGATAAGACTCAATCCGCACAAGTGTGTGTTTTGCGTCGGTTCTGGTCGTTTACTTGGCTTTGTAGTCTCTAAGGATGGGATTCGTCTCGACCCTTGCAAGGTTCAGGCAATCATTAATTTGCCTCCACCTTCAAATGTGCTTCAGATTCAGAAACTCCAAGGGAAAGCAAACTTTCTGAGGAGGTTCATTCCAAATTACGCAGAACTTGCTAAAGGTTACACTCATCTTTTGAAAAAGGATGTACCTTTTGTCTGGGACCAGGTCGCGCAAACTTCCTTTGATGCTCTGAAAGATTCTCTAGTAAGAGCGTCATTAATGTACGCCCCAGACTATCAAAGAGATTTTAACCTGTATCTAGCTGCAGCAGATACGACCATTGCGATGGTTTTAGTGCAAGAAGTCGATGGAATTGAACATCCTATTTATTATTTAAGTAAAAACTTAAATGATACAGAAAGCAAATATTCCTATGTTGAAAAACTAGCGCTTGCAGCTGTTCAAGCGATTCAAAGGTTTCGACATTATGTCCTCTTTCGGAAAACTACCATTTTATCAGATTGCAACCCCATGACGTATATACTGTCGCGACAGTTGCTGGGGGCAAATATTCAAAATGGATAGCGATCCTTCAAGAGTTTGATCTGGAATTTGTAAAATCCAAATCAAAGAAAGCTCTAGTTTTCGCGGAATTATTGTGCGATCTCCCATCATCGTCCAACGATGAAACATCGGAAGAGTCAATCGTGGATGAAAATTTGTTTCTGATATCTACAAGCGATGAGTGGTATGGAGATATCATAGTTTATCTCCAAACCCAAAAATTCAGGCCTGACACCTCACACTCTGAACAGAAACGTATACGATACCAATCTAAATACTACATGATCGTCGGTGATACGCTTTACCGTCGTGGTATCAATACAGTTCTGAGGAGGTGCCTTACCCATGAGGAGGCCGAAAAGCCCTGAATAATTGTCATTCAGGCGCGTGTGGGGGGCATCAATCTGGATATGCAACAACACAAAGAATCTTACGAGCAGGATACTTCTGGCCAACCATGTTCAAAGATTGCATAATCGCAGTCAGAAGTTGCCATGCATGTCAGATTTTTGATAGCAAAACCAGAAGACCACCCGCACCTTTACAGCCAATAGTTGTTGTTGGGCCTTTCGCCAAATGGGGCATCGATTTCATGCAATGTAACCCCACCTCGACCGGGGGGCATGGGTATATTATAGTCGCCGTTGACTATTTTACCAAATGGGCCGAGGCGATGCCTACATTGGATAACACTGGTGAAACAACTTCCCTTTTCTTTTTCAATCATGTAGTCGCCAGGTTCGGCGTACCACAGGCTATAGTTACAGATCATGGATCGCATTTTCGCAATCACATGATGGTTGAATTAGCTGCCAAGCTAGGGCTATCTCACGACAGCTCTACCCCATATTATCCGCAAGCCAACGGACAAGTTGAGGCAATCAACAAGGTCCTGAAGCGTATGTTGCAAAGGATGATCGGGGTTCACAAAAGAAGGTGGCACCTAATCCTATACTCAGCCTTGTGGGCTTACCGAACATCAGTAAAAAATGCCACTGGGTTCACACCGTTTCAACTGGTGTATGGCCTGGAGGTAGTCTTACCAATCCAGTGTGAAATTTCGTCTCTTAAACTCGCAATTGACCTCCTCCCCGGAACTTCAGAAGAAGAGGCCCATTTCTTGGAATTAATCCAGTTGGATGAAACCCGTCGTGACGCCGCTTTGGATAATGAAGCCCATAAGAAGTGAGTCAAGGCACAGTTCGACAAGAATGTCAAACCCCGTGTCTTCTCTGAAGGTGACTTGGTCTTGCTTTACGACCAAGAGTCCGACAAATTGGGAGCAGGAAAATTTAATTCTTTATGGATGGGTCCCTACATTGTTAAACGAGTGTTAGCAAAAGGAGCCTACGAGTTAATGGATTATGACGGAATACCACTGGCGCAACCCCGCAACGGGTTGTACCTCAAGCGTTACTATGCTTAAATAGTGACCAATATGCATGCACCTCGATTTGTGTTATTATGTTGGGGGCATGCAAATAATAACGAGCAGTTTTAGCATAAAGTTCATGCTCGTTAAAAAATAAACGCAAGATCCGAGCAGTTTTAGCACATAGTTCATGCTCGTTAAAAAATAAACATAAGATTGAGCAGTGTTTTGGCGCATTCAAGCTCGTTAAAAAATGAACCCATACCGGTAAATAACCTTTGAGTATGTAACCCGATCAACCATAAAAAGCCTTGGTCGTGTTTGTGCACCGTCACCTCCACCGTTCATTTGGCCGATCGTTCACCTCCATATGATTGTTTACCCATTTTGAGGAACAGTTGAGAAGAGTGATTTCACCTAGCCATCCTTGTGACACTGCCGTGATTGGAAAATTCCAACCTGTACCTGGAATCAGTTGCTATCCCTGTTTATCACTCGTTCCTCAAAAGACGAGTCTTCTTTAAGCTCTTTTCATCTGACTCGTAAAATATGAAAAGTTTGCCGAGTTTTGGCCTTCCAGCTCGTTAAAGTGACCGGAAGAGCTATCCCTCCTCTAGATTTTAATCTTTTTGGACCTGAGGGATTATTGCACAAAAAGATCGAGCGCTTGTTTTGTTCGGCTCGTTAAAACTATCGAAAACTCATCCCTTCTGTATTGTTTTATACTTTTTCGGACTTAAGGGATTAGATGACGAAAAAGGAATTTTGGAGTTAACTTTCTGTACCTTTTCAGACTCTCTAAAAATGAAAAGGACCGAGTTTTCCTTGTCGTTAGACTCGTTAAAATGATTAAATAGCGACAAACTTGTCTTTAGACGAGAATGAGTTTCCCTATCACTAGGCTCGTTAAAACATAGCGATGGGCTTGCCCGAAGGGCAGGTTATAGAACAAGCATATGTTATCCTCCTCAAGCTTGACAAAAATAAAGAGGTACTGGTCAGAAATGACTGGGGAAAAATTGGGAGAACCTCAAAGTTTTAATGGTAGCAAGTCGCTCTTGAACATGACACTTTTCCTCCGTATCACATCGGGTTGGGTTGTTTCATTCACCGGTCTCATCACCATGGTCTCGCCAAACCATCGACATTTGGGGTAATTCTACCGATCCATCGCATCAGTGTCGTTATATGTTCAAGAGATGTCGTTCAGAAAGAGTCAACCGTGTCCCATCCACTGCCATACATTATCCTTCATCCATTCATGACCGCCACCCTGAATCATATGTCACAGATTGTTTTCACCTCCACTAAAATCATTAGCTCCGTTCCGTGTCACTGATGTGGGATTCATTAAGGCCCTCCTTTGACAGGATCGCTTCTTGTCGACTTCAGCTCATTATCCAAGAAGTTGATCTAGGAACACCCCCCTCAGTACTTTGAAGCTTGCATGCCTCAATGGCAAGTTTCTCACTTCCGGCGACAGGTATACATCAATGACCTTCGACCAGAAGACTTTGCGTGGTGTTCGACACCAAGTCCTATATTCACACCACGTGAATTGTACTGCAGTACCTTGAGGGTCATTATAATTATCGGTGATTCCTCTCGCGCTTGTTAACGGTTTACATCATTGACCGATAATCAAGCGATGTCTTTCCATGTTCGACTTCAGCGCAATTCTCACATGGATCGACTTGTACTTAGAGTGAAGATCGAACGAGTTTGAAGACCCCGGATCTAGTTTCATCCATCCGGGCTGCGATATATATTCAGGAAATATAAAGACATTTGACACGTACATCATTGCAGCAGATGATCATCCTACTCAAAGGATGATAATTTCAGCAGAGAATTATCAGTCTACCATCAGACGATCGTCTGTTCTATGTACCAAAATGAATTTATAAAGCTGAGCATGGGAATGCCCACCTCAGATAGATCATGAAAGAAGAATGAAAAATAATGTATGGTATTGTATTTTATTACAGGTCACCTCTCAGCGATTGAATGAACTTCGGATCCTCCTGATAAAGCATTTCACCCGATAAACGACCTCATACTTTAGGGGGCAACTGTTATAGACATTTTTGTGCCTTACAGCATGAAGCATGAAATGTCCATAATCTAAGGGATCCAAAGTCCCTAAACATGTTGTTCCTACCCCTAGAGGAACAAGGTCAGCAAACCACAGCACTGAATATCAGTTCTCCACCTGAAAACACTCAAAAACAAGCAATTTCTGGATCATGTCAACTGCTCCACTGAGCATCTGCGCTGAATGTCAAGTGCTCCACTCTGTACCTGCGCTGAATGTCAACTGCAAAGAAGAGCACCTGCGCTGAGCGTACTTGGACAAGTGGCACAGTCATTCCTCAAGGTGTCAGCGCCCAGGAAGCTTCCAAAATGACACTTGGATCAAGGAATTCGACTGGTGATGAGTAAGAGGGTCTAGATCTCCAAGTGGAAGCAAGAACCTCCAAGTGGACTCAAGAACTGAAGAATAACTGAAGTGGGAGAGGACACTAGTCAGCTCTCAAGCTGACTCATCCTTTCTCCAAAACTCCTATATATAGAGCTCTCTCATGAGGTCTAAGGGGACTGGAATCTTGTGAATGTAAGGAAGTGTTGTTGGTTTGAGTTTAGAGCTATTGGGTGATTTTCTTTGAAGGAGGTGAAGAGGAGATTTCTTTCTGCTGGGAGGTGATGCTGGATTGGGCCTCTCATGGTTGTATCACTTCCTAAACTTTACTTCTTCCATTAATAAAGCATTTGAGGTTCTTCTATATGCATGTGTCTCAATGGTGTATTGTTATACTTGTGTATTTGATTTATTCTAATCCTTGAATCAATTATGAATGTATGCTTCTTGTAGTTTCCCCTTCTTGCCATTTTGCAGGATCTTGGTGTAGCTGGGCCAGTGAAAGAGCAAGGAGCTGGGAGCAAGCAGCAAGGAGAGAAGATTGGATCAATCATTAGCGAAAGACATCGGTTAGTGGATCCCTTTCTCCCCTATTTTACTTTCATAAAGAAGAAATCTTAGATAGCTTTGCTTCGGTTGTTGCTGAGGTACTATCACCCTTAGAGTGGGATAGGGTCATTACGTATTGGATACTTTTCCCAACAACAGCAGAGCGACGAAAGTGGGCATAAGGAGAACGCCTCAGAGTCACGGGCATTTGATCATCAGGCAGGGCGGCACAGAACATCAAGCAGGGCGGCACAGAAGAGGAAATTACGGGCTCCAATGGGGGGGGCAGATACTGTTATTAAAAAGCCCAAAAGGAGAAACACTAATGCCCGGACCAGATCAGCATCAGCATCCAGGAGGTCGGGTAAGAAGAACAGGGTTAATGTCAATCCCGCAGCAAAAGATACTACTCTCATAACTCCCGCCACCAAGCTGCTTGATGATGAGGATGACAACCCAAACATGAGGATTTGTCTGTCAAAGATCCACAAGGCAGAAAAGGTTAAGCTGAGTAAAGATAGACTGATTGCAGGGAGTTCTAAAGGATACAGAATGGTGAGGGCTACTAGGGGTGTGGTGGAGGGGGCATGGTATTTTGAGATCACGGTTGTTTACCTCGGTCAAACTGGGCATACCAGATTGGGATGGTCTACAGAGAAAGGAGATGTTGACACTCCTCTGGGTTATGATGGGAATAGCTATGCCTACAGAGATGTTGATGGCACTAAAGTTCATAAGGCTATCAGAGAGCCCTATGGGGATGGACCTTACGTGAAGGGTGACGTTATTGGGTTTTATATTAATTTGCCCAATGGCAGTGAGTTTGATCATCACAGCAATGCAGTAGACGAAGCACCACAGGTGGTGCCTGGTATGTTCCAGTTCCCATATCTTTGACTTATTTTCTTGAATGCTTTAAATTTGTGACTTCCAACCTGGAGTGTCCATGCAGTAAATATAGACACACTTCCAGAAAAATACTTATTTTTTTATGTATGCACTCTGTTTCACAGTTCATGCACTAAATATATAGACGTAGACGGTCATTTTTTTGAATTGCGCACACTTCCAAAACCACGCTTCTATTTTTTACAATAACTGTTAATTTTCAATATATATGCATATATTTGCTTTAATTTTGTCTTCCCACCCTCCGTAGGAAAACTTTAGAATTGAGGGCGAAAATATAGAACGCCCTTTGTTTCAGTGTTTTTAACTGCTGTTAATTCTCTCGCTCTTGAAATTTCTTATTTCTTTGTCATGTTTGAATACATTTGTCATCCAACTTGTTTCGAGAAATATGTAGGTCTATAAAATCAAAATGTTAAGAGTGGTTCGCACTGCAACTTGTTCTGTTGCTTGCTTTTGCTGCATAAAAGCTTCATGCTCTCATTGCTCCTGGCTCGTTGCTTTTGCTGCGTAAAAGCTTCATGCTCTCACACTGCTCACTCTACTATGCTCACACTGCTAGATAGCTAAATATTAGGCCAAAAAAACAAAACACAACAATACCCCGTTATTTTACCCATCTTAGAGCCACAGTTTCCTCTAGGGGCTTGATGCCAATGATCATATCAAAATTCACTGTGTGCTAAGTATTCATGGCGATGCGGACGCTGGTGAATTGCTTCGGTTGTTGGACGCCGCTGCAGTTGCTGACGGTGACGAAGAAGATACGGTGCTCTGTGTGGCGAAGAAGATACGATGCTCTTTGTGAAAGTTCCATTCCTGTAGTAGTGGTCCATCAAGCTATAATTCTTCCCACTTTGCTTACGCACAGACCATCTGTCTAAGATAGTGATCTCATAATCTTTTATGATAAAATTGAAATATTTACAACACTATTTTCAACTATATCAAATGATCCACTAAAGTTTTCCACATCATGTAACTCGTTTTCTTCTGGCAGGATATCCTATTGATCAACTTAAGAGGATGAATATACTTCCCAAATAGTGTATGTTTTGAAAGGCGTTGATCAGTGATGATTCTCCAAACCCTTTTTGCAGTTAGAGCCCATGAGATGAAAACGGAAGTTTTCAAACCCTACTCACCCACAAACTTGGGATTGAAGATTTTTTCCCACTAAACTACTAGAATTCCTGAAAATTCAGTGTTGCTAGACCAAAGGCATCTGAATGTGAGTTCTCCAGTGATCATTTTTTGGTTGAGGGGTTATGGGGATTCCTGGAAATTCGGTGTTGCTAGACCAAAGGCATCTGAATGTGAGTTCTCCAGTGATCATTTTTTGGTTGAGGGGTTATGGCATCCACTACACGAGGTTACCCTCAAAAACACTAATACCAGTCAACCTCCCAAGGACAACCACGCATGACTTCATAAAGAGATCTTTCTCTATATTCTCTGTCAATCACTTCCAATCTACTATTCTTGAATCATTAGTCTCAATGTGGAAGCCCAAAGCCCAAATACTGAAAGAATAATTTAAAAGCAGCAGTGGCAAAAGAGAGAATTTTTTCAATCATCTGTTTTTGGGTTTGAGAGACCATAGGAAATGAGATTGTACAATTTTGTTGGAAATACTGAGAGGGGGTGAATGAATATTTTTTTCAATTGTTTTATTATGCTAGTTAAGATTTTTATAACAAGTTAAACCAGAGCACAAGAAAGTGAACAATTTTTTATTATTATTGATGAATATAGTGAGGATTCCAATCCTCTAAAACAAATCACAAGCTCCAACTTGTACAACCAAATCTCCGACTCCTTCAATGCTCCAACCTTGATCAAATCCAAGCGCCAACATGGTCAAAATGAAGACTCCATTCCTCTCAACAAATCTAAGCACCAACTTGGTCAAAATAAGGACTCCAATCCTCCTAGGCTCCAACCTTTTCCATATAGACTTCAAAACTTCTGCAAGGTGTCTCCAAAATAAGTTTCAAATATACATCAAAAGAGGCCTACAAGACCTGCTCCAAGGATGCTTCAAATCATGTGCCTTCTGGTTTTGGACATGGTCGTTCCACTATGTTGGAGGAGACTCCCAATAGACTACGAGAAAAGAAATTAAAAATTTCTTGTGGCAAGAGAGAGAAGAATGTGAAATTTTATCTATTGCATCTATAGGAAATTATTCTTCTAACTCAAATATTAATTATGCAGTTTAATAACGAATAAAATCACACCTGCAACTTTCACCATAAAAATAGTGTGGAAAAAAATACTGGAAACTGAGAAATTCTAGCACACGTAATAAATTTGACACAATTATTTTTGTTAAGCAAAATCTTTTGGTAGAAATCACATAAGAGAAATTTTTGGCAGACGTGTTTCGAACCAACAAGTGTGGTTCATCATCAGGACTAGATGAAGAGGCATACCATAGCAAAGGCTTAAATAGAGAGCAATGTAGAGACATAATTTCAAGTAACAACTATATTTGAACAATAATATTTAAATTATGATATTAATAAAATTAATATATTAAAAACAAATATTATTCACTAACGGCTATATTAAATGGCTAGTTTTTGAAAAAATATTTAAATAATGATATTATTTCATTAATTTATTAAAAATATTAATAGGTAACTGCTATATTAAACAGCTAGTTTTTGAAAAAAAAATTAATTAATTTATTAAAATCAAATATTACTAGTTTTCGAAAAATAATATTTAAATAATGATATTAGTTTATTAATTTATTAAAAATATTAATATGTAACGGATTGTTTTTGAAAAATAATATTTAAATTGTGATATTAGTTTATTAGTTTATTACTTTATCAAAAACAAATAAATAATAAATTGTGATATTAGTTTATTACTTTATCAAAAACAAATAAATAATAAGTAATCACTATATTAAACAACTAGTTTTTGGGAAATAATATTTAAATTAAAAAAAAAAAATCAAACTTTAAAGGAGAGGAGTCAAAAAATTATAAAAGCAAGTGAAGACTGACAAGATCATTTGATAAATAATTAATGGAAATAAAATAAAATAAAACAAAATATACACAAGTCAAATGAATATATATATATATATATATATATATATATATATATATATATATATATATATATATATATATATATATATATATATATATATATATATATCCAAAGAAAAGTAATCAATAAATAAAACGGGGTCAACAATAAAATATGGGGCTGAGGTCCATTAAACAAATAACAAAAACACTAAAAGGAGTTAAGAACGAAAAGGATGATAAAATACATAAAAGACACGAAGGATCAAGAAAATAAACTCTAATGAAGAATAAATCAACAACAAATACTATAAAAAGGACACCAATACCTACATAGACAAACAAACAAACAAAATAAATCGCAAAAAGAAGCCTAAAAAACTAGGAGGACAGGACAAGGACTCAACTTCTACTAATATTCCAACCATCATCTCTATTCAAATTATTGGGTCTTCTTTTAATTTCTGAGGCCTCCCTCAATTTACGATGATGGAAATGACTAACCCTAGCAACGACTTGGGCTTCCTCAATGCAGATGTGTGCTTAGATTTATCTCCATGCTCTACCAAAGCAGAGGAGTAGGTCCTGCCATGCTTGATGTCAGCAGCACGCTCACGAATCCTTTGATTAATCGAGCGACCAGTCTCACCAATGTAGGGAGTCCCACAAGAGCATGGGATAACGTAAACACCCTTCATATTCTTGGGGTTATTTTTGGACCAATTTTCCCGGAAAAATCCAACATGGGAAAGCCAGTGCAGTAGATGAGGGTTTTTATTATTAATATTCAGTAGCAATTCTAAGTACAATAATTTAGATGCCCAACTGGCAATCTAATCTGAAGAAAATACTGGTAAAAATATTGTGAGAATTTTCTCTCACCCCATAGTTATTTTTTTGCCTCTGAAATAACTTCCCCAGCCTCTGCACTGGGCTGCCTTCATCGCCCTCTGTGTAGAGCCTACGTTGGTCCTCTGAAGATTTCGGCATTCCTTCCTTTGACTCTTCCGAGAACTGAAAAACTTCTTCTCAGAATGTCATTTCTCTCCTCTTCCTCCTGCTACTCACCCTTTGGCTCTATCTTCTCTGTTGAGCTACTGCTACTGGAAAAGTCAAATTGCCTTGGCAACTCAGTATCTGCACTGTGTGATTTCCATCACCACATTGAATTTCTTTTATAACCCACTATTGGAGCACCAACAACCAAGATTAAAACTTAATCAATGGCTAGGATCATTTTTAGGTCGATTCGTGTGAGTTTCTAGATGATTCATGTCTTATCTCAATTAATATTGATTAATTAACCATATTCCCTAAGTTTAGACCTAGGAAATATTTTAAAATCGGTTAATAATCTAATTGAGACACTTCTAGGCGAAATTTCCAGAAACGATTTTTGGGTTTTAGAGATCTCATGTATTCTAGCCTTTCTACAAAATTTTGTGGCTAGAACACATCTGATGCTAAAAAAAATAACAAGGAATCAATAGATAATATATTTATTGCCTTTCCCAGTTTCTAGTAGTTTTTATAAATGTTGACTCTTTTATATTTATTATGATATTTTTTGTAAACAATATATGACAATTTAAGTTTGAAGTTTATATAACTCATTGGTAATAAATTATGAATATGATGCTTCGTGAAAGTTGAAACATTTCGTTTCATGTTTGATATTCTTTGTTATGGTTTGGTAATGGTAATGGTTACAAGTACAACTTTAGTGATGACAAAAGTTACATAGTAAATTTTGAAAGCCTGAAACTTTAAGATTGATGAATTATGCGACTTGATATGTTATAACATGTAAATTGTGGACATGTGGTTGATGAAGATTATAACTTCTAGATGATTGATGTTATATGGTTTAATCCTTGTTTTTATGCTTTTTATATCTAATTCATCATTCTAAATGCTTTTG
The DNA here is from genome assembly GCA_031772625.1 of Pinus tabuliformis. NCBI lineage: Eukaryota > Viridiplantae > Streptophyta > Pinopsida > Pinales > Pinaceae > Pinus > Pinus tabuliformis. The sequence continues at coordinate 1,954,217,417 of CM062819.1, forward strand.
TTGACATATATGCATCAAAATATATAAAAATATATATCATATAAAAAAACTCTCCTAGCCCTAGAGCTTTTGAAAATGTTGCTCCTTGCTCCTGCTTCCGCTCTTACTACCTGCTCCCACTCCCAAACAACCCTCGCCTTAGATGAGAGTTGAATATTGGTGGGGCTTTAACAACCCCTCATTGACCAACCCAATAGGACTCATTGACAATGAGAAATAAAAGAGAGCCCACATTGTTTCCTCTCTCTCTCTCTCCCCACCCACACACACACACACACACACACACACACACACACACACACATATATATATATATAGTATGCTTTCAATTTATTATTTGATTTCTCATAGGCTGCTCACTTATTTTAGGGGTTATCTAAAGTTCTATTTTTGTTAGGATGTTTTTTCTTGTTGTTGATTCTTACTAACTCTTTCCTTTTTTCTTGTTATTGGTTGTTACTAACTCTCTCATTGATCCATTTCTAAATTCCTATATTGAATTCTAATGAGCTTTCAAACTATTAAGTATGCATTTAAGCATGTCCCAATGGAACTTTGGTTCCAACACAAATAATGCTTCCTTTATTCTTGGTCACATTGTTGAAGCTAGAGAGATGAGAATCTAGCAAGTCGTGCTAATCTTATCTTGAGAATGTCTTTAAAAGCAATGAAACAATGGAAGACATTCTCTCTCTTGAGCTCATTGGTAAGTTTTTGTACAAATTTTTGCAGATTTGCCACATTGTTAGTTGAATTGGTTAGGGTATTATATATCATTTCCCATGTTTGTCTATGAAGATCAATTTGATCAATAGTGTGAACTTGCTTTAGATAATAAAAAAAACATGGAAGTTTTGTAATTTTTTGTAGTTTTAGCATTTTGGACTTTTGGCTGTAAGAATGCCAATTGGAACATTTATTTTTCAGGATCCAAGGCTGATAGTAGTCTATTCTTTGTAAAAGATCCTTATTTCCATAACTCACTATAAGTAATGGTTTTAAGACTAGCATTCTTCTTTTTTATTTCCATAAGTTGAGAAAAGATATCTTGACTAGGCGCTGATGATAGATGTTCCAAGGTGAAGATAGGTTCACTTAATGTGACCATTTCTTTTGTTGAAACAACTTCTTTTGAAAACACATGAAACTCAAACTTCCACTTCCTCTACTCTTGGTCTTTTAACTACTCGAAACTCTGTTTTCTCTGACTCTGAACTTGATTGTTGAATATTCATGATTGGTCTTGTTGACCACTCAAATGTACATTTGAATATTGGTCAACCACTCCATGATCATAGTATAATTCAGAGCAATCCAAAAGTCAGAACTCTATAATTTCAGACATCATCAACATCATCTTGCAACTTCTTGTCATCATTTTGTATTCCAAATTCTGTAGCCATGTGAGGTCATTGTAAAAAATGAATCTAATGTGATGAAAATAAATCCATATAACACATATAGGTAGCTTAGGAGTTTTCTAAAGAGTTTTCACTCTAGGGAGTTATTTTTCCTTAGCTAATTATTTGTGTTTCTCACCACTAAATAATTGGTTAAGTTTTTCTCCCACATATCCTTGAAAGCTAGAGTGATATTTGATGGTAAAGTCTTAGGTGAGGCTTAATGTATAGAGTTGATGTAAAATATCATACTAGATCATGTCTAAAGTTTCACAGAAGTTGGTTGTGTTAAAGCGTCAATTTTTAATTATTAAAAATTTCTCACTGGTCGATATTTATAATAACTATTTGATGTAGATATAAAAAGTGTTGTCTATATGAGTGTGAAAATTTCTAACCCGAAATTCCACTGCAACAACTGATTTATTTCACCTACTTATTCTTCATAATAAGTTATTAACGAAATCCCTCAGCAAACATTAAAATAAATTCTACTGCAGTTATCACATAATTACACAGAGAAAATAACAACGATATACATGCACAAGAACCAATCACATCAACACAGTTGTTTTTGGACAATTGTCCCTAGAAAAACCCAATGTGGGAAAACCGGTGTAGTAGATGAGGGTTTTATTAATCTTCAACAACAATCGCTTTACAAGGAATGATTTTACATAGAAACTGAGAGAAAACACTTGAGACTTTCCCCTAGAAACATTTTGACACCCTGGAGACCCTTCTCCCACTTATGTGTCACTTCTACATCACTCTGTGCGGTTCTGCGTCAGCCTCCATGAGGGTTGTGTATCCCCTGGATTGTGTCTCCCTTTGCGTTGTCTCTCAATGCCCTTATGTCACCTCCTCCTCAATCACTGATTGTTGTTGATGCCACCCTTTTCCTCCACCCTGCAACTCTCCCTCTGAAATCGATCTCCTTCTCTTTGAGAATCGATTTTCCTTGGGCTACTGAGTATCTGCCGGTGTGTCTCCAAATGATCCTCAAGTCTTCTCTTATACTTTTCCTGTTGATGAATCAATGACCGAGATTAAGTCTTTAATCAACAACTAAGGTTAAAACAGACTTGATCCTCGTCTCTTAGAAGCTTCTCATCCTTATCTTTATTAATACCCATTAATATTTTTATTTTCCTAAGTTTAGACTTAGGAACCCATTAAAAATATTAATTATTTTAATAACTCCTCATCCAGGTGGAATTTATCCAAATGATTTCTGGGTCTTGGAGACCTCATGTGCCTTAGCTTCTCCACCAAATTTCAAGGATAGAGCACATCCGATGCTACCCAAAATCAACTAGGAGTTTTCGGGAGTATGAGTACTCAAAATTAGACCTCTACACCTCAACTTTCTATCTAAACACACTTTAGGGGTCAAAAAATGTGTCTATACCTCTCAAATTGTATCTTTTTTTTTTTGCATTTCTGGGCAAAAATTGATAATTAAATAAGTGGAAATTAGCCAGAAAATTAAAATGAGAGAAAAATAAAATTCTACCCATGTAAAATATTTAAAAAAGGATGGGAAATTTCCCAAGAAAGGAATCAAGTCAAAAAGTGAAGGAATCTGAATTTAATATGTAATAAGTGATGTCTAGAGAAGTTGTATGGGGTATGTGTGCTCAAAAGGGGGGAAATTTGAATAAAATATGAATGTAATATGTAATAAGTGATGTCTAGAGAAGTTGTATGGGGTATGTGTGCTCAAAATTACACCTGTCACCCTCAAGTTTCTACTACGACACACTTTGAAGGGTAAAAAATAAGTTCTAGACCCTCAAAATCCACTTTTCCTAAGTTTTATGAAAAATGTGGCAATAAATTAGCCAAACAATTAAATAAATGGAGAAAAATAAATATCCACACATGCTCAAATGATGTAGAAATGAGGTGAAAATTAATCTAAGGGTCAAAGTTGAGTTACCAATTGATGTAGACTCAACATAAGCCACAAATCAAACAAATCAATTTTTTTGTGGAGAAGACTATGAGTTATAGTGACAAGATCCAGAATTTGAAGTTAACTCGAGCTTCAAGGAGATATCATGAGTTGACTTGAGATTGGATTAGAGTTTACTTGAGTGAGGTGGAGAGTGGTATCCTACCACTCCACTTCAATCTCCCACATGTCCTCTCATCTAATTCGATTTCCCTCATCAGGGATTGTGTGGACCTCTAAGAGAGAAATCGAGTTGCCACTTGGGAAATTCGAATTTGCATGAAAGAACCTTGGGATTGTCACTTATTTGTCTTGAAATTGACTCCAAAACTTCTAAATAATAGAGCTATGAGCTCTCACCATGCATCCATTGTTACGAGTTGTTGTGCTTAGGAAATCTCTGTTCTTATGTACACTTGTTCTCAATTGCAATAAAAGACTCTAGTGTTCATTCATGAGTTGTTGTTCCATTGGAGTATGATGATTGACTAACTATTGGTATAATTCCTTCTGCTCATGCTTTGATTTATGTTATTTTCATGTACTCTTATAGATTTGTTAATGTAAAGCTATCTTACATTTACAATTGATTTAGGAGTATGCTCTAGGTGTAGAAATCTCTAGCTATTTTCCAATAAATTTCTAGAGTTTTCTTATCATTGCTTATTTGTTAGATCTATATGGGACTAATGTTTGATTGAAATTTTGTAGGGATAATTTTGTTGGATCAAATATCAAGCGCGAGGGAAGTCTTTGGAGAGACCGACCCACTCTTGACACATTCTCCAAGGAACTCTCATTGGTTCTTTGAATTCCATAGTTTATCTTACGAAGTGATTTTGCAAGGATTTTCTTTGACATAGCTTGTATGTATTTTTCCGGCATTGGGTTTTTTCGGGGGCTTTTGTCCAAAAATACTGTCACTTGTGTGGATTTTTCTCTATTGTTTTTTCTTGTTTTGGGCAAATTAATTAATTAAGTGAAGGTTGCAGTTGTATCGGCTTCGATATTTTCTGTAGGAAGCAGTAAATACTTTGTTTCAGAATTAACAAATAGGAGAAGTTTTATCAGTTGCCGCAGTAGTTGATTTGAGTGGGATTCTCTAATTTTCACATGGTATCGGAGCTAGTGCAGGTAAAGAAATAAGAACAGTGCCAGAGAACCCAACGCTGAGCAGAAGAGGGAGATCGAAAAAACTACAGGAGACAACAGTTCAAAACCCCAAAGGGTTTGTGCAGTTCTAGTCAGAGGGTTGAATTTCGAGACAGTCTCTCTTTGAGTGAGGTGACAGAGAGAAGGGTTTCCCTATCGAAACCTTGTCGTGGCAGAGGGAGCAACGCTGAAGCCTCAGCGTGAGGCGCTGGTAGGATGCAGTGTTTTTGCAGACGATTTTGCTAGGTAGAAAAACATCAAAAGAGAAGGAAGGAGCACGATTGAGGGAACTTTTCCTCAGTAAGACTTCCCACCAAGAAGTCTGTTTTCTTATTGGCTGAGCAGCAGTAGTAAGAACCAGAGAGGAGATTTTTGACATTTGTGGCAGAGATGGCAACCAGTGGATTGAGGGATTAGGATAGGTTGGACAAAGCATCCAACTATGTCATCTGGAAGGCAAGGATGTCATTCATTCTAGATGAGCATGCCCTCAAGACATATGTCGAAAGTGTGGTGGTTGTGCCTGTAGATGCAGATCCGTTGAAGAAATACAAGGTTGAAATGGCGAAGGCAAAGCGAATGATCCTCGACGGAGTGAAGGATCATGTCGTCTGTCACATCGCTAGTAGAGGGACTACTAAGGAGATGTGGGATGCATTGGCTATGCTGTATCAGGGATCTTCCGAGCAGTGGAAGATGTACCTTGAGCAAAAACTGATATTTGTTCAGATGCAGAAGGGGGAGTGTGTGGATCCATTCCTCACGAAGCTTTAGGAGACCGGTGATGAGTTATCTGCTGTGGGGTCTATACCTCAAGACTTAAAGTTGGTTAGACTGGCCCTCAATTCTGTGTCAGATGAGTGGCAAGTCTTTGTCCAGAGTATCCTAGGCAGGGCGACTTTGTCGAATTGGGATGAGATGTGGGAAGCTCTCAAGTAAGAGGAGCTGAGGAGAGACTTGGCCAAGTGTAAGCTTGACAGAAGCAACAGTAGTGGGTCGAAGCCCAAGGAGGAGGAGGATAATGCAACCCTTGCATCGAAGGAACAACACGAACAACAAAGATGTAAGAAGGATGTCTCGAAGATAAAATGTTTCAGGTGTGGTGAGATGGGTCACTATGCAACTCAATGTCCTCTCAGGAAGAAGGACAAAGATGAAAGAAGAGAAGCATGATCTGAAGGCTGCGCTTGTGAAGATCGAGGATGAGGAGTTCGCCATGATAGTCGAGATACCTCCAAGAGGGAGGTGGGCTGATTTGGAGTTGTAGTTTGAAGGAGCTACAGATGGGCAAGATCCTTGAGGAGCCCACCTCTTGGATGAATACCTTGCTACGGGAGCCTAGATCATAAGTAGTAAGATAGACTAGTGTTAGATGGTGTTGAGGAGTGTTAGAGAGACAGTTGCAGTGGCTAGGAGCACCAGAGACTGAATAACACAGAGTAGAGTTGGCAACAGTGTAGAGGTCAGCATGAGTGCAGAAGATTCAGAGGGTCAACACAGAGACTAGCAATAGTCAAGTTCCAACATTCACATGGTATCATACTGAACACAGTTAGTTCAGTAATTTGGGATGTTTTTCTGTTGTTGGTGGAGTAACAACAACAGTTTACAGTGTAGTGGCAGTGCCAGCAGCAACGTGGATGCATAAATTCAAAGGGAGTTGTAGTACGTATGTAGTGTTGACAGTGGCAGGGTCAACAAGTCACCAAGTCATGTTATTATTGCACATTATTTTATCATTTGGGGCCTAATTAGTCCATTATGACTATTCGAACCCCCTTATGGATTGTATAAATAGATGAGAGGCTCATTCATTCATCTCATCATCACTTGGATTGGATTAGTATCTCTTGAGAAATTTTCACACTGCTTTCTTGGACGAATTTTTTGGAGATTCTTGATGCACTATGATGTTTGGATTTTCACTATTGTCTTTGGAGCTTCTTTCTAATGCGAAGTTGATGAATGGATATAATATCTCTCTCTTGTAAGTAAAATTTAATGTTATTCTTGTTGTCTTATTTGTCTAATGCATGGTATTATTATCATTGTTCTTGTATGGGCATAAATAATGCGAAATTCCTCTTCAAAACTGGAATAAGTGATTTAATGCATGTGTTTCTCTTTGAGGGAGTGGGTGAATATTTCTAGAGGAACCTCATAGGTTAAAAGACCTCGAAACTTCATCTCCTTTTCAATTTTAAAGTATAAATCCCTAATAACCTAGTTGCTGCACTTAGAAAGGCTAGTGAAGGTCAATTAGGGCTCCTTAGCATAAGAAAATCTTTTATCTTGGTGTATCTTGACTCCATTAAGCCCAAGAAGCAAGGCACTGATCCTGGCATCACTTTGGTGGTCAAAATAACCTCTCTTTTCTTCATCTCTTCCAATTCTAGGCCTAGCCCTAGAAGGTATCCTAGGGCATCAAGCGAAATATTTTGTAGCCATCCAAAGTCCTTGAAAATCAATCTAGAATTGAGTTCGGGTCTTCTCAAGGGGTCCTCCAATTTTGAGCTCAATCTGAATGTGAAATCCCAAGATATTGCACGCCCTAGCTTGAAGACCATTCTCCTTTGTTAAAATTGATAACTAGGGCCAAATTCGACCTTGGGACAACTCACTTGATGGATATGATGATTGCATTGGATTCCTATTTTCGAGAGGTCCAAGATTGATATACACATCATCTCATTTAGACATGCAAAAGTGTGATTTTGAATTTATGCCCACCCACGTCAAAATTGTTCAGGTCCGTCTCATCATCATGTAGGCTCAAGAAGCCCAATGGTTGTCTCTTCACCCACAACGAATTGTATAAATACAAGAGACCTCACTCCTCATTTGGCACATTCATCACTCAACCCATTCCTCTCTTTCTTGATCTGATTGGTTTGTACAAAATTGGGCAGCGTGTCTCTCTCACACATGTGGCGAGGAGGACAGATTTTCTGAGCAGAAATTGCAAGCCAAATTTCAGACCTAAGGGTTGATTGTTGTTTGACCACAGAAAAATTACAGCAATTTTCTCTCTCCTTTGACTGAGTGGTTTTGGGCTGAAATTGACCTCCTAATCAGGACAAGTTTCACCAAGGAAGACCAAGTTGCTTTGAGGAAGATTTGTTGTTGTTTTGACCAATGTTGACTTTTTGGTTAGGGCTGAAGTTTGATTGCAGTTGACTGCATAAATTTATAGGGTTGTTTTGACTTTGTATTGGGCAATTCAATTTGACTTTTGTACTCTCTCTCTCTCTGTGCTAAACTTTTGATTTAATAATAAGAAGAATTGATCAAAGGGTTTTCGCCACATTAGGGTTTTTCCCTGACATCCGCCAAATCTGGTGTCCTCTTGTCTTCTGCATTTTGTTTCATGTTCTATCTGCTTTTACTGTCAATGTCATTATTGTGATTGCTATTGGAAATTGGAAATTGTTATTGGGCTACTAAGGAACATTGAAGTAAATTGTGCTAAGCATAGAACATAGTACCATTATTATTTAAAATTAACATTCTCCTTAGGTCCCCTTGGGTTAGTGTCTTCATTTGGATCAATGTACCTAAATTTCAAGAGAAAATCTCTCCTTTGATCCTATTCTTCTCCGTAACCTGGTCAAGTCCATCTATTGTTGATCAACTTCATACCCTTGACCTAGTTTGGGTCCACTTGGTTTCTTTGTGGTCCCACAACTTTGTGGCTCAAATTCCACAAAGATTACATAGAAGTCATTTCTCCTTTGGGATCCTTAAGTCTAGGATACCTCTTGTTAAGAGATATTCTCAAAACCTAGCCTTAGGTTTCCCCTCAGCCCTTCCTAGAGAGCCAATTACATTGCTTAGAAAGAAAGTAAACCAATTATCTGAGCCTCTCTTGTGAATAGGCTTTAGGAATCTCTCCTCATCCCATCATTGATCTATCCATCCTTGTGATTCCTTTCATACCGGGTATCCTCCCATCGGTGAAGGGTTGTAAAGAGCAGGGAGCTTCAGCTAAAGTGACAGTGGGCTATTGTTCCATTGTTGCTACTTGACCTAGTAGTTTCTCTATAAGATCCCCTCCTAGGACCCTTGCTAGTTTGAGCGGTAACAGGTCTCTCCATTGAGCCTGACCCAAGTTGATTTGACCTTAAACCATGATGGAATAGCAGGGGGCGGGGGGACGGTCCGCTATTTAAAAGTGAATGCCACGTACCTCAAGAGTTGTTTCAGGAAAACCATGAATTGCAGACCCCCCCATTAAACTCTGAATGATCAAAGCACTTCATTCAACCTTTAATCAAGAAACTTTATAATAGCACTATATTTCAAAATGATTTATAATAGTGTTTTAAACTAAGTTGCAGGAAATGTTGCCCAGGGGTCCGTTTCCAGCCCGCAACGAAACAGAAACGAGGAAACTCATAGCATACAGCCTCGAAACTATTTTTAGGCCGTACTGGCACGTTTCACGCTGAGGAAACGTGGCTAGTACGACAGAGTTTCCACTTAAAACTTGACCTTTTTTGTTTTGTTTTGTTTTGTTTTTGTTTTTTATTTTGTTTTTGTTTTTGTTTTCTGTTTTTTTTGTTTTGTTTTTTGTTTTGTTTTTTTGTTTTTTGTTTTGTTTTGTTTTTTTGTTTTTGTTTTTGTTTTGTTTCGTATTGTTTTGTTTTTGAATGTTTCTTTGTTTTGTTTTGTGTGTTTTGTTTTTTTTTTCTTCGCTTCTAATTTTTTTTGGGCGACTAAAATATCTTCTAGATGCCTCTCTCAAGTTATAAAAAAGACTCTCGCCTCATACTCTCATCACACAATTAAGCAAGTTGTTTTTCTTGGAGACAGACGATTTTAGCAAAGGAGAAGAGAGGAAGAGAGCAATGGTTTCAGCTAGGGTGTTTTCAACAGTGAGCAAAGGAGATTTTAGCAACAGATTTGGAGTGCAGAGTTTCTGCCTACGACATTCTTGGCTTTTGGCTAAGCTACAACCATATTTCTCTTGTCTTTTCTGGCATTTTTGGTAGCTTCAACTACAAAAAATTAATTTGGATAAGAAGCATTCATTTTCTTAGTTTTTTTTCCTACTATTTCTTCAATTTTTCAAGGGTTTATGTTGCCAAAAATATGAAAAACGTTTTTTCTTTACAAAACTTTATTTTATTTTTTATTTATTTATTTTTTTAATTTAAATTTGCCTTTTGTAGAAATGGCTTCCAACCAAAGTGCAGTTGCATGTTCAAGCCCTAGGTCCAACCCAAGAATTGAATATTATCCTCTTTGGAGGCATGTTCAGAAGCTTAAAAAATGTGGAGGTGGTGGCTTATGGGAATGGCAATGTAATCTTTGCAATAATTCGTACAAGGGCTCCTACCCAAGAGTGAAGGCACATCTTTTGCATGGAGGAGGACAGGGGATTGTAGGTTGCACAAAAACAATAGACCCATTGGCAAGGAGGGCATATCAAAGAGAGCAAGATGAGGCAGATGGAATTAAGAGAAGGCATGATGAGCTTAGTCAAGCTACTCCTCAAGCTCCATCTAACATTGAGCCAAGGATTGTAGTTGAAGCAAGGAAGAGGAGAGCCAGTGCCACTCAACAACATGAACAACAAGCATCCAAAAATACCAAAGGGGCATCCCCCTCAATACAGGATAGCAGAATTGCTAAATTGGTGAATGTGGAAGCAAGAGAAGAAATTGGTTCTAGAGTGGCTAGGTGCATTTATGCATGTGGTATCCCATTCAATGTTGTTCGCTCTCTTTATTGGCAAGATATGATAAGGGCAATTAACAAAGCTCCTCAAGGGTACAAGGGGCCCAACTATGAGAAAGTCAGAACTCAGCTTCTCAAAAATGAGAAGGAGCTTGTGGAGGATATCTTATCGCCAATTCATTCTTCTTGGAGTAGCTCTAGGGTTACCATAGTCTCAGATGGATGGACAGATACAAGGCACAAACCATTGATAAATATCATTGCCACTTCCCCCAAAGGAACAATGTTTATAAAGGCGAAAGACTGCTCAGGAGAGGTAAAAGATGTACAGTTCATTGTTGATGTTATTATAAAATCTATTGAACAAATAGGACCTAACAGGATGGTGCAAGTTATCACGGATAATGCACCAGTTTGCAAAGCTGCAGGTTTAATTATTGAGGGGAGGTTTGACCACATCTTTTGGACACCTTGCATTGTCCATAATCTGAATCTAATCTTAGAGGAGATCGAAAACAAAGTTCCATGGATAAAGGAAATCACAGGGGAAGCAAAGGAGATTGTTAAATTCATCACCAACCACCACCAATCTCAGGCAATATTTCGAGAGTACTCCAAATTGGAGTGGTTAAAAGTTGTTGAGATAGGATATGCCTCAAACTTCCTGATGTTGCGCCTCCTTGTTGAGGTTAAGCATGCATTAGTTTCTATGGTGGTGAGTCAACTTTGGGTTGAGTGGAGACAAGCAGATCCAGAGCAAGGATATGTGGTGCGTAGATTGTGCCTTGGTGATGATTGGTGGAGAAAGATAGATTTATTGCTAAAGTTCACAACCCCTACATTTGAACTTCTTCGGAATGCTGACACTGACCAACCTTTCTTAGGAGAGGTATATGGTGGAATGGATTCCATGGTTGAGAAAACTATGGAAATCATTTCACAAGAGTCTCCACAACTTTTGTTTGTTGATGATCATTTTGCTGATTTAGTCAAGAAAATCATTGTTGATAGGTGGAACAATTTCAACACTCCATTGCACACTTTAGCACATGCCTTGAACCCAAAATTTTATGATGAGATGCTTATTGCTCAAAGCAATGGGAAAAGGAAGGCACCCCAAAAGGATAGAGAGGTGGCTAATGGGGTGAAAAAACCCTTATCAGAATATTTCCATCTCATCTATACAAGGAGGTAAAGGAAGAATTTGCCAGTTTTGCAGCAGGATTAGATGATTATGCAGATATATCAATTTTGGAGGAGAGAAGCACCATGAATCCAGTTAAGTGTTGGATTTGTCATGGAGAAAATGATTTACATTTGCAAAACCTTGCCATTCATGTTCTTTCACAAGTGGCAAGCTTTTCATCAGCAGAAAGGAATTGGAGCACCTATGGTTTTATTCATTCTTTGAAGCGCAATAGGTTTGACTCAAAAAAGGCAGAGGATCTTGTTTATGTGCACTCCAACCTTCGCCTTGCATCTCGTAGGGGTCCAGAAGAAAACAATGGTCCTTCTAAAGAATGGTATGTGAATGCAGAAAGCCCTGCTTTGGATCTCTCTCTTGTTGCCCTAAATATTGAGGTGCAGCCTGGAAGTAGAATTGGCCCATCATCTTATTCAGCACCACCATCCACTGTTGAGCATGCTTCTACTTTTATTTTTGATGAGGATTAGTCTTTTGTCTTTATAGTTCTTGCAGCCTCATAGTCTTTATTGTACTTGTAGCCTCATATATATAATAAAGGCTGATTTTGAGATTTGGATATATATTAAAGGTTGATTTTGGATATTCCGATATTGCTATTTTTATTATGTGATCATTCATGAGTAAATGTGATATAAATTTAATCATAATGTTTAAACTTTAAATGTAATAAATTATAATGTATCATGTATACTTTATGATCGCACATAACATTTCTTAAATGCCCTTTTTGGAAACTCGTACATGTTTCCCCGTTTCGCATAACTTAGGTTTTAAATGAAAAAAACAATATAATATCAAAACATTACATAAACGCAAAAAATTAAAAATCTTAAATATTTTAGTTTTTTATTTTTGCCAAAAAGATGTTACAACAGGGAAAATAACAGGGTTTTAGTTTGTGTTAATCTTTTTACTGGCTGCATTTTATTGAATTTGTTTCTCAGCCTTGCCTATGTTACAAGCTTGGTTATAACATTTTCTTAAACTCTTGTAGTCGTTAACCTCACCTCTTTAAAATGTGTGCAGGAAGCGAGATATCATTCTTTATAAATGGGATATGTCAAGGTGTTGCTTCCAAGGATATAAATGGTGGCAGATATTACCCTGCAGCTTCCTTTTACACCCTTCCAAATCAACCTAACTGTACAGTGCAGTTTAATTTTGGACCAGAATTTGATTGCTTTCCCGAGGACTTTGGCAATCGACCCCTGCCTAAGGCCATGTCTGAGGCTTCTTATTGTGGAATTGATAGACAAGCAGTCCACCATGGAGAACTTCTTGTTGAAAGTGGTCAATCTTCAGAAAAGAAAGCCTGACTTTTTTGGTATATTGTTTCATTTTAGAACTTAGTATATGTTTGCTGTTGGTGTTGCTTACCTTTGCATAAAATCATGATCTATGTGGTGCAGTGGTGGCAATTATTTTATAACATTCTAGATTTCGTAATAATTAGTATGAAAAAAATTTCTGTTATGTTGAATGAAACCTTGCAAATGTCTCTCAGGTGAAAGTGGACAATCATGCAACTGATGTCCTTGCAATGGTTGCATGGTGAACGTTACCAAGTAATTCATGTTGGAATTTTCATCAGGATATTGAAAAAAGTGAAAATGCAGATTAGACATCCGACCCATGTTTTGGAAATGTGTTTGGTGCGTTTGTCTAGCTATAACTATTTAATCAAAGTGAATCGAGGGAAGAATTTATTTTTAGGTCAGAAATATGGATAAATTGTAAGAAAGTTTATTTATTTTAGGGCAAAGGACATTTTGAACGTGGCTTTTGTCAACTTCACTGTTCCATGCACTGAATTGATTATTACAATTATAGGTTTTCCTGCACATCATGTTCCTAATGTGCTTGACCATGATTTTTTCTCTCATCCTGACAAAGTCTTGTGTCTAGAATCTAAAACTGCTGTGCAGATCTTGAATCTGTTTTGTTTGATTAATTGCGCTTTACATGCAGACTGTATCAGATAGCAGATAATTAGGATCTCAACCAGGATTTGGAGCTCATTCTTATCTATGCTTGTAAGACAACAAAAGTACTCTCTTACAGTTGATCCTGTGCAGAGTGTTGCATTATTATTCATATTTATGACTTCCACTAGTGGATGTTTTGTATCAGAATCCCTGATTAGACTCTGCTCCATGCAAGTTGAGAGCATTTCTATTTTTAGACCACGATGCCATAGTGGATAACTTATAAGATAACTTGCTTAAATACGGATTGATGCATGAGAACTAACGTGATTATAAAATTATTCTTTTCTACAGGTTTATTATTTGTTGAACACTGTGTTTAGCATTTGCAGTGTCTAGGCTGTAGACTCTATTTTGGATACATTAAAAATGAGTTTTATGTCATATTGGAAGGTTTCAATTTTCATAACTCAAAGTCGTTCATGTATAAAACTTTCTGGAATGGGCTAGATCTTATTTTTCTTTCAATCATTCTAGAAATTGAAATTGTTATGCTAATCCAATTACTACCATCCGCCCACCAAAATCCAGTGTGCCACAATCTAGTGTGATTTGTAACTGTTTCTTCACAGACAAGGGTCAATGGCTTTTGCATGGCACACTTCCATGAAAGTACTATTTCTTAAATGTATGATAGAAGTGTGTAGAGATACATGGTTAGCATGGAAAACGGAAATTTGTATCTGGTCCAATTCTAGAGAACAGCCCTCATTCTTTCTCAAGAATTCTTCCCTTGGTTGTTCAAGGAACAGGGAGAGTTGTTTCTTTTACATGTGCCACAGCAGATAGTTTTTTATCATGTTCTTCAATGAGATTTATTGTTTCTATTATGTTCTTCAATCAGATTTGTTGTTGTGCTTTAGACTAAGAGAACCAGAATGATTCTTTCTGATATGAAATTTTATTAACTAAAGGCTAGGAGCTTTCTTGTGTTTATTAACAAATTTCTTATTTTGGGGCAATGTAGACTTTAGAAATCTCCACAGTTGAGTTTATGATACATTGATAGATATGCTGTGATAAGTAGCAACTAATGTTGCATGGGAACCGTCCCTTACATCTACCATCCCTGAGGACTTGGGTACTGTGAGCGGAAGTGCTTGTTTGGAAGGGCATGTCCCTAAGTTTGTGGGTGGCTTCACGATGTCCCCTAGATGCTACTGCAGAAAACAGAGAGGTATGGAGATGACCCTCGATGTTTTTGAGTACATTTGGATGCCCTCTATCCAAATTAACGTCCATGTGGCATCACTTCTGCAAGAAAAATATCCATGCATTGGTTCAAACTTTTAGACCATGAAGCTATTATTTACACAGCACGTGCGAAAATACTATGTGGTATGTTTTTATGATGGTGGATGATTGCAACAACAGTCTTGATCAATGTTATTAGAGAAAGAATCGGCAAAGCCAGATGATTGGACTGGGTTTGGGAGGTTTCTGGTCAGAACTGGCAATCCAAACTGGTTTGCACTAGTTCTGTCTTGAACCAATGAGGACCAACCAGTTCAAGACAAAACTAGGCAATTTGATTGGTTTTGCGCCAATGCATCTGCATCCCTTAAAAAACCAAAAAAACGCAAAATATGAAAACCCTACGACTACCCTAACTGCTAAAACCTGTCAATTGTCTATTAAATGATGCCCTGCTCTATTGATGGACTTATCCTGGATTATTTGCAGCGATTTCCACCACAATAGGAATAGGAATTGGTATTGATTTTGTTCCTTCAAGGTCATGGATTTATGATCCAGAGTCTAAACATGCAAAGGATGTATGGTATTAGAATTATTTTGTAGCATGGTTAGATTGGAGAATTATAGTATGCTTGTTTTTGGACTATAGAGATCCTTTACAGCGTCTATGTTTATCTATTTTGGTTTAGATGTGGATTTCAATGGATGCAATTTTGCTATATTCATCTTTACATGTTTATATATGCTTTTTGTTGTTGTTGTATATTTTGTGTCTAATGGTTTGGATTTGCATCAATTTTTCTTTTTCCAAAGGAAAACAATAGGCAGTTCAGTTCCTGTTTTGGGTTTGGCTGATTCAGTCATTGGTTTGACATGATAACATTGTTTTTGATTCCCGTGTTTAGTAGGATAGTGTACTCTATATCTACATTTTTTACGTGGGTTATGACAATTTAATTTCACCAAAGACAATGTCTATTGAAATTATTATTTAAAAATTGCTACTTTTATGTGTCAACATTGCATAATTTGTCTCCTATGGTTTGAATTTGTATGGTTTATATTTCATCCCTAGCAAAACCTTAGGGGATTTGCTTTTGGTTTTGAGGGTTGATTGGTCTGGTTCTAAGAAACCGGATTTGTCCTCCCCCCTCGTGTCCCGAATCCCACGAATCAGACATGATTCTCTAGGACACGTCCGATTCTTGTGTCCAACATGCCCTAACACGTGGCATTCAATGGGCACATGGGTCAGATTCCAAGGGCGCGTGAATCCCGAATTAGGGACACGTGTCCCTCTGAAAAGTGTGTTGCGTGGCCTTTAAAGCCCAATTTGGGCAGAGTTCTCACTCATTCTTGAGTCTCTCTCTTGTTGTGGGTGTGTGGGAGCAATTAGCGAAGGGTTTGGGAGCATTTTGGAGGTGATTTAAGCAACAAGTGCATTTTGCTTCTATTTTTTTTGCATTTTTGCTATAGTAGTTTGGCTACAACAACAACTTCAAATGTTGAGGGAAAAATGGATTTAGAAAGACAACAGGCTCAAGAAAACAAATATTCCTTGTGGAAGTATGCCACAAGAGATCAAGTGCCAGGCAACAAGTTGAAGGGAGGAGGCTATGTTGCTTGGAAATTCAAAATCATTTCAAGAGCACTTATTACCCTGTGAAAGCTCATTTGTTGGCCTTACCAGGTTGCGGAATTGGAGCATGTACACAAGTGTCTTTAGCTAAGAGGAAAGAAATGGAAAAAGAGGCCAATGTTGGTGTGGCAAGGGTGGTTGCATCATCTAAAAAAACAAGAATGATGACCCCCTTCCATTCTTGAGGGAAAACAACAACAAATTTCCATTTGAGAGTTTTGGTGGGGGTGTGAGTCAAGCAGCAAAAAGAAAGACAATGGCATTTGGTCCAATGGACAAGATTTTTTAAAAAGAGATACAAGAAGAGCTTGATCTCACCATTGCATTCTTTTTCTATTAGAACTTCATATACTTTAATGTTGCACACTCAACATTAACTTCTTGAGATGTGTTGATCTCTAACTCAATGGGTTCCATCGGGGTATGTTTCTCTTGGGTTAGAGAAGCTTAGAACCACATTGTTGATTAAGGAAAATAAAGAGGTGGACAAATGCTTGAGCCTATTAAATCAGCAAGGCCAACATTTAGGGTTAGTATTGTTTTTTATGGATGGACAGATCCAACATGCCACCCACTCATCAACTTCATGGTGTCTTCCTTAAATGGACTAGTTTTCTTGAAATCAGTGGATGCACTTGAACAATACAAGGATGCACAATATATTGGTGAGTCATTCGTTAAAGTTACTAAAGATGTAGGTGTTGGTTATTGTGTGCAAATAATTACAGACAATGCAATTGTTTGCAAGGCTGTTGGCATGATTTTGGAAGCTAAATATCCACAAGTATTTTGGACACCTTGCATTGTCCATTCCTTGAATTTAGCACTTAAATCTATTTTTTATGACGTGCCTTGGATTGTAAGTATTATTGAGGATGCACGACATATTCGTAGCTTTGTACGAAATCATACAAATGTTCTCACAATATACAAGAAGTACACCCATCTATAATTGTTGAATATTGTAGATACATGGTTTACCTCTTCATTCATCACGTTGAAGAGATTGAGGGAGGTCAAGACCACTCTTGGGGCCATTGTTATTCCAGAGTTTTGGTTTTTTTGGAGAAAGACAGATCAAGCAGCCTAAAAAAGAGTCAAGGACACAATGTTAGATGATGCTTGGTGGGAGAGGGAAGATTTCACTATTAAGATCATGGACCCTATCATTGCTTTGCTACGATTTGCAGATACAGACAAACCCATCCTACGAGATGTTTATGAGGAATGGGATTCCATGATTGAGTTTGTGAGGACAATTATTTTACAAAGTGAGTGCCCTTAGTATGAGACATCATCAAATACCTTCTTCACCACCATATAGGATATTCTTGTCAGCAAATGGGACAAGAAATGCACACTTTTGCATTTTTTGGCTCACTCATTGAACCCAAAATACTACAACCATGAATGGTTGAATGGTGGACCTGTAGATGCCCTCCTCACATGGATGGTGAAATTTCATAGGGGAGGAAGAATGCATTGAGGTAGATATTTTAGGATAGAGAATCCCTTGATGAGGTTGAGGATGCCTTTGCAGAGTTTTCCATTGGCACTAAGCGATTTCCAGGCTATGATGTGATTAGAGACAAGGGGGTAAGAAGCTCTATTCTTGGTGAGCAAATCATGGGGCAACAAACCCTCCTCTACAACAGTTAGCCATGAGGCTCCTCACTTCATCCTCTTGTTGCGAGAGGAATTGGAGCACATATGGGAATTTGTATAGTGTCAAGAAGAGAAGGCTTGAGCAGTCTAGGGTAGAGACAATGGTGTATGTGCACACCAACCTTTGTCTTATTTACAAGTAGAGGGATGAGTGGTTGAACATAAAGACAAAGATGTGGGATGTCTTTCCTGATGATATGGGTTGGGACAAAAATGTTGAGTTGGCATTAACCAACTTGGATCTTAATGATCCAGTGTTAGAGCCTGTCACTTTTGATGATGGTGTTACTCTTGAGGGGTCATCCTCCACACTAACAGATGCAAAATTACATTGGATACAAAGGAGGAGGATGCAATAGAGGAGAGCAGTGGTGACCATGACAGTGATGATGATTGATGAGCTACCTACTACCTTGTAGTTGTTTTGTATTTGCTATTTATATTTGCCATTGGCATTGTTACTACTTATGTAACACATTTTGATTTTGATGACTTAATGATAAAATTATAGTTTCCTATCTTTCTCCTATTGGATCATGATGAATTTGTCACAATTGTATTTGTATGCATAATGTTACATTATACAACTTACAAATTTTAAATTTACAATGTAGAATCTAGATCTATGTCTGAATTTGTATCATGAATGGGAATTTGCGTAAGAAATATCTATTTAGTATTAATTTTTAATATATATCTATATATATATATATATATATATATATATATATATATATATATATATATATATATATATATATATATATAACATGTCCTGTTTCGAGGGGTCTCCATGCCTGTGTCAGACACTCAAATTTACGTGTCCTATGTGTTTCGTGTCTCTGTGTTAGGTGACTTAGGTTTGGTCACTGGCTCAATATTAGTAACATTGGTTTTGACTCCTATATTTGGCAAGTTCATCTACTTTATATCCACGATTTTTTTAGGAGCGTGATTTCATTGCATTAGTGGTAATGTATTTTAGACATGTTATTTAAAGATCTCCACTTCTATATATCTCTCACAAAGATATGAGTGTGTGTTTCTACCAAACACATCCATGTGTGTGCTTCTACCAACCTTGTTTGTGCATCTCTTCGACAATAGTCCCCAAAACTTGGTGCAAAATTGTTAGGAACTTAAATAACTATACCATTCAACTAATTACATAAGGATCTCAAGTCAAAATCTTACTTATTTTACATTCCAAATGGTTCAAATACCATGGCACAAATCTCTGGAACTTTGATGTTATTACAATGAAATGGAAGTTTAAGTAGAGAGGTCGACTAGAACTATGAAAAGAAAGTGAAAGAGGATGCCAAAAGAACTCTAATTATTGCAAAGTCTTAGGGGATGAGCTTGAGACTATTGTGATTTGGTGACTTGATCACTGATTTCTCATACTGTGTTCAAGATGTGAGTTCTCAAGTAAACAAAAAAGCAAAATATGGTGGCACAAAAAATGTGGTATGGTTTGACGGTGCTTATTTTGTGAGTTATTGTGCTCTTACTTCCAAGATCAGCTACATGGAGGAACTTGTTTGGCAAGAGTGCACTTTTTATTTTTTCCCATTAAGAGGGGGATTGTTTTCATGATGTCATCAACAATGCATTATACATGCTTGCAAACACCTTGGCATTTTAAGAATTGAGAGAATGGCCCATGTTTCTTTATGATGGTTTTGACAAACAAAGAGAATTGGATGAAGGAAGAAATCATGTTGGATCGTGTTTGATCTAGTTTAGTAATCATTTAGAAAGTGGTTTTGATCTTCACAAGATCATTTGGAAAGTTTTCTCTTATTTAGTTATCAATTGGTTTTGTGTGCAATATGGTTTCAAAGAAAATACTTTTCTTGACATTTTGTTTGTTAACTATTATTAAACCTTGGATCTTCCATTCAATCATGAAATAATTTTGATAGGAGGTTACTTTTGGCCTTGGTCTCCCGTCTCTCTTTATTACTCAAGGTTATAATGAGGTCTACCCCTATAATCAAGCAGATTGCAGACGCCTCTCCCTTATATTCTCCAAAAATCCCTCTGCTTTAAAGATCCATATATATTTAACAGATCTAGGTCCTAGTTTGGTTCCCTAAAGAACATTGAAACTAATAGTACATGGTCATATTTTAGAACACATACCTTATGAAAATCTTGCTTCCAACCATTTAACCAATTTCTCGAGTGTCCTTGAGCATGAGACCTCAGATTACTAGTCGAGGAAGTGCTTCCTTAGTGTAAAGATGCCTCAGTAAAGGTTTCTTGCATAAAAATAATTGAAGACTTGTGAATGGTCAATAGACTTTTGAGGAAATGTAGCTTTTAGGTGATGCCCAAACTCCTATTATTAATTTTGTGTAGGATCATTGGGGAGTATGCATGGGTTTAGATTTGATATAAGAACCATGTCAGTGCTCATATGTCTCATTTCCTCTACTTCCTTGTCTATATTTGCTATCACCACTATTGTATAAGAATTCCTTGCAAGTGGTTTCTTTCTTTCTTTCTAGTCTAGGGTTGCTCCTATTCCTCTTTCAATGATTCAAAGGGTTTACCTTCCTCTATTGCTCTTTGATCTAGTGAGGGAGCTATGATTGGTTTGTGCGTTTGTTAGAGGAGGGCTCAGAGCATTGTTTAGGGGAAGTCAGGTCCACCTGTGTATTCCTTTTGTAAATCTTTTCCTGGGGTGTCTTCCTTTGTTTGTTAGTGTGCCTTTCCCAGGACTTGAGGATGTAAGTTCCAAAGGTACAGTTTCGTATGAAGGCATTAGATGAAGCTTCTTGAGATGTTCTATATGCTAGGGAGTTGACCACCATTTTCAGTTAATAAGGTTTCAATGATTAACGGTCATTTTTAAGTTGCTCCACCTTATTCATTATACTTTCCATGATTTTTGGAATTAATATTGTTGCATGAGAGCCTAATCACACCATGGGTTCATTCCCCTTATTCAATGAGGGTCTTTGCTTAGTTGGGTTTGAATCCTACTCACCTTCTCCCTTCAATGCTTCTTGCTGGGAGTCATAAGATTTGGGTATGAGTCTTGGAGGCATTAACATTTAGACTCTTGATGCCTCATGATTGCAAACCTCTTTTCCCATCTTCTCTTGCCAGGCACTTGATGTCCTTTAGATCTTCCTTCTTGATTGCCTTGTATTTTGTTTGAGGCTAATGTCCCATTCCTCTTAAACTTCCTTTTCCCTTTCTCCCATGGTGGAAATTGCTTCTAACTTGTAAGCTCTAGGTTAGTCCTTGGGGTTTTTGGTTCTTTGCTTTTTTTCTTCATATCTTGAAAATACTTTCGGCAAGTGTTATGTCAAATAGTTGATTGTAATAAGGACTGTATCGTCATCAAAGTTCCGTAGCTTTGGATTAATTCATGTGAAATATTTCTTGAGGTTATCCGACCTTATTGGTTCTTTAACTAGGCTTCCTACATGATCTTCTTGAATTGATTGATTGCACCTTTTCCTATCGTTAGGTAGGGAATTTTCTCTTTTCCAAAATGTGAAGTGTTGACCAATAATCGATTGTCCATCTCTACTCACCCTAATTGGTTTTTTAATTGGGGTTCCTACAGTTTCCACTTAAATTGATTGATTAGGCCTTTTCCTAAAGGTGGGTAGGACATTTTCTCTTTTTTCCATGTTAATTTGGAAACTAAGTGACAAATTCCAACCATGGGACAAGATTTCTCCTTTCTAGAGGACCAATTTTGACTATTGAAGCACTCAATTTGGAGAAGGGAAAGTGTATTTATGAAGAAAAATCCACATATGCACATTTGATTAGGTCAACCCTAAAGAAAATTGGACACCCTTGGAAGCCTATAAATTCAAGTGACTTCAAGCTCATTTGGATATCACCAAGAATCTTCTTCTTCTCTTCTTCATTGATTGGTTTGCAAATGTCTGAGGTTGGGTCATGAAGATTGGTTTGTATTGGTTTGAGATTGCAGTGTCCGAAGCTCACATGTGTTAGGGTTTTCGTTTCCAACCACAGGCTTGACACAGGAAATTTTCGGCTATAACTGCAGGCATGCAGGCTCATTAGTGTAGTTGGAAGCTCTCAAATGCACGTATACCTCTACCTCCATGCGGTTGGGCTCTAGGGTTGCAATTTGACATTTGATCGCAATTGACCGCATACAAGACAAGTTGACTCTGATCAATATTGATGCTGGGAACATATTTGTGAATGTTGTTGGGTTAATTTTGTTGTATTGTTTTGTATTGGCTCATTGTACTCTTTGTTGAGATTACAACAAGATGATGGAGCTTAGTGAAAAGAGTCGCCTTCACTAAGTGGGCCCGTAGGCAAATTATGGCGCAAGTTCTATTTTTTATCACAGTGTGGGCGATCACAGTGTGAGTGATCACAGTGTGGGTGACCACAGTGTGGGTGACCACAGTGTGGGTGACCATAGTGTGAGTGATCACAGTGTGGGTGATCAAAGTCTATTTTTAGACTGGTTGTCAAAAATAGAAAAGTCAAATATTATTGTCTCATAATAATATTTGGACTATAAACTTGATCTTATTCTCTTGGAGCACTTCAGTTTGAGCTACAGATGTGGCCCATGCAGTTGTCAGAAGGAAGTACGCTTTCCTTATGAGTCAGTTGAGTTGTTGCATGCATGACTTCAGTTAGAACTCAATCAGTTGAGTTTGGTGGAGTTGATTGTGGAGTTGATGGAGTTGTGTTCAGTTTGACTTGGTTAAACTAGTTGTAGTTAGTCTAACTGCAAATATACTAATGATGAGTTGTTAAACTAATTATTAACTCATAATAAAACTATAGAATACATCAGTTAACTCAGTTCCATGTCAGTGCATGTTCAGTTCAGCAGGGACAGGTGTTAGAGAATCAGATTGCTATCAGTTGTGACTATAGTTGTGCATCAAATCTTGCACAATCAAGGGATTGAGTATGCCAATGAGTTTACTCATGTATTTTCCCAGTTTGTAGCTTCTGGTCACGTCTTACACATTGTGAGTGATTCTTTGGAGGTGAAATACGAGTTTGGTAGACCATTCTCATTCATTCTTGAGCAGGTATTGAGCAGTGGAGGCAGGCAAGCAGTGGAATAGATTTGGAGATCAGATCTTAGCTGTATTGTGTGTAACAGGTGGAGCTGGTACTAGATTGCTTGTGATAAGCATTGTACTTTGTAATGTTACATGGTTTCAATCATTAATATACAGATAGTGTGGGGTTTTTAGCGAGATGTTTTCCCCGGGTTACATACTGTGTTAATGTGTGAATGCTCTTGATGTTTTATTGTTATTGATGCTGCTATATTGATGATCAATGTAGAGGAGCTTATGTATTGTGTATGTATTCCGCAATAGTACATGATCAGGATAATCTATGTTGAATATGTGTTAAATTATTCAAAATTCTACATGGTATCAGAGGTGTTGATCATCAGATCTACTATTCAGAAAGTGTTTACATTCTATTTCTTCAGGCAGAGTCTATAATCGGGCCAGGTAGCCTCTGGATTCATCCTTCCTTTGGAAGGTGAGATATCCGGTGAATTCCCATACAATCAATCTTTGTACAAGAAATATTGTGTTCTCACGAATCTTAGATCCGAGGCGGTTGAGTTGGTTGCTGGTGGAATTCGAATTTGCAGCAGTGTTTTCTTGGTGACAATGCAGCAATGTCTTTCAACGGATTGCGATTGGAGTATGCTCTTGAGGGCAGCTCAAACTATATTGCATGGAAGGACAAGATGGAGGCAGTATTGGATGATAACGGGCTGAAGGAGTTCATAGATATAGATATCCCAAAGCCTACTGATGCTGCTGAGGCGAAAGTTTGGCAAAAGAAGACCGCAAAATGTCGAAGGATTCTGTTGGAGGGCGTGAAGGATCACATTGTGTCCAGCCTCCATGGAAAGGCTACTCCATATTTGATGTGGAAATCATTAACAGAATTATTCCAAAGCAAGAGCGATCAGAGGAAGCTGGTGCTCAAAGATAAACTCAGAAACATCAAATGCGAGAAGGGTGACAGTATTCCCAAGTATCTCACGAAGTTCACTCAGTGTCGAGATGAGCTGGGAAGTGTGGGGGTTACTGTCGATGATGAGGACTTGGTGAGCTTGGCTCTCCTTGGTCTTCTGAAGAGTTGGCATTCCTATCAGGACTCTGTCAATGGTCGGGAGAAATTGCCAGGATGGGAAAGACTATGGTCAGATCTTGTGCAGGAGGAGATCAGGCGGAGTACCAGGGACAGATCTTCATCAAAGGGAGCTGATGACGAGAATTGTGCTTTGGCTACCAAAGCAAAGAAAGGGAAGAGCAAGAAAGCTTCTCAGTCTGGTGCGAAAGGAAAGAAGCAGGATATGTCCAAGGTGAAGTGTTTTCACTGTCACCAGCACGGACACTATGCCACTAATTGTCCGCAGAAGAAGAAGAACAAGCAGGCTGCTGGATCTTCAGCAGGAGAGGCTCTAGCCTCACAGTTTGAGCTTGATTTTTCATTGATCGCATGCTTGGTTTCAAGTGTGATGGGATCAGTGTGGTTCTTGGACAATGGTGCGTCTTTTCACATGACGGGAGATAGAGATTTGTTCTCTGACCTGGAGGACAAAGATCTTGGAGTGCACATCGAGATGGGCGATGATGGTAGATACAGTGCGACCGGTATCGGTACCATTTCCTTTGAGAGGGAGTCTGGTAAACCCTTCGTATTGAAGGAAGTCATGCATGTTCCAGGATTGACGAAGAATCTCATCTCAGTGGCAATGTTAGAAGACAAGGGGTATGATGTTGTTTTCAGCGAGGGAAAGGCTTTCCTGCGCAGCAAGACAACTGGTGAGACCCGGAAGATAGAGTGAACCTTTATCAATTGCATGTAGATGGATGCGCAGCAATGGCGGGCAAGGCAGAAGGATTGGTGAGCCGGGATGATGGCGAGTTGTGGCACAGGAGATTGGGTCACCTTCACCATGGAGCCTTGAAGATACTGCATCAGATCACTACAGGGCTTCCTAAAGGCACACTTGCGCAGTCAGATCAGTGCAAGGGGTGTACTTTGGGGAAGTTTGTGAAAGCCACCTTTCACGAGAAGGATAGTCGCGCCACGACTATCCTTGAGAGAATTCACACAGACGTGTGTGGACTTTTCTCAGCTGCTTCGACAGCAAAACATAGGTATTATGTGATTTTTGTTGATGATTTCTCTCGTAAGTGCTGGATCTTCTTCATGCAGAAGAAGAGCGAGACATATTCAAAGTTCTGTGAATTCAAAGCACTGGTCGAGAAGGAGTCAGGGAAGAAGGTGAAGGCTCTTAGGAGCGATAATGGTGGTGAATACATCTCGGACGAGTTCAAGGATTTCTGCAAGGCAGAAGGGATTCGTAGAGAGCTCATAGCTCCCCATAACCCACAACAGAACGGGGTAGCTGAGCGGAAGAACAGAACGATTGTGGGTGCTACATGGGCAATGTTGCATGATCAGGGCCTACCCCTTCACTTGTGGGTGGAAGCATGCAATACATCAGTTTATGTGCAGAACCGTTGTCCTCATAGGATACTTGGCATGAGTACACCTGAGGAGACTTATTCTAGTAAGAAGCCTGATCTTTCTCATTTGAGGATTTTTGGTGCTAACGTTTACATGCATGTGACGAAGGATGCCAGGAATAAGTTGGAGCCGACTGCAGAGGTTGGGATATTTGTGGGGTACACTGATACGCCCCACAACTATCGTGTGTATTTGCCAGACAGTGGTAAAACTGTTGTGCGACGGGATATAAAATTTCAGGAGGAGAAAGCCATGAAGTGTTTTCTTGAGAGGGAGATACACTTGCATGCAGATGAGGAGCTATTAGTTCCTAAGGATGAGCTTCAGGACGTGGATCGGCCACAGGACGAGGTTCATGGAGTGGAAGAGACCACTCATGCAGCACCAACCATCAGAGGGTGAAAGCGCTTGACAGAAGCTGAGCGACTGGCTCAAGATGCAGAGAAAGTTGTAGGACCACCTACAGCCCAACGCAGGCAGAGACAGTCACCTGATTGGTACACTAGATACATGGCTCTGATGAGCAAGTGTGTTGTGACTGAGCCATCCACTTTCGAGGAAGCTGTGGAGGATCCCGCATGGGTAGACGCCATGGTGGAAGAGTATGATTCTATTGTCAGAAATAGTGCATGGGAGATTGTTCCTAGACTGGAAGGGAAATCAGTGGTGGGTTCGAGATGGATCTACAAGGTCAATAAGGCAACTGACGGTAGTGTGGAGAAGTACAAGGCAAGATTTGTTGCCCGAGGCTTTTCACAGATAGAGGGGATCGATTATGAGGAGACCTTTGCACCTGTCGCAAGGTATTCTTCCATACAGACGATTCTTGCTCTCTCAGTGCAGATGGGATGGCACATTCATCAGATGGATGTGAAGACTGCGTTCCTCAACGGAGTCATTGAGGAGTAGGTGTACATTGAGCAGCCCGAAGGCTTTGAGATCTTCAGCAGCGAGTCGCATGTGTGCAGGCTCAAGAGAGCGCTGTATGGGTTGAAGCAAGCACCATGTGCTTGGTACACACGGATAGACAGTTATTTCACAGGACTTGGATTCTCCAAGAGCGAGGCGGATCCTAACCTATACCAGATTGTGGTGGAGGGTAAGTTGCTTATCATTGTACTGTATGTTGATGATTTGATTCTAACGGGTGATGAGCTGTTGATACTGTCATGCAAGAAGGATCTTGCTACAGAGTTTGAGATGAAGGACTTGGGCCTCCACTATTTCCTAGGATTGGAAATATGGCAGCGCAGTGGTGGACTGTTTGTTTCTTAGGGCAAGTATGCTCGGGAGATACTGGAGAAGTTCAACATGCATGGCTGCAAGCCTATTGATACTCCTCTTCCTGGAGGTTGGAGGAAGGAGGATGCCACTTCGGGAGAAGAAGTGGATGCCACTGTTTATGGACAGTTGGTGGGGTTGCTGATGTATTTGGTCAATACACGACCTGATATATGCTATGCAGTTAACCAGCTTTCACAAGCTATGGTTAAGCCTACCAAGCTCTTTTGGAAGGCGGGCAAGCATGTATTGCGCTACTTGAGAGGCACATCGGGATATGGTTTGTGGTACAGACAGGAGGATGAGGTGAAGCTATGTGGCTTCACGGATGCAGATTGGGCAGGGAGACCAACGGACAGAAAGAGCACATCAGGAGGGGTCTTCAGTATTGGATCGACAACAGTTTCTTGGTACAACAGGAAGCAGAGATCCGTGGCACTCAGTTTAGCGGAGTCCGAGTATATGGCAGCAAGTTTGGCTGCATGCGAGGCTATATGGATGAGGAAGATCCTGGTTGGTTTGTTCGGTTCTGATTTGGATCCTACTATGATTTACTGTGATAACCAGAGTTGCATTAAACTCTCGGCTAATCCTGTATTTCATGATAGATCTAAGCATATTGACATCAGGTACCATTATATCAGAGATTGTGTGCAGCGGAGGATCATGTTTCTTTCATACATTCCAACAGAGGATCAGGATGCTGATATTCTGACGAAGGCTCTCACCAGGAGAAAATTCGAGTACCACCGAGGCAGGATAGGGGTTGCTGATAATCCATATCTTGTCGAGAGGGAGTGTTGAGATTGCAATAATATGATGGAGCTTAGTGAAAAGAGTCGCCTTCACTAAGTGGGCCCGCAGGCAAATTATGGCACAAGTTCTATTTTTGATCACAGTGTGGGTGATCACAGTGTGAGTGATCACAGTGTGGGTGACCACAGTGTGGGTGACCACAGTGTGAGTGATCACAGTGTGGGTGATCAAAGTCTATTTTTAGACTAGTTGTAAAAAAATAGAAAAGTCAAATATTATTGTCTCATAATAATATTTGGACTATAAACTTGATCTTATTCTCTTGGGGCACTTCAGTTTGAGCTACAGATGTGGCCCATGCAGCTGTCAGAAGGAAGTACGCTTTTCTTATGAGTCAGTTGAGTTGTTGCATGCATGACTTAAGTTAGAACTCAATCAGTTGAGTTTGGTGGAGTTGATTGTGGAGTTGATGGAGTTGTGTTCAGTTTGACTTGGTTAAACTAGTTGTAGTTAGTCTAACTGCAAATAGACTAATGATGAGTTGTTAAACTAATTATTAACTCATAATACAACTATAGAATACATCAGTTAACTCAGTTGCATGTCAGTGCATGTTCAGTTCAGCAGGGACACGCGTTAGAGAATCAGATTGCTATCAGTTGTGACTATAGTTGTGCATCAGATCTTGCACAATCAAGGGATTGAGTATGCCAATGAGTTTGATCATGTATTTTCCCAGTTTGTAGCTTCTGATCACATTTTACACATTGTGAGTGATTCTTTGGAGGTGAAATACGAGTTTGGTAGACCATTCTCATTCATTCTTGAGCAGGTATTGAGCAGTGGAGGCAGGCAAGCAATGGAATAGATTTGGAGATCAGATCTTAGTTGTATTGTGTGTAACAGGTGGAGCTGGTACTGGATTGCTTGTGATAAGCATTGTACTTTGTAATGTTACATGGTCTCAATCATTAATATACAGATAGTGTGGGGTTTTTAGCGAGATGCTTTCCCCGGGTTACATACTGTGTTAATGTGTGAATGCTCTTGATGTTTTATTGTTATTGATGCTGCTATATTGATTATCAACGTAGAGGAGCTTATGTATTGTGTATGTATTTTGCAATAGTACATGATCAGGATAATCTATGTTGAATATGTGTTAAATTATTCAAAATTTCTACACTCTTTGTTGAAGATTTTATGACAATCTAATAAAAGAAGAATTTCAAAGGGTTTTCCCCATAGTGGGTTTTTCCTTGGTCATTGACTGAAAATTTGGTTTCTTGTTGATGTTTTGATTGTCTCTTTTGTCATTGCATTTATTGTTCTATCTTGAATTATTTTTTATTTTTATTAAAATATTTCTAATTGAAGAATTGAATTGGGATAAAGTAATTGAAACAACAAAGAGCAGTGTGAAATTTAACATGGTATTAGAGCTAAGGTGAAGGACAAGCCCAAAAGGAGACAAGAATTGCAATCATGTTTGGAAAGTTGAAGGAGCCTATCTAATCAAGTCATTCTTCAAGGATCATGAGAAGTTGTGTGACTCATCTAATTTTTCCGCTTGGAAGATTAGGTTGGAGATAATAGCTTGTAACAATGATGTTTTGGAATTCATTCAAGGAAAGGTACTTGAGCCTCCTTAGAACGCTTCCACTACTTCCAAGAACAAGCACAAGAAATATGATTTGAAGGCTAAGAAAATTAGAGTAGATGGTTTACAAGATAATTTACTTGCATATGTTGGAAATTTGAAGAAGTCTAAGGACATGTATGATAAGATAGTTGGCATGTATGAAGTCAAAAATTTGAATGAAATCCTCTCCTTGAAAGACCAACTCAAAGATATGAAGATGAATAAAGGAGAATCTATGCAATCCTACATTATGAGGATATCTCGTCTTAAAGATAAATTGCATGGAGCTAGGGAAACTATGTCTGACAGGAATTGGTGATTGTAACTCTTAGGGGCCTCCCTCCCATTGGGGAAACCTTCATACCTACTATAATTAATCACAACAATTTATGTCATTTGATGAGATTATTGGAAAGCTCACTCAAAAAGGATTTTGTGCAATCCTTCATTATGAGGATATCTCGTCTTAAAGATAAATTGCAAAGAGTTGGGGAAACTATGTCTGACATGGAATTGGTGATTGTAACTCTTAGGGGCCTCCCTCCCATTGGCGAAACCTTCATAACTACTATAATTAATAACAACATTTTTTTGTCATTTCATGAGATTGTTGGAAATCTCACTCAACAAGAATCGAGGATGATTTCAAGGGGTATGATTCAAAAGCATGAAGAAGGAGAACCCACTACATTCATCACTCAAAACAAGAAGAAGAAAGGAAATGTAGGTCCATCAAATGCAAGGAAGCCTCCTCCTCCAAATCCAAAGAAAACGAATAATAGAGAATCATCACACATTGAATGTTACAATTGTCACAAGAAAGGTTATTATGCCCGAGATTTCACTGAGAAGAACAATGGTCCACACTACAACACTAGAAGCAACAATACCAGGTTTAATGATCAAAGAAGAAAAGGTTACCAAAGGAATGATCGTAATGAAAGAGATGAAAGAAGAAGAAGAGATGCTCAAAGTGATCATGAAGAGATCATCGTCCTCAAAAGAAGTCAAGATACTCCAGGTATGAAAGTAATGTTGCCAATCAATCTAAATATATTCTTTTATTTGCTCTCACTAGTTCCTCTCTGGATTCGTGGGATAGTTTGCTGGTTTATAGTTGGGCCACTAATCATTTCTCTAGGTATAAGGAAGTTCTCTCTAATTTGGTAGAGAAGGAGTCAAATTTGAAAGTTATTCTTGGAGGCAACTCCACTCATCCTGTTAAAGGCTTTGGGTCCATCAAATTTCATTTGGACTTCATGGAATTTGTTTTGCTCCACGATGTGATGTATGTGTCGGGATTGAAAAATAATTTGGTATCAATATTAGCTTTGGAAGACAAAGGGATGAGGGTTTCCTTCATCAAGGGAAAGGTTCTTACTTGGCCTGTTGGAACTTCTGAGAGATGCATTTACATTGGGATCAATATTTGAAGGACTCTATAGAGTCAGTAGAAGACCTCTTCTAGCATTGGTTGATCATACTAATCATATAAGTGAACTATGCTATCGAAGATTGGCTCATATACATTATGATGCTCTTCCAAATTGAAGAAATTGGTCTCTGGTATTCTCGATGTTTAAGCCCAACATGAGGGAGTATGTCCAGGTTGTGCCAGATGAAAGAAGACAAGGGGACTATCCCCTCTAGTGAGAATAACTCAAATGACATTCTCCATCTCATTCGTTCTGATATATGTGGTCTAATGCATGTACATCTATTGGTGGCCATCTCTACTACATCACCTTCATTAAAGATTTCTCAAGGAATACATGGATATATTACTTGAAGCACAAGGATGAAGCCTTTGAAATGTTCAAGGAGTTCAAAGCTTTGGTTGAAAATATTACACGGAAGAAAATTAAAATGTTCAGGTCCAACAATGGTGGATAATACATTTTGAATGAGATCATTGATTTTTGCAAGAAGGAAGGTATCAAGAAAGAGACAATTGCGCCTTATAATCCCGAACAAAATAGAGTAGCTAAAAAAAGAACATGTCTATTGTAGAAGGAGCTCGTGCCATGCTCTATTATCAAAAGTTGTTGAAGTTCGTTTGGGAAGAAGCAATGAATGTTGTCGTATATGTTCAAAACAGGGTGTCTCATCAAGCATTGGACAACAAGACCCCCGAAGAAGTGTTCACGACTGTCAAGCCCGATGTTGGCCATATTCATATCTTTGGTTGCCCTGTATATTTCCGTGTTCTAGAGAAAAGAAACAAGCTAGAAGCCACGAGAAGAAAAGGTATGTTTGTTGGATATTGTGAAAATTCTAAAGCATTTGGAATATATATTCCTGATCAAAGGTGTTGAAATATGTAACTAGGTTTGGTTTGCGTAATGACATATGTAATCATGATTTTATGTATTAGATGTAAATAAGAAAAATAAATTTATTATTCTCATTCTTGATGCATGGGTTTCATGCTCAAGGTAAATTTATTTGTAGGTCAAGCACCCATTGAGTGCTTCTAGGTTTGTCATAGAATTATGAAGTCAAGAGAGTCATGATCATACAAGTAAGACCCCTTTGGGCATATTGTATCTTGTAAAGAATTTTTTTGTAAAGTCAAAAATGTCATAAAGACCCTCGAAGGCCTTGTTAAACAAGTCGGCCTACAAGAAGGATCAAGTTGGCCTCATCAAAAACAATTTGACCTTAAAAGAAGTCTATATATAAGAGACATTGAACTCACTTGAAGAGAACTTACTCCACACACAAAATTCGATCAAGGAAGAAGAGAGCAAAGAAGAGGAGGACTAAAGGAACGAAATCTTTGAATGTTGTTTTTGGGATATCTTCTCCTCATGTGCAAATATTAGGAAAACCTTACTACAACAAAGTCAAGTTTCTAGAATGTTGTTGGGCAAGTTTTGTTGATGGAAAGTCAAAATTGTTGGAAGGTTGAAGTTCCTAGAAATTTGTTGAGCAAGTCGAAGTTGCTATAAAGTTGTTGGGCAAGTGGAAGATTCTAGAAAGTTGTTGGCCAAGTCGAAGTTGTTGGAGAAGTTGCTAGAGAATTTGTTGGGGTCGAAATTGATGGAAAGAGAAGCTCATCAAAGGAAGGTTTGATTTGGTCTTGGAGGGGTCTTTGACAAGGGTTTTAGGTCTTGGAATTCATCATTTGAAGTTCCATAGGAATAGAATAGTTCTTGTGGGTTTTCCTCTCAAGAGGACAGGTTTTGGCCTTGGCTGATAACCTACATTTTGTGTCTCCTTGTCACATTTATCTTCATTTTTTGGTAGTTGTTTGATGATAGAAAAGAAGCTAATCAAGTTTAAGTAAAAATACATCACAAGCATTTATCAAAGTAGTAGAAATCACCTAATCTAACTGACCCTAGATTTCTCAACATGGAATTAGAGCTAAGGTGACAACAACAACAAGAAAAGGCAGCTTGAAGATCATCCAATTCAAGAAGGATACACAAGGACCAAGCTCAAGGAGATGATATATTCTACACATCATCTTGAAGGAAGAAACTATTGGAAGAAGAAAAACTCAAAAACCCTACCTCCATTCGAAGAAGGACTTTACATTTGAAGCACCTGGGGAAGCCTCCACATTCTACAATCATCATCCAAGTGTAGAGCTATAAAAAGGGTATCTTTCACCTCTAATTACCTCACATTAATATGTCAATCCGGGAGCGTTTTGTTATTTCAAAGAGTGTCTCAGTCTAGGGCTATCATTTTCCAGAGTAATGCTAGTAGTACAGTGTTCAGAAATGCAAGAGTAAATGGATGCTTGTCTACAACTTAACTTCTTCAAAAGAGTAAATCACACAAAGACTAAGCAACTTATCAGTCAAGGGTTCAGTAGCAATAACCTATCCCTTTGGAAACTGATGGAAAAGGAAATCAGAGAACAGATCATGGATCTGGGAGCCAGACAGTAAATGCCAATGCTCACTACAGCCTTAGATCGTTCCTCACGCAAAAATAAAAAATGACAGGAAATGGAACGACATATAAGAAATGGAACAACAATTAAGAAATCGAACAACAAGTCTGTAATGGAACCGCAAATTCGAAATGGAACAGCAGCTAACTCTGACAAGCAGTAACAATATTAATCTATCAAATCAAATGCATTAATCGTAATCAAACGACAACCTTTCACTCTTAAGGGTGAATCGAACAACACACACCAATGGAACAGCACCAATTACTGATAAACTATGGAACAACGTTTGAAAACCATATACACACACAACACACTTAAATAGTAATCTGATCCATGTATCAATCTCAGTTAAAAGGAATACGATTGTGTTTCAAAATAGAATGGCATTGTTCATAAATCCAACAATCGTAAAGAACATAACTCCAAAGATGTGAATGAACAGGTGCACCGCACAAAAGCTCTGTAATGGAAGAGTAACAAAATTCTGTTAAAACTTATCAATATTAGATTAACTCTTAAAAGAACAGTAATATGATGCAGAGTCAATACAATAGTTCTGTCTGTGGAAACCTTAATGAATTAAACATAACAGAGCATGTGATGTAAACTTATAAAACACATCAGATTACCAAATAACAACGACAGGCAAACCATGCATAAACCAACGTAATGATACAGGAGCAAGTGTCCTCCAGGGCCGGGCCCTTAGCCTCCAGGGGTACACCGCTTGAAGTTAATCTAGACTCCGAGATGAAGTAATCACCAAGTTTGTATTAATGCATAAAGCAAAATTACAATAAACCAGTTCTTAGCGAGACTCGACGATCAAAGTTTTGATCTTAAAAGAAATTACATAAAAGCATAACCATGTCTAACTCCCTTCCGAGCTAACAGTGTTGTCCCTTTTATAAGGGTGACGGCGGAGATGTCTAAGTGCAAAAATAGATAAAACAACGATCCCTCAGGATCAAGGATCCTGAGGGATTCACCAAACCGTTAGTCCTCAGTCATTTCTTTTCTCTCCTACGCCGAGCTGATATCTCCACCTCCTTTTCTGGGCTGATTCACTTTGATTTGATTTGCCTTGTTTGCATTCGGTCTCCTGTCAAAGGGACAACGGTTAACATGTCCTTGTCCTTTCCTTTGGAACGACAACTTCTCGTTTTCACTCCTCCCTGCATAAGGAAGTGACAATTGTTAGCGTTTTAGTCTTGCATATTAATCTCACATGTTTTATTATAATTCTTTATTATTTTCCGAGTTCATGATGCAAAAATGTTTGCAAGTTCTAATGAAAGATACTAAAATAATCATCAAAAACATACCTTTTTTAGTACTCCACACACCCCCCTGCTTACCCTGTTTCATGCCCTCATGAAAACATTGTAGTTGACATGCAAGGCAGTGAGAGAATAGGCTGGAGATGGAATCTCGTGTGGAGGCCTACAACCATGATGAGTAACTAGGTAGTCAAAGAAATGGCCTATCTGACCCTCGTGCATCACATACATGGCTTGGTATCCGGGTGCAGGGTGCCAAATAATTGGACTCCGGAACCTATATCCTAACCAGGATGGCCCTGCCCTCAAAACGATTTCTCCATAGAGGTGCAAGCGGTTGGTAGCTAATTTAAAATTCTCATACTTAAATGGTTCCCTGAGCTGGATATTCAGATTAGAGATTTGATACCGAAATTTAGCTACATCAATGGCAAGCTCTTTGATAGAAAGAAAGTATTCTAATCCCTGTCGAATGAGTGCCTCATGCATGAGTCCTAATGTTTCAATTACACCCGGAGTCTTCATGAGGTTTCTATGTGCTTTCCACAACTGTACTGGGTTCCTAGGCTCAGCCCTTACCCACAAATCTAAGCCGTTTTCTTACCTCTGTAAAGTATTATAGGCTTTAAGCCATTTAATTTGATTAACCCCAAATGAGATGAACGCCTGCAATTGGATGTCCAACAAAAGGGCTAGGGTTCAGCTCGGTCTCCTGGTCTAATACAAGGTTATGTAAATAGAACTCACACAGCAGTCTATGGACTTTTATTCCGTAGTGCTTACAGTAGTCTATAAAATCATTGACAGTGCTAATTTGTATGGGAGCACCTGCTTTAACAGCTTTTATTTTTAATTGCAAATATCGTTCTAGTAGAAACAGGGCATAATTCTTGGCAGGGGCTCTACATGCTAAGATGTCACTGTATAAAGAACACAAGGTATCCATCTGCTTGATAACGATATCTAGCCTACGAGTTACCTTTGCGACTTTCTCTTGTTCCTTCCGCCAACCTTCAAAAGCCTGGCTTTCGGATTGATTGACATTCCTAAGCTGCTGTTGTAGCTCTTCATACTTTTCGCAAGGGACTGTTTTCTCTCTAAGCTTTTCTGCTTCTTGTTGAGCTTGCTTCAACCCCTTTCGCAGGGTTATTGTTTTTGGATCTCTTCTCCATGCAGCGGTGGAGGCCGGGAGTTTTACCTGAACTTTCCTATTGCGTTGCTTTGAGTTCAGAACCCTTATCACTCCTGAAAGTGGTGCCTCTGTCTGAATTTCCTTATCACAGGTCATCATTTCATCCATTTCTATTTTAACGTGAATATCAGTCTGTTGCTGTTCCTTTTCAATTGGAACAACAATCTGTTCCTCAGCATCATTTGGAATAGCAGCCTGGTTCTCAACAGGGTTTTGAATAGCAGGATGAATTCTGGTCCTCTGCCCCTTTGCCTTGCGGGTTTTTCTGGAGTGGTCACCTTTTTCCCTCCTGAAGTCCTTTTTACCCTTTGCCTTTCTTTCAAGATCCTAATCTGCTGGTGGAGCTGGACTATTATATTCAATAATCTCTGTTGTTCCTTTCACAATTCTTTAACCTCCAAAATTTCCTTAGAAGGAACAACAGTTTGTTCACTGCGGCCTGAACTCTGACTAGTTCCCTGATCTTCCTTCTAGGGTGTTTCGTCATTGTTCTACTCTGGTTGTTCTGGGGAAGGAACTCTAACTGGTTCTGTCATTTCTTGGGCGACTTCTCTTTCTGCCCCTGCTTCATCCGAAATTTCTTCTGGCGTCTTCTGGTTAGGAATGGATTGTTCCTGTTCAGTATCTCCTATCGTCTCTTTATCATGAACGGGCATATTCTCTTCTTCTGCCTCCTTTGCATGTGATTCTTCAGGTGCATTTTCCTCCTGGGGTTTCTTTTCGTCATGGAGGTCTGATGGACTGGAAGGTTGGCCATATTCGCCCATATTGGCCAAGACTTCGGCCAATTCATCTTCTCCCACTGGGTCCTGCAATGGGCTACATTCCTGCTGTTCCATTTCCTCCTCCTGCTGAGATTGCTCGGCTTCTTCTTTAGAATGCTCGACTCCTTCTTCATTTTCTTTTTCTTCTTCAGATTGCTCAGCCTCTTCTTCTTCTTCTTCTTCAGATTGCTTAGCCTCTTCTTCTTCTTCTTCTTCAGATTGCTTGGCCTCTTCTTTTTCTTCTTCTTCAAATTGCTCGGACTCCCCTTCTGGCCGTGAGGGTTGCTCATCTTCAATTTCTACCGGCCGACTGGTGTTTTCCTATATCTTCTCCAGCCTCCCTCGTATCCGTTCTAGCTGGACCGATTTCCTGCGTTTTTCTGGCCATTCGGGTGTATCGGTGGTATGTTTACGCTTTGCCAATTCCTTGCGTTTTTTTGGACGCTCGGATGTACTGGTGGCATGTTTCTGTTTTGATAATTCCCTGTGTTTTTCTGGACGCTCTGTTGTACTGGTGGCATGCTTACGTTTTGGGGATGGTGCTGTCAACCCCCCATTTATCATGGAAATTAGCTCTTCCCAGCTGCTCTGCTGCTGGGTGAGGCTATGAATAACAATTAACCGAATCAACCCATGATGACTAAAAACTGATTCTACATGCCGTGCCTTTTTTATGCTCCGTGCAACGTCATGAAGTAACGAATTCAAAAATACAGGTAAACTTACAGAGCATTTCTGCCTTAGTATAGCTAAGAGTTTAAGATGTCATGGTCTTACCACGTCTTTTCTGCCTTCACAGGTGATGTAGCTTTGAACGGTCCTTGCCAATTCTGCCCAGGGCTCTCTTAGCGTTGCTGTCACAACTCCCTTTCCTCTAATTGCCAGGCTCTAGCCTTCGTCCCGGAAGATTTCTATAATCTTCTGCAATCTCTCATTTTTTAACGTCCATACAGGTCCGGTGGCTGGTAGTCCCGAGACTTCTGCAATTATGTCATCAGTGACTGTTATATGTCTCCCCCTCACTGTGGAGTAATCCTCTTGCAAATTCTGCAGGAATTCAATTGCCACCGTCTCGTTAGACTCCTGCAAGAGGTTGAGATAAGTCAGTCACCCTGCTCTTGCCAGGATTTCCTGGGCAGCAGCGACGACTGTCAACGCCTGCGGTTCCCTCTGAATCGATCTTCCTCCCATGGTTTCACTGTAAGATCTCAATGGAACAGTAGTTGTTCGTGTTGTTGAAACACAAAGAGGCTAATAGACGCAAAACT
Source organism: Pinus tabuliformis (assembly GCA_031772625.1). Classification (NCBI taxonomy): domain Eukaryota; kingdom Viridiplantae; phylum Streptophyta; class Pinopsida; order Pinales; family Pinaceae; genus Pinus; species Pinus tabuliformis. Next base: position 1,954,254,933 of record CM062819.1, read on the forward strand.
TGTTCGAAAAACAGAATATACAATAGAAATAGTTTATGAACAGTAATTCGTGCAAAAAATAAAAATTAAAATAGTATGCCGTTGAGCCGTGCCATACCCTAGTACACAACTTTCCTGAATAGTGAGCTGACATGTAATCCACAGAATAATGAGGTTAACCTCCCCCCCACAATGTGATAGGCTGTCCCAGCCGTCAAATAAAGGAGCAACGCCCACTCAGAAACAGAGTCATAAAGGAACATCGTATGGAAATATGCCATGTTTACAAAAACAATGAATTACTGAAATTGAGGCGTAGAGTTAGATCGCTTATTACGTAAGAGGCTAATGTGATATGTTGCGAGGCTGGGAGGATAGGACATCTGTCGTACTTTCCAAATCTCATGCGGTCATTTTCAATTACTCTGCCATGATTGGTGATAATAAATTTACATGCGCTATATAATTCGGGAAATGATATATGATTAATTACTAAGGTATAAGAAACAGAAGGGTATTAGTAGCTTACCTATTGGTGTAAATAATGTGACTTCAATACCATTAACAGTGCTCTGCTGCTGATAGGTGTCCATAACCTTGGCATAGTTGTTTATTTCACCCATGGAACCATGATCCTTTGTGTATACTTAGGGAATGTTGTGTGATGTCAAAATGTAGGCCATTATGCTGGCTTGGTGACCAATTGACCATAATGCCATTCATGAGGAAGGAGCGAAAAGTGGGCAGGCCGACTCGTGATGAGACCTCCTGTTCCAAAGGTTGTTTATTTGATATACCTTTTGGACCATATCCCTGGTGTGGTGGCCATAGTGGGAATGCCACTTTGCTTTCATCTTCATGATCATGGTAGGCTGGCTCTTGATGAGACCCCCTATCCTGCATTTGACAACTTATAAGTCATGTTTACTTTTTTCTTTCTTTTTCATAAACTACTTTCCCTTATTTATACACAAGGGGTGGTTCAACACTCCTTAAGAGTAGGAATGGTGGAAGAAGTCTTAACATCTCAATAGGAAGATATAAACCCTTTGCTCCTATTCCTAAATAATAATCAAAGAGGATTAAAAAGGGGTCGTCATGATAAAGATGAACAATCATAGCAGAATTAGTAGAACAATGACAACAAAATATGATAAATAAGTGTGTCCTTCCTTTTTTCCTCTTACCAATGTAGAGCCTTATAAAGATAGTGCTTTATGATTGGCTGATTTCAGTATGTTGTGATTTTGTATCCATTGCATAAGTGCATAGCTGTATTCTAAAAGACTTGAAAGAACAGGAGCAATAAGCATCCTCAATTTAGATCACCAAAAGGAACAAGCTGTTTCGCAGGGAGAGCAAAAGCATGCAAGAAGTGTTTCTTTTGGAAAAAGGGCCAATGAGAGACCTCAAATAGCAGAAAATGCAAATGCCATTCCTTTGAAAAGGGATAGCATAACACACAGATGTTGTTCCTTTGGAAAATGAACTGCAAAACATTCCAATGCTGTTTCTTTGAAAAAGGAACAACAAAAATAAAAAAATGTTGTTCCTTTGGAAAACGAATAGCAAACACACGGAAATGTCGTTCCTTTGGAAAAGGAACAACAGAAATAAAAAAATGGTGTTCCTTTGGAAAAGGAACAAAAAAACATGCAAAAATGTCGTTCCTTTGGAAAAGGAACAACAGAAATCGAAAATGTTGTTCCTTTTCCAAAGGAACAGCAAAGCACGCAGATATGTCGTTCCTTTGAAAAGGGAACAATAGAAATAGAAATGTTGTTCCTTTAGAAAAGGAACAACAAAACAAGCAAATGTCGTTCCTTTGGAAAATGAACAGCAAAACTCAAGAATGTTGTTCCTTTGGAAAATGAACAACAAAAACACACAAATGCCATTCCTTTGGAAAAGGAACGGCGAAAATCGAAAATGTTGTTCCTTTGGAAAAGGAACAGCAAAACACGCAAAAATAAAGAAAAAGATCCAAATTACAACGAGGTGACGGCTGATCCAAAGGGATTTGCTCTTTTGAAAAGGGAACAACTAGAAGAAAATGTTGTTCTTTTGAAAAAGGAACAACAAAAAATGACAGCAAAACATTATTTCAAAAATATATACAAAAATGATTCAAGAAAAGAATTTATGTACAAACTGTAAAAAGAAATGAATTCCTTAATGAATTACAGGTGAGGAAGACTTCTCTTCCTCCCCCAAAATCTCCATATCCGAGTCTCGGCATAGCTGCTGGCACAAGGACTCCCGAGTGAGTGGTTTGCGATAGAGACGAACTCGGCGGCCATTTGCCTTGAAGGCATATCCAGAACCGTCAATAGTGATTAGAGTAAGGGTCCCATTGTCATGTACCTTCTGGATTTCGTATGGTCCCAACCAACAAGTCTGGAGTTTCCCGGGGAAGTCCTGAACCCTGGAGTCATACAAAAGAGCCCAGTCTCCCTCGTGGAAGACTTTATTTTTAATGAGAGCATCATGCCATTTAGCTCGCTGCTGTTGGATCAGGGCAGTGTTTTGAAGTGCAGAGAGCCTGATTTCGTCCAGCTCATTGATCTGCTGTAATCGATTAATATGTGCCTTGGTTAGATCTAAGCCAACTTCCTGTGTTGTTCGTAATGTTTGGATTTCGAATTCTATGGAGAAAATGGGTTGTTTTCCAAACACTAATTGATAAGGTGAGTAACCAGTGGTGCTTCTCCATGTTGTTCTGTAAGCCCACAGTACTTCAGGTAGTCTGGCAGCCCAATCACGTCTATGTGACACAATGGTTTTCGTTAGAATTTCTTCTATTATTTTATTGCTGCTTTCTACTTGTCCATTCGCCTGCGGGTGGTATGGAGTAGTGATTTTATGCTGGACATGATAGTTGTTGAGTGTTGCAGCTATTCTGTTCCCAGCAAACTGTGGTCCACCATTTGTAATTATTTCCCCTGGAAGGCCATAACGTACAAATAGATGGAACAAGAACTGTATGACAGAGTCCTCTGTAGCTCTGGGCAATGCTTCTGCTTCAACCCACTTGGTGACATATTCTATTGCCACCAAAATATATGTTTTCTGGTTTGATGATGGGTTAATTGGTCCAACGAAATCAAGATCCCATCGCTCGAATGGTTCAATGACTAACTGTGGTTTTAGAGGCATCTCATCAGACTGACCAGGGCGTCCTTCTCGCTGGCAACTGTCACAGGCTTGGACAAATTTCTTTGTGTCTTTGAAAATCGTGGGCTAATAATACCCTGTCTACAGCACTTTATGTCTAGTTCTGCGCTCAGCGAAATGTCCACCACATGGTCCATCATGACAGGATTTTAAAATGTCAAAGATTTCATCTTCTCGAACACATCTCTTGATATGCATGTTTGCCCCTGTGTGAAACAAATATCCGCCATTCCACGAGAATCGAGCACTCTTCTGAACAATTTGTTTCCGCTCATTAGGGGTTAGATGTTTTGATAGTTTACCTACTTCTAGGTAATTGGCAACATCAGCATACCAGGGTGTTTGAACAGCAACATCAAACAGATGCTCGTCCGGAAATTGATCTTCAACTGCTACTGCATCGATTGGCTTCGGCATTCTTGAGAGAAAATCGGCTACAGGATTTTCTTTGCCCGGTCGATCCTTGATTGTAATATCAAATTCCTGCAATAAAATCAACCATCTAGTTATTCTGCCGTTTGTGATAGGCTTATTTGCTAGATATTTTATGGCAGAATGATCTGTATACAAGATAATAGGATATCCAGTAATGTAATGTCTAAACTTATTGACAGCATGTATTACAGCTAGGAATTCTTTTTCAATAACAGTGTAATTTAATTCAGCAGGGGATGAATTTTTGCTGATGTAATAAATTGCATAGTTTTTTATCCTCCTCCTGCCCAAGGACCGCTCCAATGGTTGTATCTGAGGCATCAAATGATATCTGGAATGACAAATCCCAATTTGGTCCTCGAAGGACTGGGGCTGTGGATACGAGCTTCTTCAGATCCTTGAAAGCACGTTCACATTTTTCTGTCCAAAGAAAATCAACGTTACCAGTTAGTGCATATAGAGGTGCAGCAATGTGCGAATAATGTTCTATAAATCTTCTATAATAACTAGAAAATCGAAGAAAACTGCGTACCTCTGTTTGAGTGGTAGGAGTGGGAATAAGCAGAAGTATTTGGATTTTGGCTGGGTCTACCTGAATTCTAGCTGTTGAAATATAGTGTCCTAGGATAAGTCCTTCAGCCATCATCATATAACATTTTTCGTGGCTTAAACAAAGCCTGGTAGCAATGCAAAATTGTAGGACTTTTTCTAGGGTATCCAATGCTAGATCGAAATCATCTCCATATGGTGTAAAGTCATCCATGTATACTTCAAGACCGTCATTTATTAAATCTGCAAAAATGCTAAGGATAGCCCTTTGGAATGTGGCAGGAGCATTGCATAAGCCAAAAGGTAGAACTCGGTAGGCAAATGTTCCCCAAGGACAAGTAAAAGTAGTTTTGTCTTGGTCTTCAGGGGCAATCTAAATCTAATTGTATCCACTGAAGCCATCCAGGAAAGAAAAGAATTTCTTTCTTGCTAAAGTATCTAATACTTGGTCAATGAATGGGAGAGGAAAGTGGTCTTTTTGTGTCGCTTTATTTAGCTCCTTGTAGTCCACACAGATTCTCCATTTTCCATTCTTTTTTGGTACCACCACAAGCAGAGAGACCCATTTACTATCAGAGATAGGATAGATAAAATTGACATATAAAAGTTTTTGAAGTTCAGCTTTTACCACATCTTTTAGATGAGGATTAAGTCTCCTTTGAGTTTGACAAACAGGTCCGACATCCTTTTCTATATAAATGTGGTGTGTACATAATTGGGGATCAATTCCTTTCATATCAGCGTAATCCCATGCAAATGCTTCTTTATATTTCCTTAACAAATGGATGAGCTTCATTTCTTGTCCAGGTGTGAGGTTGGAATTAATATTTAAGGTTTTTCTCGGTTCAATTTCCACAATTTTACTATTTGCAACAGAAGTAACATGTATTGTTTGATCATGTGTATCTTTCAAAGGATCTTCTTCTAATTCATTATCAAATGCTGCTTCTATCATGTGACACTGTGTGTAGGATCTAGATTTATTTTGACTAATGAAATTATTAATGGCATCATCTTCTATTTGGTCTTTGAAATCAAGTGCCTCTTGTACAGTTAATGGAGATCTAATGTTATCAGTAATGTATGATACAGGGTACTTATTAGTTTTGATTATTGTGACACTTGGCTGCGCTGGAGGATATAGAACTGAGTTCTTGATATTTGGTCCTCTGGTTATGGTCATATTTCCTTGCCGGCAGCCGATATAAGCATCGGTAGTGGTAAGCCAAGGTCTACCTAAAATCAATTGATGTCCATCAATTCGGGTTTTAGGATTTATTATCAGGAAATTGGTTGGATATTCCTAGGAATCAACAGAGACCATGACATCATGTAGAGTACCCTCCGGCCTAACCACAGATCGGTCAGCCAATTCTAGCAAAGTATAGGTGGTTTCTATAGATGTAATGCCTAGCTTTTGGCAAGTAGTGGTTGTTAAGATATTAATTGCAGCTCCTAGATCAACTAAGGCATTGGACAGGGTCTGACCACAAATTGGGATAGTTACAATTGGATTTCCTAGGTCTTCATATTTAATGGGTGTTTCTTTCCCTGATAGTAAGTTAGATAAAGTGTCGACTACTTGGACTCTTAGATTATTTGTTATATTCCTCCTTGGTTTCTTTATGCACAATTCTTTGATAGTTTTTGCGTATATCGGGATGTCTTTAATGGCTTGGAGGAATGGAATTTTTATGTACAGATTTTGTAATTCTCCCAGAATGTCAAAATCAGGATATTGTATAGGTCTAGGTATGACTAATCGTTTTGGGAACGGAGGAGAGAATGTGGTTGCTTGATTATGAGTTTGTTGTTTATTCACATCCTCTTGTTGTGACAGATGTTATCTGGGTAACTTATCTTCAATCTGAATTGTCTTATCTCCCTCAGTTTCAATAATACGCCCAGATCTTAACTGAAGATCATTACACTCCCTCAGATCGGCTCCTATTTCTGGTGTTTCTATAATTTGGAGAGATTCGACCGGTCTGTTATTTGGATTGGGGTTGGGTTGGGTTTGGAGTTGCGGTCTCAGATTAGACTGGGGATTTTGTTGTAAGGCTGGCAGTGTAGGTTGAGGGAGTGGAATAGTTCCTACTGGCTGATGCATCGGTCTCTGCCAGGCTGAATTTTGTGAAGTAGGGGGAGTCCATTGTGGAGGATATGAGTTACCTTGCCAATATGGTGGAGTATAAGGAAAATTCGGCCAACCAGATTGGTTTGCCTGATTCAACCACGGGTTTGAAGAAGGAAACGATTGTGGTGAACAGTTTGGAAACGGGGGTTGGGATTGACTTTGCCACATATTATATTGTTAAGCATTATACTGCAGAGGCTGAAAAGAAGAAGTTGGGTCTAGAAACATACTAGATTGTCTCGGCTGCCACTGATGGCGCTGGTTGAGCAAATACACCGATTCTGGTTCTTCTTCTGCTTCCTTATATACCACTTTCAATCCAGGAAGTGATGGGAAACTCTTCGTAAGGTGATATTTTGTACAGATGGCGCATGTTTGGACTGTATCCAGTGGACACTCCTTGTGGCTATGCTTTTTCCTGCATCGGGGACAGAAGATCGCCAAATTCTGTTCTGCCTCCATTTGCTTCTGTTTGCCCTGCATAATATCAAGTTGTGTAGTCAGTGTCCCTAGTATATTAGTCTTAAAATTTTCCAATAAATTTCCAATTTCTACACGTGTTACTCCTTCTGTCGAAATTTTATTATCTCTTACAAACCGATCATGTTTTTCCGGTTTTACTCTTGTGCTACCTCTCGAGCTCCTGATACATAAATCAATAATGTCGGCAAAATTTTCTTGATAAATATCCCCTTTTCCTATAATGTTTAATGTTTCAATCCATTGTTCCTTCATGCCCCTTATCAATGTTATTTTTAACACATTATCAAGTAAAGGTAGTGATGCATAAGGAGATCTTTGTAGATTATACTGGAAACGTTCCACATACTCCTCTAATGTTTCATTCGGTCTAGCTGTCATCTGGAATATTCCGTCCTTCAGTTCTCTAGACCTGCAATAATCCTGATATTTTTTTAGAAAAGATTATTTCATTTGATCCTAGTTATTTATAACCCCGCCACCTAATCCCATAAACCATCTTAAAGCAGCCCCTTTTAATGTAGAGGGAAATAGTTTTAGTTTCTGGGGGTCGGTGGTGTAATCATATCCCCTGCACAACACATCAAATTCAAATAAAAATGCATCCGGATCTTCTGATGTAAGACCATGAAATGTATGGATATGTTGAAGAGGGATTGCTTTCATAGACGCATTTGCTGCAGAATCCACTATAGGATATTGTAATGTAGAGGTTTGGGTGTTTGGCTGATTTTGAGCCATTGGGTCGAATATATGCCAATAACCTTCTGAGATATCTAGGAGGGTATTCCTAGATTGAGAGGGAATGGCTTTAACAGGGACAGTTTTAATAACACTTCCTCTATCTGGGATAATGAGAGTGCCTAATGTTTGAGGAGATTGAGTTTCTTCAACAATGATTTTTGCAGCACTTCCCTTGTCTGGGTTGTTTAATGGCTGAGTTGTTCCAATAGGAGATCTTAGTTCCTCAGTTTCCTCTGTTTCTTCTTCTCCTTCACAAAGATTGCTGAAATTCCCTTCCTGAAATAGTTCTGGAGTAGAATTTTCAATTTCTTGAAAGTCCTGCTCTTCAATTTGACTATGCACCTCAGCAAAGGCTACAGATGGTGATCCTGTGGCCTAAAGGGAACTAGTAGGTTGTTTAGAAATGACCTTTCTTGGTCCTACTGAGGGCTGAGATTCTGCTTTCTTGTAGATTTCATCTATGAAGGTTGTTCAGCCAAGGGTCACCGGCCCCTTAGCTTTTTCTGGCTTGGGTAGAGGTTTTATATTTTTTTTTGGTTTTTTCTGCATAGTCATGCACTCAAATTAACTACTAAATTTTATTCAAACAAAACAACAGCAAATTTGTAGGAAAGCGGACAGAGGAGCAGGGCTTTTACATGCTCTGCATGTAGGTTCTTACCTTCCATTTTTAAAATCAACCTCTTCCCTAGCAGGTTCGTACACTACTCTGAAAAAAGAACAAATGGCTACACTCTTTCCCGGGCAACGACGCCAAAATGTAGAGCTATAAAAAGGGTCTCTTTCACCTCTAATTACCTCACTTTAATATGTCAATCCGGGAGCATTTTGTTATTTCAAAGAGTGTCTCAGTCTGAGGCTATCATTTGCCAGAGTAATGCTAGTAGTACAGTGTTCAGAAATGCAAGAGTAAATGGATGCTTGTCTACAGCTTAACTTCTTCAAAAGAGTAAATCACACAAAGACTAAGCAACTTATCAGTCAAGGGTTCAGTAGAAATAACCCATCCCTTTGGAAACTGATGGAAAAGGAAATCAGAGAACAGAATGTGGATCTGAGAGTCAGACAGTAAATGCCAATGCTCACTATAGCTTTAGATCGTTCCTCACGCCAAAATAACAAATGACAGGAAATGGAACGACAGATAAGAAATGGAACAGCAATTAGGAAATCGAACAGCAAGTCTGTAATGGAACCGCAAATCCAAAATGGAACAACAATTCTTAAATGGAACAACAGCTAAGTCTCACAAGCAGTAACAATCTTAATCTATCAAATCAAATGCATTAATCGTAATGAAATGGCAATATTTCACTCTCAAGGGCGAATCGAATAGCACACACCAATGGAACAACATCGATTACTGATAAACTATGGAACAACGCTTGAAAACCATATACACACACAGCACACTTAAATAGTAATCTGATCCAAGTATCAATCTTAGTTAGAAGGAATACGACTGTGTTTCAAAATAGAACGGCATTGTTCATAAATCCAACAATCGTAAAGAACATAACTCCCAAGATGTTAATGAACAGGTTCACAGCACAAAAGCTCTGTAATGGAATAGTAACGGTATTCTGTTAAGACTTAGAAATATTAAATCAACTCTTAAAAGAACAGTAATATGATGCATAGTCAGTACAATACTTCTGTCTGTGGAAACCTTAATGAATTAAACATAACAGAGCATGTGATGTAAACTTATAAAACACATCAGATTACCAAATAACGATGATAGGAAAACCATGCATAAACCAACGTAATGATACAGGAGCAAGTGTCCTCTAGGGCCAGGCCCTTAGCCTTCAGGGGTACACCGCTTGAAGTTAATCCAGACTCCGAGATGAAGTAATCACCAAGTTTGTATTAATGAATAAAGCAAAATTACAATAAACCAGTTCTTAGCGAGACTCGATGATCAAAGTTTTGATCTTAAAATAAATTACATAAAAGCATAACCATGTCTAACTCCCTTCCGAGCTAACAGTGTTGTCCCTTTTATAAGGGTGACGACGGAGATGTCTAAGTGCAAAAATAGATAAAACAACGATCCCTCAGGATCAAGGATCCTGAGGGATTTTCCGAACCGTTAGTCCTCAGTAATTTCTTTTCTCTCCTGCGCCGAGCTGATATCTCCACCTCCTTTTCTGGGCTGATTCACTTTGATTTTCTTTTCCTTGTTTGCATTCAGTCTCCCATCAAAGGCACAGCAGTTAACCCGTTTTTGTCCTTTCCTTTGGAACGACAACTTCTCATTTTCACTCCTCCCTGCATAAGGAAGTGACAATTGTCAGCGTTTTAGTCTTGCATATTAATCTCACATGTTTTATTATAATTCTTTATTATTTTCCGAGTTCATGATGCAAAAAGGTTTGCAAGTTCTAATGAAAGATACTGAAATAATCATAAAAAACATACCTTTTTTAGTACTCCACACCAAGGAAGAAGAAGAAGAAGCATTCATCATCAAACAAATCAAGGTGATCTTTATCACACTGAAGCAAAGATCACATATCAAACATCCTTGAAGAAGATCATCAAGAAAGCAACATTATTAAGAAGGTCTCAATTTGAAGATATCATCTTCAAAAGAAGCATCTTCACTTGACAAGTAAGTATATTTATATTTATGTCTAAATCTACTATCAAAATGACTTCATTTTGCAACGAAAGCGACAAACTGGCTAAGTCATCAAATTTCCTTGAATGGAAGAAGAGGATAGATTTGATCCTTATACAGAATGAAGTTTTTGGACATGTTAAGGGTTAAATCTCCAAACCATCACAAGATGAATCTCAAGCACTATCGAAGTATATGAAAGGGGAAATAAGGGCTCAAATAATCCTCATAAAATCAATCAAGGATTCCCTCATCCCTTATGTAGCAAAGTTGGAGAAACCGAAAGAAATCTATGATAAGTTGGTAGAATTGTTTTCTATAAGCACTGCAAGAGAAGTTATATCTTTGAGAACCAAGCTATACAAGATGAAGGTATCAAAGGAAGAAGGGATAACCTCATACCTTATGAGGGTATCACAAATAAGAGACCAACTACAAGAGTTAGGGGAAATAATGTTCGATAAAGAAATGACCACCGTTGTGCTCAATGCACTTCTTGATGAATGGGGAAACTTTATATCAAGTATCTATGGAAAGAAGGAAGCCAATCCATTCAACGAACTTTGGTCATTATGTAAGATTGAAGAAACTAGGTTGAAGGCAAAGAGAGATGTTGGATCAAATGAATAAGTTCAAGCATATGCTGCCATGGCCAGGAGAAAAGGAAAGTTTGAAAAGTTTGATCCTTGGAAAAATAAGAAGATCTATATGTCAAAGATACAATGTTATGAGTGTAATGAATATGGGCGCTTTAAAAGGAATTTTCCTAAACTTAAGAAGGACAACAAGAAGAGAAAAGAAAGAAATGAAGCCCATGTCACCGAAGAAGTGGAAGAACCTGAAAAGGAGAAGACAAAGAAGGAGGAGGTCAAAGACCTCTACTATGACTAAAATATACTTGAGTTCTTTTCAATTTTGTAGAATATAACAATCATGATGGAAAGCATCACGAGCATCATGATGCATTAGAATTGAAATAGAGATGGCATTGTCATATAAGCTTGGAAGGATAGTTGATGTAAAAGTCTACATGGTTGTAGTAGTAATCATGATATAAAGAAAGTAGCTCATAACATCTCCATTTGAAGAATATTATGACAATTGAAGTAGCAATATATATGCTTAGAAGAAAATCATATAGCATGATAAAAGATAAAGAAATCATCACACATCATCATCATTAGAAAGGATCATTTGCAGAATAGGGATCATCAAGATCCTCCACTAGAATCTTTATAAGAAGGTTCACCTCTACTTGGAAGAAGCAAGTGTCTCGTTGATAGTCTATGGTCCACCTTGTGTGGGATCCTTTGGTAAGGTATGATGATGAAGATGTGCAACATGTTGAAGTTGTTTGAAGTACTTTCATCTTCATACACGAAAAGGAAGTTGCTAGAAGGAAGTCTAGATGACCAAAAGAAATAAAATGTATGTATATATTTGATAGATAAAGTCATGTCATCATATAGTTGTAGATAGCATAGTTGAATGTTATATCCCATGAGCATGATCAAAGAAGAAGGATTTCTTCCATTAGAATGATTCATGAAGGCATGCAGACAATGTGCCTTGAACTCTTCGACATATTGATAAGATGAAATCAAAATAATATGACCTCATATGTAATATGAGGTGGTTGACAATCATGGTTCCTATTGACCACTAAACTTTCACCTGAATTTTTTTTGAAGACTCCATGCCCGAGGATATGTCAGAGGCTTGAATGTACCATCAGGGCTTTTATTATCATCAGAGTTTTTAAACTCTAGCTTCTTCTCATATTCTTTCTCAAACCTCAGATTCCCTAACCGTATGGGAATATTGTATAAATGTCACTAACATGATGAATAAATCCATGAAACAAGCCGAGGGTGTTGAGACTCGATCAACAAGCGAGTACACCTTGGAGTGTTTTTTTTACTTGGTTAATTATTCCTGCTTTTTAGCGACAAATAATTTTCTAGGTTTTTTCACTCATTGCATTACACCAAAGCTGGGGTGATGGCTTGAAGGTTGAGCCCCTAATGCATATTAGTGTCTAGAGTCAATGTATATTACCATGCTAGGTCATCTCTGAAATTTTGCGAAATTTGACTAGGTTTAAGTAGGATTTTTTAATAATTAAAAATTTCCCGCAAAACAAAATTTTTTTAATTAATTTTTATGTAATGATGTAAATAAGTGGCCTTCGGAAATGTATAGAGTGTGTGACTACTCACAATTCATTCTCAGATGCCCAACATTACTCTAGGACCCACTTTGAGGGTCAAAAAACAATTTATAGTCACTCAAAAGCCAGTTTTTCCAATGTTAGTGGCAAAAAATGAAGAAAAATTTCAAAAAAATGAATAATTGGAAAAACTGAAATTTTTCCAAAGTCAAATTTTGACATGGCAGATTCCAATGAAGTTCAAAGGTGATGTGGACACTATGTGGGGCCCACCACATGAAGCACAAGTCAAAGTCAAAGATCCAAGTGGCAAGTCAAATGGTCCAATGACGAGTTTAAGTGTTAATGTTGAAAATCCCATATAGTTAAAATAACTTTATTTAATTCAACATGTTGAAAACAAAGTGTTGCACATTAGAAGGGGACAATAGGAATGACATGGCAACCATTTTGGAGGTCAAACTAATGACAAGTCAACATTCAACTACCATAAGTTGCAAAAGCATGCAGAAGCAAATGTTGAGGCCCATAAAATTATTTAAGTGAAAAATTTAAAATCTAATGTTAAAGGGAAATGAGTGGAGGATCCCACCTCACTCCCTCTTCATTTGGTGCTCCACGTATGTTAATGAAGAAATGTATGCATATACCACAAAATAACTCTACACAGGTCCAGGAAAAAGGATACACACCAGCTTAAGAGGATTACGCAACAACAACAAAGGTGACACTTGTTGCAAGTGTTTTGGTTGAGAATTAGGTAGGATATTTCCTCCATTCACTCCACTTAGACTACACATGGTTGAAAACTTTCATACCCACCAGCAGTTAAAGAGATATGTACAGGCAGGAGGAAGGAACAAGCACAACAATTTATTCACAAATTTGGGTGGTTGTTATTTCCATATTTGGTGGATGATTTGTCTCCAATTTACTTTAGTTTCTTCACACTTGTTACACAGTTGCTCCACAGGGATCTATGCTCAGCTAGAGAGGATATTTTCACTACTACACTCAGAGATTCATTAGACACTTGGTCAAATATCACAACCACTAAGCAAATTTGAATTTCCTTTGGATCATCATCAACATGCCACTTGGTTGACCATCTCTCATTGGGAAATGCTCCAAGTCTTCTATAAATTGATCCATTGAGATTCTATTTTGTAACCATTGTCACTAGCTATTGTGCTTGCGAAAATTCTCTTGCTTTGTACACTTTTTCATAAATTGCAATAAAAAGACTTTGGGGGTTTCATTCATGGGTGTTCTTCCTTTAGAGTATGGTGCATTGTGAACTATTGGTATAATTTCTTCTATTTATGCTATGAGTTATTTCATTTTCCATATACTCTTGTAGACTTGTTAGTGTTAAGCTATCTTGCATTAGCATTTGTTTTGGAAGTAGGCTCTAGATATAGAAAACTCTAGTTATTTTCAAATAAATTTCTAAGGTTTCTTTTCATTGTTTACTTCTCTAAATCTATCTGGACTAATGTGTGATATAAGTATTGTAGAAGAATTTTTTTGTTGGATCAAGCGTGAGGGGAAGTATTTGGAGAAACCAACCCACTCTTGAAACATTTTCAAATGAACTATAATTTTCTATTTGGAGCTTCCATAATTCATCTTATGAAGAAGTGTTCTTGCAGAGATTCACTTTGACATAGATTGTACACAAGAAAAGTTAGTCATATTTATAATATTTATCTCAAATTATTGTGCTATTATTGGTTTTATTTGTTATTAGAGAGCATGTTGAAGATTAGGCAAGGAAATGAGTCTTGCTCCAATTCCTTAGACTAATTTTTTGTAAAATATTTGTAGATTACATTTGCTAACATTTCTCTCTCCTTTACACTAGGTTTGAGTGTTGATTTTGCAGAAAATTTATATTTGTTTATGGACTATGCTCACCCTTTGTGTTGACAAGATTGAGGAAGCTAAGTTTGAGACTCTAACTATTTGTTGTAGGACCCCAAGGGCACTTTAGCATCACCTTTAGAGAGGCTGTGGGCAATCTTGGACAACAGTAGATTGACTTGGCCGTGGACCTTAAGGCACTTATAATTTTCATATTTCAAGAGTTTTTCATTGGTCATTGTGGTTACCACTTCTTGAAAGATCTCTATCTTGTAATTTTCTCATTCAACTTTTAGGCAGCCCAATAAGAGGCCTTCTACTCATTTAAAAAAAACTAATAAAATATCTATTTTCTTGTGGTAGTGTGGGTTATACCCATGGCATCCTTTCTCCCCATTTAGAAAGAGAAATATATGTGTGGATTAACTCTTTGCATTTCCATGTCTGTTAACTTTATTTCCAAATTACATGCATTCTCTAATTGGGAATTAGCACAACCACACTATCACACTTCACTTTCTAAAGTTTGCTACAATTTCATTTGAGACTTGCATGAATCTATTTCATGTTGCTTTGAGCTATAAGTCAATATTTTGCTTTGAGAAATCTACTCCACATTCAAGCATTTTAATTTCTTGCAAACTTTAAATTTGTTTACTAATTCATTTCCATTTAGTGTAACAAATTATTTCATGTATGCTTGAGTTCATGCTTCATTTCTAAATGCTACATTTTTATCTTGAGTATTGGAGCATACTATTGTTTACTTGAAACAACTTTGTTTCTCAATCAAATTGATTTGAATCATTCTAATTTACTTACAAGCTAATCTCTATTTGAAAGTTACATTTGCAATATATTGTTGAGCACCATTTCCTTTGAAGCATTGCAAATTTAATATTTCTTTGGGAGAACTTACTTACATTTTATTTAACCATTTATATTAGCTTGAATTTCTAATTTACCTCCAATAATAGGTTTGGTTGATAGACATTATAATGAAACAAATTTCTTGGAAAATTCTTCCAACTGGTACGAAGTAAGATAAAGAGTGTGTGGAATCCGCTATGAAGTTGACTGCTCTGGAGGGATCTGCAACCTGAACTAGGGTTTGAGTTAGGGTTTGGCAGCTGGTAACCATGGTGAGTTATAGAGGAGGGAGTTCTTCTCCCTCCTACAGTCAAATAGCCACTAACAGAAGCAAGGGAAATGGACTACATTGCTTCAAGAAACCACCAGAGGTGATAACTCGGGATACTAACACAGGAAATATCAAACCGCACAAAAAGAAAGAAAATCATGAGGAAGATAGCAGGGAGAAAAGGAAAGAGGGTAGCAGTCAGAAAGTTGCACCTATGAGTGCGACAGGGGTCTGTAACCCAAGTCGACCATTATTCCTCAGGTCGTTTTAAGTGACCCAACACTACAGGTGCACAGAGAACACATGGCAGAATACGCGGTTATATGTAAATTTATGGTGATTTGGCTGACAGAAAAGGCCTTACACGTATGGATAAGGAACCACTAGAAACTGAAGGGGGGAATAAAACTTCACCTTGGAACCAAGGGCTTATTTACGGTTGTGTTCATGATCTTAGAAGATAAAGATAGAGTGTGTTAGCACCTAAATCTGCCTTAGGTTGAAGGAAGGCAAAAATTAGGGTAACCACAAACCACGCTCAGTCTGGTAGCTAGCCCTACCAGAGCAGGAGAGGGCTCTCTCTGAGTCATGGTCAGTGAATAGATAATAAAAAACGGCATCAGATGACTTACAATGAAATATTTACCTTAGGCTAGTAAGTGAATAGGGATTCGGGAAACAATTTTCATGAAAGACCGAGCTTCTGGGATGGTATGGGACCAACGGTCAGCAAAGAACAGAGAATTTAATACATAGGCACAGATTATTCCGTGAGGCAAGGTAGGTGGAAAATGTAACAATTTAGTTTGAGGTACCGCGGCATGAATAGATTGCTGAAGAAAGTGAAAAGGGCATAGTGACATGAATCCTTTTCAATAGAAGAATAACACTGAACATGAAATTTTCCCACAGGCAGAGCAATAAAATTGAATTCTACCTAATCTCACTCAGAAAATTTCACTGGAAATGAACATGAATTGAATTATGAAACATAATGAAATACATATGAAAACATAAGAGACACATTTTCTACACTCACAACCACAAGAATCTCATGAAACAGAGCCGCTGCTTTTCATTAATTCTCTGCCAAAAATACACAGTGAAGAAACAAAGTTTTTTTCCCACAGTCTCCCAGAAGTTACAAGCCAACCAACCCTTTGCAAATGGTTTACATACAATATATAGAATGTGCCATGAAGAGATAGAATGCCCAAGGGTTGGGGAGTTACTCGAATCATTACAAAATGGAGATGAAGAGCCAACCATCAGCTACAGGTGCAGCGCTACAAACATGACATTTGGCTTGGGTGACCGTTTGCCTTCCTTCACCACTTGGATAGAAGCCAATCTGGAGAAAAAATACTTTAAATGCCGCCTTTGGTGACAAAAAACCGAAGTGTAGATTAGCGGGCCCACTTGGAGAAGTCGCAAACCGAAATTTCGCGAAACATAAGCAAATTTGGCAATTTTTCCTCTGTGCACCGTGCTACTTTGGGGCCTGTTTTGGGGCACTTGTGGGTGTCCAAAATGTTCCCAAGTGGGCTTGTTGGAAATCCTGTCCTGTCTACTTTCTAATCCAACTGGAATTTCGGAATTTGGTGCTCATTTTCCCCTCCAAATCTTCATTCTCCCAAGACTGCTTCCTGTGTGTCAAAAAAGGGGCAGAGAAGCCATTTTTTGGGTGTTTTTGACCTCCTCGAGACTCAGATATTGCCCAAATTTCTTTTCCGGGCACCAGTAGTCGTGATATTCCATGCTGAATCTAAAAATGCAAACCATTCCTCATTTGGAGCTCTAGATTTTTAGCACAGGGACAAAAACCCTGTATTTTGCCCAAAAATTTCTCATGTGACCCAAAATGCCCCAAAAATGCTCCAAATTTCTTGTCCAGGCACCAGTGGTCATGATATTTCATGTTGAATCCAAAAATCCAAACCATTCCTCATTTGGAGTTCTAGATTTTTAGCGTCGCGCATTGGGAAGTGGCACGGCGCATATAACCTGTGCCTAGTAGTTTTTGCAGGAGACTTTTGGAGGCCTTCCTGGTGTCCAAATTGGGCGCAGGATAGCGTGTTGGAAATTTATTTGAGTATATTTTCCAACCCAACTAGAATTTTTCAATTTGGAGTTCATTTTCCCTGCTAAAAATCAAATTGCGCAATACTGGTCAAAATGTGCCAAATGAGGCTGCTTAAAGGCAGAGTGCGGTTACAGTCAACTTTGGAATGTCTTCCTCAACTCCAAATGGAGCTCATGATAGCTCATTGGAAATCTCTTTGTGTCTAGTTATCATTTGAATCATCAAGCAAGTCATTTTACCAACTGATCTAGGAGAAAATTTTATTTTCCCAAGGTCACTTCAGAGGTGCATCAATTCTCCCGAGGCAACTATAGTTTTGAGATTTCTCCAAAACCCTGACACATGCGTAAAAAGTGAAGGAGGTTTTTCTTCTTTGGCATGTTTTGGAAAAACACCTCTCTCAGTGGTCCCAAATTCATCTTTTATTGCTCAAAAACCTCATTTGAGTGAAACCTATCCCGATGTGTGGAATAAGGGATTTGTCGAAATGAAGCGAAATGAAAGGGATAGGGAGTTTCTAAATTCTTGAGGAAATTTTGAGAAGTAGGAAGGTATGTTAGGAAGTAGGGGAAAGTGTAATATCAGAGATTGAGTGAGGGGAAGGGGTCCAAAAAGGCAAAACACAGGTCCAACCTAGAAAATTGCCAAGGTGTAGCAAGAAGCTAGGGTTTGTGTGAAAATGAGGAATTTGGGGGATCTCAGTGATGGGAAGTGTTTTATAAGGTATTTTAAGGATAGGGGAAGGTGTATGAACATCAGGATACAAGTTTTGCTGATGATTTGGCCGTCCAAGAGAAATTTCCTTCAAAACCCTAGGAGAGGGAAATGAACCTTGCCTAGGCGCAACTGAAGCATGAACAAGGTGTAAAATGGCCCAATGGAACTTGACATGATGATGAAAACCCTTTGAATGATGGTACACTCAGTTGAATGGTGACATGGAACGTCATTTGGACAACTTTGACAAGGGTAAAATCAAACCCTAGACCTAATGCCTAGTGACCAAATTTTGCTTGAAGACTCACTGAAATGACAAAATTTGACCTTGACACTTTAAAATCACTTTGTAAGAGCATGTTTGATCACTGGAGGAAGGCTGCAAAGACTGACACTAACAGAGTGTTCGAGGGAGAATCTTATTTCTACGTTGTTGCAGGCCTTTACATACGACCATGGGTGATGAACTTTGTCCCAGAATAAGAAACGTTCACTTCAGTACCGGTGATAGGGAGACTTACATGATTACAAATGTTTATGGCCCTCAAAAACTAGAAGAAAAACTCAAGCTTCTCACCTCCCTTGAGAAGCTAAGAGAGAGATATCCTAATATGCCATGGATTCTGGCAGGGGATTTCAACATGATCAAATCTCTTACAGAGAAGAAAGGTGGCACCAAAACACTAGGCAGAAACTCCATTGCCTTCCTGAACTTCATAAATAAAATGAGACTAGTGGATGCTGAAACAATAAATGGCACTTTCACCTGGTACAATAAGAGAGGAGGAGCTTCTCAAGTTTCCTCTAAACTAGATAGATTCTTAATCTCAGAGGACCTCCTTCTCATAGGCTTTGACATGACAGCTCTAATCCTTCCCTTTGGAGGCTCGGACCACTAGCCTGTCTAGCTTGAAGCCACATTTATAAGTACACCAAGGAACAGACCTTTTAGGTTTGAAAATGTCTGGCTCTCTCAACTAGACTTCACCAGCCATATTGACATATGGTGGATGGAACATTTGCCCATTCAAGGCACTAAAATTTTTATGCTACAACAAAGACTTAAACACGTCAAATCCATACTCAAAGATTGGAACAAAAAAGAGTTTGGTAATATTTTTAAAGCCAAAAGAGAAGTTGAACATAAAGTCTAGGGGAAAAATTGTATCATATCATAATCACAGATGGTTTTACTAAGGAAAGGAAAACTCAAGCTGACTCTTTTAAGAAGGAATGGGAAGATAGGTGCACCGAAGAGGAGATATTATGGAGGCAGAAATCTAGAGTGCAATGAATTAGAGAAGAGGAAAAAAACACAAATTTTTTTCATAAATCAACTTTGGATCATAGGTCAAATAACAGAATTTCAAAATTCAGAGATTTTCAAGGGAAAGAGCTTGTCTCCCACAAAGAAATGGAATCTGTCCTAGTACAACACTTCCTTACCATTGCAAAGGAGCTTCTCTTAGACAGGTCACAGTTCATTAACAATTTCACGAAGTACATTCCCAAGCTTGTAACAAGGGAAGATAAACACAATCTTAGCAGGCTAGTGTTTGAAGATGAGGTCAATGAAGTTATCAATGAGATGCAAAATGGGAAAGCTTCGGGCCTGGATGGATTCAATGTGGACTTCTTCAAGGCATGTGGAAAAATATTCAAACAAGACATCCTTGATGTAGTGGAAGACTCCAGAAGATCCAGAATGGTTTTGAAGGCTCTCAATGCTTCTTTCATAGCTTTGATTCATTCCAAAGTAGGAAAAAGCTATGACACTATACAGATTCAGACCCATAGCTTTATGTAATGTGGTGTACAAAATTATTTCGAAAGTGATCACTAACAGAGTCAAGCCACTTCTTCTAGCTCTTGTCTCAGAGGAGAAAATAGGTTATGTGGAGGGAAGAAGGATTCTCAATAACATCATACAAGGTCATGAGATGGTACACTCCCTTAAAAGAAATAAGCAAGCTAGTATGATTATATAGCTTGACCTAGCGAAAGCTTATGACAATCTAAGCTGGTCTTACATTAGGGCAATGTTGAGAGCTTATGGTTTCGACCACAACTCGATTAGATTAGTTATGGCCCTGGTATCCACAACTAGCTTTTCAATCCTGCTTAATGGCTTGCCCTCCAAAACCTTTCTACCTTCTAGGGGTATCAGATAAGGAGATTCACTTTCCCCCTTCCTCTTTGTGCTCATGATGGAAGGACTAGACAGAGCGATAAAAAGTGCAAGTGTTAAGGAAGAATCCAGGGACTGAAACTGACCATAGATGGAGCTGCTTCAACTCACCAACAATTTTTGGATGACACTATGCTGCAAGGAATTCCCATGGTCAAGCAAGCCAAAGATTTTAAACAAATATTGAACGACTTTGCTATGGCCACTGGTATAGAGGTAAGCCTTGAAAAATCAAAGGTTTTCTTTTTCAACACTGACATTGCTATTCAGAGAAACCTCACCAGAATTCTAGGGTTTCAAAGGGATCAGTTACCTTCTAAGTACCTTGGAATCCCTCTTATGGAAAAACCTCTAAGTAGGGGAGTGTGGGAGCCGGTAATTAACAAACTTCAGGATAGGATCAGGAAATGGACATGTAGATCTTTGAATTTGGCAGGGCACCTTGTGCTTACAAAGGCTGTCCTGCAGGCCATACCCATTTTTATGATGTCAGCTCTTCTTGCTCCTAAAGGAGTTATGCAATAGATCAGGAACATTCAAAGATATTTTATTTGGGGCAATGGGAAAGAGAAAAATAAATGGGCTTTGGTAGCTTGGGGCAAGATCTACAAACCTAAAGCCCATGGAGTTTTGGGGCTTCATGACCCTGAAACCCTCAGTAGAGTTTCGGGTGCTAAACTTTGGTGGAGATGGCTTCAGGAATTAGCAACCTCCTGGGCCAAGCTTTGGAAATAGAAATACACAAATAATTGGTAGGAGAGGGATCATATTCGAATGTCTGGGCTTATCAAGGGCTCCCACATTTGGAATCTGGATTGGGAAAATAGAGCCATTGTCGAGCAGCATAGCTTCTGGGAGATCTGATATGGGAACT
Organism: Pinus tabuliformis; assembly: GCA_031772625.1. Classification (NCBI taxonomy): domain Eukaryota; kingdom Viridiplantae; phylum Streptophyta; class Pinopsida; order Pinales; family Pinaceae; genus Pinus; species Pinus tabuliformis. The sequence goes on from CM062819.1 coordinate 1,954,276,093, forward strand.
TGACAAGATTCTGGGAGGCCAACTAGCTGCAGGAACCAAATTTGTTTAGGGCAGAACTAACCACTCTCAAGAATGACACTTACAACAAAGGTTTATGCATGGTAAGTGACTTCTAGGATCAAGCAAGGAACAATGGTAAATGGAGAATATGGAAGGATCTAGGCTACAATGAAGAGAGCCCTTTGAAAGCTTAGGCAGGCTCTCTTGCTTGGGACTTGGAACAGAGGAAGATTTTGGTAGCATCATCGTCTAACCAACTGAGATGGGGAAGAAACACCGAAGGTAACTTTAACCTCAAAGAAGCTAAACGAATAGTCCTAGGGTTTGATTATCAAAACCTTGATAAGGTATGGAAGGACCTTTGGCAGGACCAGCATTGGATGAAAATAAAGCTGTTTATGTGGTTGGTTGAACAAAAGAAATTTCTAACTTGGGAAAATATTCTAAAAATGGGTTTTGTTGACCTATCCAAATTCCATCTATGTGGTTCACAAGAGGAGATGATGGAACAATTACTCAACCTCTGCCCTTTTACCTCTTCCTTGTGGGATTGGGTGGCCTTAATATTCAAGCAGATTGACAGGGTCAGAATCAATATTACCAACACCTTGAAGAATTGGAGAAAAGACTTCTTAGGCAATGAAATCATCAACAAAGTTTGGACTCTGGTTCCAGGCTTCTTAATCTGGGATGTCTGGAAAGAATGCAATGGCAGGATTTTCAAGAATAAAACTAGCTCAACCTAGAACATTATTGCACAAATATTAAGACAGCTCAAAGACACTGTTGGAGCCCTTTTAGGAATACCTCCTAAGGACCATAATCTGCCCTAGGATGCTCGTGTACTGCTACAGTTGGGTCTCACTTCGCTAGTTTCCCAGAGCATAAACAAGGGTGTGAGACAAATAAATACTAGTAAAGACATCTTGCAACCTCCTCCTCATGGTTTCTTGAAATTCAATATAGATGGAGCCTCTAAAGGCAACCCATGGATGGCTAGTTTTGGAGGGGTCATCAGAGATGAGCAGGGGTTCATTAAGGTTATCTTTTACAGTCATTTGGGGATTGCCACTAATAACAGGGCAGAGCTCATGGCCTTAGAGCAATGCCTTGAAATACTGATCAAGTTAAGTTTACATAATGCCATCATTGAAGCAGACTCTGAATTGATTATTAATGCGATCAAGAAGATTTGTAATGGAAAAGCACTGGGAAAAGTTTCAAAACATTGGTGGCTTTTGTAGGTATTTTAGCGCATTCATACCCACCTACAAACCATGAGAACGGTTAGCTTGGTTCATGTGCGAAGGAAATCCAATATGCTAGCTAATCGTCTGGCGAATGAAGCAATGTTATGCAAAGAAAGTTACAACATGTATGCTTGGGATTCAACACCCTCCAGAAAATTGCATGAGGATTATCAAACATAGGTGGCCAAAGACATGGAGAACTTCCATACTATCAGGAATGAACAAGAAAGAAGACCAGTGGAAGTAGGCGTGAGCGGAAGCAAAAGTCTTTCTTAACCGTTGATTTCTCAAAAATGCGTAAAATAGAGCTCTCTATTGGGAAGGGGCACTTGGTAAACAACAAGCTTCTTAGTAGGTTTCCAAACACAGATCTTGATAGCCTTCGCCATCGTCTGGATATTGGGTGGGAAAGTGACCGAAGGTTGACTAATCAAGCCAACCCGAAGATTTTAGATTAGCAGTTTATAATCTTCATCGAGTTCGTAAAAAGGGTAAATACCATGCAAGTTTCTAATCCGATATCACGGAGGACCATCAGATCAACTGGGACCTAATCGTATGGATTTCAGGTTATAAAATTAATCGAAGGTTAAGTCTCAGACCAGACCCAAACATTTATAAACCAATGGCTCATAATCTTTATCAAGTCTGTGAACTGTGTAAATGGGCGCTTGTTTCCGAGGCAATAGTGTTCGTTACCGTAGGATCTTACGGGATTCAGATCAAAGGGACATTGGGTTTCAACATGGGAGGAGGTTAAGGCCAAGAACAGAACCAAAGTTTTATACTTTGACAATTTATTTATCTTGTCGGCTCCGTAAAGCTGGTGAAGGTCGCGCATATCTCTGAAGTGATTTCTTTAAAGACCGTTAGATCACAGGAGGTCTTATCGAATGGCTGTCGAGTTGGATAATGGGCGGAGGTTTAGATCTAAAACTAAGGCATAAGGTTTCGGGTTTGTTTCGGGTTGTTTCAGGTTAATCTTCATTGGGTTAGCCCTTGTTGGTCTTTACACTTGTAGAGACATGTAATATATGTAAATTTTCTTGCGGTTAATAGAAGGCTCCACTCTTACTTGACCAAAAAAAAGAAGATAAAGAGTGTGTGACCCTGCAGTGATGGAGGTGGCTTGCCCCCTTATGGCAACGTAAGCACATGTTGTCTTGTAAGATTTAGGGGACGAGTATGGGTAACGATACTACCATGTCCTTAGCCCCCCTTTCTTATAGTCACCCCATTTTTACCCTTTGGCAAGAGTTCAAAAAGAAGATCTCTCACTTAGATCAGGCATATAGCTTAAAATTTACCAAGATAATTGCATCTAAACTTAGTTAAGTGTGTTTCATATTAACAAACTTTACTTTTCAAGCTATTTTACTTGCAAATTATTTATATACTTGTCATGATCAAAATATTTTGAATTGATTATCTCACTTGGGCATGTACCATATTGTTCATTTTTCAAAGTGAAGTTTTAGCTTGTTTCATGTTGCAAGTTATTTTATTTGCCTCCTTACATGCTCTAGCATTGTGAATGATTATATTTTGAAAACATTTCTTTGGAAGAAATTTCAAATCTTTCTAACATCTTTTTGATTGACAGGTTACTTGTGTTTCACCTTGGATCATTTCCTTTTAGAGCAAGTGTTATTTATTTTAAAGCAATATTGAAGGCACTAGTCTTATATGCTCATCATTGATTTATGTGTTGATGGTTATTGAAGTATATTTCATTTTATATTGATCATCATATTTGCTCATAATCTCAAGTAATCCAAATCAACCTTGCCATCTTCTAGAAACCTTACATCACCTTTTTTTAAATTATCTTTTCATTTAGGGACCACCCCCCTTAGCTTGCCTAGGAGAGAGCTTAAACGGAGAGAGTTGGGAACAGGTGGAAGCCCCATCTCTTAGTTTTTCCACCAAGCATACCTTGTGGGGTTAAGGGCTTTTCTCACTAACTTAGGGGTGTGTGACAGGCGACAACAGTTCCTATGTTGAAAGAACCATGTAAAGAAAATCCTGAGGAAAACAATATGCGAAGAAGTTGAAAGAATATTTCATGGGAAGATAAGAAAAGTGATCAACATCCGATACCTAGAAGGATTGGCTATGACATCTCCATGGAGAAGGTATGAAGACCTTGATAAAGTCTATAAAGAAAGGAGACCCTTGGCATTGAATGTCTTGGAGATGGATTCATACATGTGCATGATCGAGATCTCTCAACAACCCGAATTAACCAAGATCTTTTACTTTTGTGATGTTAGCATAATTGCATGTGAAAGAGTATGAAAAGAACACATGTGCATACTTTAAAGAAGATGAAACATAATGACGACCATCAAATCAAAGGACACACACACATTGATAACGAAGTTCACCCAGTGTGGGTTACGTCTCTGGACACGGTGTCAGGAGTGGGGAGGTCGCTTCATTAAATGATGCAAGATGATGATGAGTACATGGTTCATTCTTTCTCATTACAAGGATAAATTCCCTCAACCAGAGTGGCATGTCTCTCCACGAGACGTTCTCGTCTAGGAAATCTCACTCATATGGGTCCTCCTTCAGCATGATAAGATAATAATTTTTCACATGATGTGGCATACAAGTATCCTTCAAAAAATAGTAACAAGGATCTAAACAACAAAATCATCATCTCAAAAAATCAAAAGAAATAAATGGCATCACTGCTTCATATACCTCCATTTTTTGGAATGGTCTGAAAATGCAAAGCTCAGTTGCAAAAACGGACATCACCATTGAATTCGTGGCGCGAAATCATCAAAATCTAGACCCTTGGGAATCTTGAAGATTCCTTCCTGGAGATGGGCGAAAAATCTGCAGCTTAGATAAAAAATTTGAGCACACCACTGCACTACTTGCGAAATTCTAAGAAAAATGACTATGAATTTGACATCATTCCGCCTCTGTAAAAAAATCAGCCTCTTAGAGAATCTAAAGATTCCTCAAGAATCAAAGAATATTCCTACAAGATTTTGTCTCGAAAAATGTACCCCGCTTGGTTTGGGTTCCCTTGTGGTTGTCATTTTGGATACGTGATAGTTTCTTTTGGTGTTTTTTCGTTGGTGTATTGTTTTAAGTTGGGTGGTGTGTTATGGTTAATCATTTGAAGATTTGTTGTGGGGTCACCGAGTGGGGCGGGTCGGCCTCCAGCCGGTGTGGGTTCAAGCCCCGCCGACCCTGCGTAGTATCCATTGGTTGAATGTGGTTGGGCGGGGTCCCAGTCACTCGCGACCTCGACCCATATATATATATATATATATATATATATATATATATATATATATATATATATATATATATATATATATTAACCAAATTTTGAGGGTTAGTGGGGATGGTGGCCTGCCACCCCATATATTATTTATTTTTTAATTTTGTTTTACATATTTTAAACCAACCCTTCAAATTTTGTCGACCGATTTTTAAGGGGTCAGTCCGGACAAATTAAAGAGGCAACAAATTCACTCATTCCAGGGGCTATAATCCATGCTCCTATAAATGCCAAATTGTTGCCTCGTTAGTCGCTGCCACTCGGCCTAGTTTGACCAAAACTTTGGCTAGCCATAACTTTCACCCACGACTCAGTTTGAGGTGTTGTTCGCACTGTTGGAAAGCTTTCATCGAGATCTTCAATCTGATCTAGTTTCCACTTCAATCCAGTGACTTTGATTTTTGAGCTTTTCCAAAGCCACTGCTGAATCCTGAGTGTTTTTGGAGCCACCTGAATCATTCCTGCCCACTAAGGATCTTTTGGTCCTCCAAAATCATGAACATAATATGCATCTGTTGTGTTACATTTTCTGCACAGCAAGTGTCATGATAGGCCACACTTCCTTTTACTTCACCCTTGTTCTTCGGAGCCATAAGTGATGAACCAAAACTTGCATCCTCTGCCAACTTGTAGTACAATCTTTGCAAACTACATGTTCAATTACATGACCGTTCATGACCCAAGCATCCCGATACTTCCCAAGATTTTATAAGACACTCTTTGGTCAAGTTTACATCATAATAGAAACCAATACCCCATCTATAAAAAAAAAGTCCAAAAACATCATCGTTGCTTTAATCAGTGATGGAAAACACATCATCACTTTTACAATTATGTTGCAACACATGATTTATAAAATACGGCCATGAAAAACTAACATATCTAGTAAAACCATCTCTCACTCATCAAAGTGAATGGGTCATCTCCTTGTGGCAGATTCACTTGTTGAAAATCTTCACCAACTGGTTCTTGCATGGGCGCTTTGTCCTTGAGACACTGCTTTGGATGGAGCCTCCAACATGTAGCTCTTTGATGTCCACCTCTATTGCAATGATTGCAAAAATTCTTCTTCCTCTAGACTTTCTTAACCTTCTTCCTTCCCTAATGTGGAGAAGGTCTTTCACGTCTCGTCCCCTTTCTTACTGTCATTCTCTTCCAGCACTGGGAAACCACATGGTTATGCAAGCCAAAAAAACTACATGGTTTTCTACGCCATGCTTTATGCTCATCATTAACAATATGCTTGTAATCAAAATGAACTTTAGAGTACTGAGACTTTTTATACCTCTCTCGGTTGTCTTTGGTGCAATCCTGACGATGAGATCTCGCCTTAGCTCTTCCTCTACAATGTGCACTGTCATGGGAGGATTGTGATGTGTTCCCATCATCCTCTTTCCTTAATGGTTTCGATAATGCCTTGGAAGCTTCTTCCACCTTTGATCATTCTCCTTCAATGTATGCCATCTTTGTAAGGAGTCTCAGGTTGGTTCTTGAAATGGGTACCTCAAACAAAAATAGTGTCATGTGAAAATGAAATTGAAGAATTATCAACACTGTTTACCACAGTTGTCGGCTTTGAAGCATATGATGATGTCTTCGCTAAGATTTCGTTGCACTTCAATTTTTCCAAGGCCTCTTTTGTGGCTCGTAATTGATGCTACAATCTCTGTTTCTCCTCTTTTTCTTCTCGTAGAAGTGTCCTCAATTCAACATTCTCTGTGTTGAGGCAAATTAATTACCTATCATTTAATTGTCAACCCAGAGGTTTCGTAAAACTTGCGAAACATGCGTGCACTATATATGCTAGAAATTAACTTTCAATTTAGATCAATCTAACTACAAAACCGAATAACGACAAACCAAATTCTGCTATTCTAATTCAAAAATCAACTCAAAAGAGACTATAGTACAATTATAGTACAACATGCGGAATTGAAATCTTAATCTTTAAATCTTGCAGGAATTGAAAATCACACCACTCCTTCAAAAATGAAAGCAAAAACAATCATTCTTAATCTCTCACACAGGAAAAAATATGAAAGAAAATAAAAACAAATTCTCTTAATTTCAAGGTAGAAAGCAAATAGAAACAATCACTCTTAACCTATCACACAGGAAAAGATATGAAAGCAAATAAAGACAATTGCTCTTAGCTTTTAGGTAGAAAGCAAATAGAAACAATCACTCTTAACCTGTCACACAAGAAAATATATGAAAAAAATAAATCTTAATCTATGATAGCAATAAATCTAAATCTATGAAAAACAATAAATCTCACACATTGGTGGTGGCCAATCCAAAAGCATGAGAGATGGAAAGTTGATAGGCTCCAAATGCAAGCATAACCAAATCAAAGTGAACATCACTTATGAGCATGGTGCCAAATCCAAATTCTATATTCAAAACATGAGCATTTCCCCAACTTTACACATGCCTTTGAAAGGAGAAGGCTCTACTATTTATGCAAAAACATAAGAAACTACCTCATTAATGGAGGTCCATTATTCTCTCCCTAGATCCATAAAAAATCTCATAGAGTTACAACTCAAATAGGTAATGATGAGACACATATCCTCTTTGACCTTTATCCAAATTTTCTTCCATATCTTGAAGGGAATTCGAATTTGATTACTAGAGGCCACATAAGGGTGCCTTGGAACCTTCCAAAAGACCTACACATGTCATGAAACTCAAGCCACTTTCAAGTATTAGCAAGTATATGTCATTTTTCTAAGTTTTAACCATTTATTACTTATAATACTAGAAATCATTAGCTTTTGGAAAACACAAAAGTAACCCATATAATTATGAAAATGGAGGCTAATGAAAGATTATATGGCTATAGAGTTTTGAAACGTGAGTGAAATGGTGGTGATAAAGGTGAGAGTGGATGATATTTTGAAGACATTTTGGAGACTCTACATACCCCCCAACTGACGTTATTGCATGTCCCCATGCAATCTACTGCATTTTTTAATCATGGTTTTCTTTTGAATGAGCTTTGCTTATATCATATGTCCTTAAACTTTGCATTTGGTAGTATTTGACAATTTTATTTCGTTTTGCAAAGTATTTATTGTCATACATTGAATTGCAACATGTTTGGTTGGTTCTTGTGTGACAACCAAATCTTGATCAGTATTGGTTCTTTTGTTTCAATACCTTGTTCCTTTTTGTTGCAGTATGATCCATTGAACATATTTAAGAATGCATCTTTGAATCGACCATATAATATGCTCATCATTTAGGCATTTATTTGCAAATCACATAATTTTTGAACCATAATGCAATCATAATTGATTAGAACAAGTATGTTAGGATGAAATGAAGTGATATGGATGTGATAATAAATGGGTGTCCATTCCTCCACCAAATAAAGGTGTTTACAAATTTTTTTCAAATGAGAAAGGAAATATGGTGAAATGTTTTCCAAAAATTATAATTTCAGTATTTAAGGAATTATATGATTAAAACATAGAAAAGAACATACCTTTACTTATCTAGGAAATGGAAAATTTGTGCATATGTAAAGAAGTTGTAAATGCTGCTGGATCATGGAATAGAATGTAGAATTTCATCTACTTCTTGGTTGCATAAATGGTGGATGAGGTGGTGAAAGTATATTCTTTATTTCTGCTATTTAATCTAATGTATCTGCTGCAAAATGTTGAAATGATATAGTCTTCACCTGCTACAAAACCCGATGGTACAATTCTAGTCATGCAAATGAATGTGTTGTTGTCAAGCATGAAGAGAATTCATTGGATTACCTACCATTGATGAATGCCATTAACCAATGCGAGGAAAACTCGTCATTAATGTAAACGAGTGCTAAGGTACCTAAGTACATCTTGCAAAGTGCCAATAGGTGAACTGATGTCGAACCACTTGTAAGATCCAATGATCAAGGGACATTATGTATTCCCATGATTGTCAGCGAGAGAACTTGTTATTGATGCATACAAGCCTCAAGGTACTAATAAGGACTCTAGCCTTGAACCTAGATAATGTGTTGATGTTGATAGGCCAAGACATGTTAGAAGGAAGGCCTTAACGAATCCTCCATCATCTAATGCGAGTATGAAATGATGATTTTGGAAGGACTATGAATGAAATTTTATAGTGGATCAAGGTTTATTTAATTGAAAGGAAAATGACAAGAGGGTAAACAAGCGAACGGAAAGCAAAATGAAAAATCAGCATGTAAGTGAGATGAATGTCTCTATTAATGGGTTAATGAATGGAAATTATGGAAAATGTGAAGGAAACATGTGACTCTTTGCAAGGAAAATGGTGATGACGATGCTTAGCGAAAATGCTTCGATAGCTTGTGATTTTGGAGAGGAAAAATGATGGCATTTATGGATGATAGAAATGGATTCAATTGGTTCATGTTTCTTGAAATTGGTCGTAGAAAACCAATCATGCATAAATTGGCTTCCTTCAATTCTCTGATTTCCCTGGAACTTGAAAATAAACTTGGCACTAACATTGCAACAAACGTAAGTGTGTTCAAAGAGAAGTGATCAATTTCTTTAGGTACATACAAAAAATTTGCATAATCAACAGGTTCATGACGTGTTTTCATTTCAAATGGTTAGTCCAATTTCACAATTGCAATTGATGCTTAATTCGTTTAGTCTTGAATTGAAAAATGATGACCCTCTTTCCTTAGCATTAGAAGTAAGATCCATTATGCATGATATAAAATCCACTGGTGCTGATATAGATATTCCTCTCATATCTTATTTCAAGGCATTATATCCCACCTATTCACATTATCTTGAGTCATTGCAAGCAAGTGGAAACCTTAAGGAGATTACCTTTAACTCCCTTGAAAAGAAGTTTGTTGAGAGAGAGAAGGATTTTTGGAAGAAGACCGCTCCTTAGTATTCTGAAGAAGTTGTGTGTCTTGCACATAAAGAGAAGAATCATGCACAAGATTCTCCTAGAGGAAGAGGTGGCCGAAGAGGAAGAGGAAGGAGTGATTTTAGAGGCAGGGGGCAAACAGTTCCAAGGAGAAAAGTTTTATCTTCATTGCATACGATGCAATTGATATGGACATGATGCTTCCACTTGTAAGTTTCTTTGGGACTGAATTGAGAAGGAAATAAATGAAGGGAAAGGAAAAATAACTGACAAAGGGAAAGGTAAAGCACTTGAGTCCACTCATAATGTTGTGGCACACTGCAATATTGGAGTAAATGAAGACTTATTCAATGCTTCACTTGCTTCATGGAAACATGATTGGTTGCTTGATTCAGAAGCAACTTGCCACATGAATTTTAGGAGAGATTTCTTTGAAGAATTCATTGACAATGTTGATGGAGTAGTATAATTTGCAAACAAGTCCAAACTCAAGCCATCAAGGCTTGGCACCATCAGGCTCAAACTTCCTAGTCTTCCAAACTTTTTTCTACATGATGTTTTATACCTCTTGGAGTTGAGGAGAAACTTGTTGTCTTTGGTCCACATCCGCCAGCAAGGACACTCCATTCATATATTTGATGGAAATATTGAGGTATGAAATGAATCAGATCACTCACTTGTCATGATGGGGATAGAAGAATAAATACTTTTGAAGCTGCAAGGAACCTCTGCTCGTGCACAAAAAATCCCATACAATTCTCACTATGATGAAGGTACATTTCCATTGAGTCTTTTATGGCATGCTAGATTTGGACACTTGAACTATGACAACCTTCATTTCTTGAAGAAGAATGGTGTTATTGGTTTTCCTACAATTCCTAGGAAACTTAAGCAATGTGGTGCTTGTATTCTAGGAAAGCACAACAAACAATCTTTTCATGATTCTCATTCCAAAGAACATAGAAGACTTGAACCCATTCATTTTGATTTATGTGGGTGAGTGGTTGTTCCTTTTGAAATGGTAATAAATATATGATGACATTTATTGATGACTACACCAGAATGTGTTGGGTTTATTTATTGAAGAACAAATCTGAAGCTTTTTAAACATTCAAGAACTTTCATGCATGGATTGAAAACGATGGACAATCTCATATTGGCTCAATTTTTACTGGTAATGGAAAATAATACACTTCAAATGAATTTGAAAACTATCTTCGCCAACATGGGATCAAACATCAAATAATTGTGCCTTATAATCCCCAATAGAACTGAGTAGCTGAAAGAATGAATAAGAAATCTTAAATATGGTACGTTCCATGATGTTTTTAAAGAATGTTAAACTGATGTTTTGGGCTGATGCAGTTCTATGTGTTGTGTATATAAAGAATATGTGTCCATCTAATGTTATAAAAAAAAATACTCCCTATGAAATGTGGTGTTAGGTGAAATATATGTCATAATAATAGCATTGTATTATAGTTTCCCAACTATTTACTTGTCAATCTGGGGTACGTAAGCTGACAAAACACATGCACTATATATGCAAGACTGAAGTAGAACTAATCTAGTCTGATCTACATTGCTGAAATCAACTTAATCTATGAATGGAGATTTGCATGAAGGAAAAGCATTACAACATGTGAAGAGTTAACAACAAATGACATATGTGAGCTCACATCCATAAATCAATATTACAATAATCAAATGACAAACATGAAAGCATAACAATGAAAGAATCTAAGACTAATCAATCTTCTTACAATTTCCAACTGTCCTCCCCTCCCTATGGAGAGGGAGCACTCTCCTTTATACATGAGAGTATTTGAAGATAAGATAAGAATGCATTAATTACATACCCACTATTCTCTCAACTACTCTTAACCACTTTCCCATTATTACAAAATATAGTTCCTTCAAATCCTCCACACATCTTTCACATATCTTAAATAAGATATGCCAACCAAATATTCCATGGTCTTCTTCTTAACAATAGGCTTGAATAACTATCTCCTTGAAATGGTGGAGGATATATTCGAGAAGTCTCTTTGAATTAGTCATTCTCATATTCCTACATATTACAAAGCTCACCCATATTTGAGATATATATGAAAACATGTATATTTTCTAATATTAATCATAAATTCACTCTTAATACTAAAATGAATAAATTGGAAAATAATAATATGAAACCCAAATGAATTTATGAAAATGATATGATGAAGGGTTTAATAGGACGATGGAATGTAAGGAATAGTGAAGGGAAAGGTGGATGAAATAGTGACATTTCTAAGTCCTAACATCCCCCCAACTGAAGTTGTTGCATGTCCTCATGCAACCACGCATGGATCGTATGAGGAATTTTTGGCATCTGAACTTTGGCTTTGATTGATGATGTCTTTTTAATAATGAATGTTTCCAGGATATGTGAAATATGTGAGTAACAGATTGTGAGTAACAGCTGGCACGTTCCTATGGTTGCTTCTTGTGTAACAACCATGAATATAAGAATGTTGGTTCTTGTGTTAACAACATTCATTTCGTTATTTTTCTTGCTGGAATAATAATGTAACCACAAACTTCATTGGAAATCATAAGCTATCAATGTGCATGAGAAAACATCACTGAGTGTAAGAAAGTCATTTCTCTGTCTTTTATGAATCATGCCAATATGTATATCAATGCATACGAAGCAAAGTGCAAGAGGTGATCGTTGGAAAAGAAATTTTGGTGAATGGTGAATGGGATGAAAATGGAATGATGGTAGTAAATATGTGGTGACTACGGATATAGTTCCCCCTCTCCCCCAACTGAAGTTGTTGCATGTCCTCATGCAACATAGTGTAGGTCATGGAAGGGAAAAGGAAATGGAGTATGGCGAGGAAATTTTCCAAAATATTCAAGTCAGCATATAAGGAATTACATGATTAAAGCTTAGAAAATAATAGACCTCCACTCACCCAAAAAGTAGATGAAATATGCAATAGGAATGGAGTTGTTGCAACTGCTGGATCAAGAAAACGTGACTGGTGCGGGAGCTACAACTGCACTGCTATAACTACTGTAACTACTGTAACTGCTATAATAGCAACTGCTGGAACTGCTATAATAGCAACTGTTGTAACTGCAACTGCTGGGACTATTGTAATAGCAATTGTTGTAACTACTGCAATAGCCACTATGGTAACTGCTGTAACTGCTGCAATAGCCACTACAGTAACTGCTGTAACTGCAACTGCTGGGACTGTTGTAATAGCAACTGCTGTAACTGCAACTACAGGGACTGCTATAATAGCAATTATTGTAAATTCTATAATAGCAACTACTGTAACTGCAACTGCTGGGACTGCTGTAATAGCAAATGTTGTTACTGTTGTATCTACAACTGCTAGAATTGTTGTATCTGAGAATGTGAAGTGGAGGGATATGAACTACTGCTAATGAATCATGGAAAAGAGGGAGTATGAAAGTGGACTAGAGTACTCTCATATATAAGGTCATACAGTTGTAACTGCAACTACTAGAACTGCTGAGGGAGTCAGGAAAAAGTGTATAGTCTTCACCCGCTACAAACCCGATGGTACAATTCTAATCATGCAAATGAATGTGTCGATGTCGAGCATGAAAAGAAATCAATGGATTACCGACCATTGATGGATGTCGTTAACCAATGCGAGGCAACTCACCATTGATGTCAATGAGTGCCAAGGTACCTGAGTACATCTTGCGAAGTGCGAATGGATGTGTTGAGGTCAAGCCACTTGCAAGATCTGAGGATCAAGGGACATTGATGTATTCCCATGATCATCACTGAGAGAACTTTCCATTAAGGAATGCAAGCCTCTAGGTACTCAAAATGGAATATAGTCTATATCCCAGATAAGGTGTTGAGGTCGATGGGGCAAGACTAGTTGAAAGGTGGGCCTTAAGGAATCCCACATCATTCAACGCGAGTTATTATGAAAAGAGTTGGTAGGACTATAAGAAAGATCTCAGTAGCAACATAGTTTATGGAAAGGAAATCAAGGCAATGGAATCATGGAAAGGGAGTTTGTTTTATTCAAAAGGAAAACTGGAAAGGCAAAGATGAACTAAAAAAGATAAAGAAAGTGATGTATGCTGCACAAAAAAATAGGCATATGTGAAGTCATGATGGATTAGGTAATGGAAGATGGGCTTCAACACGGGGATGATCAATATGCTTGGAAGGGGAAATGTGGGTAACAAATCATGACGCAGAAGTTTTTTTTTTTTTTTTTTTTTTTCGTGTAGTGGAAAATGTCATGACATGCATGAGAATCAACTCCTTCAAGTTGTCAACAAGTCATGTTTTTATTTATTTTTTCACTAAAAAACTTTATGATTTGGAAGAATCTCTTTGGCATAAGAATTCATCGTCTATGCACTTGAAAAAGCTTAGTACAGATCCTGCATGAAAACTTGTGAGAAAATCGAAAAAAAAAACATAACATGTCCAGAGAATAAGTACGAATATGGAAAGAAAATAAAATGTGTTTGTACCTATTTCCATTGTGCACTTGTGTTTCATTGTCTTGTAGCTTGAGGAGATTTGAGAGAAACAAATCATCATAAGGTTTAAAAACATGTTGGATATTGTGTTGAGAAAATGTCCATTTACAATGCTTTGAACATTATTTATTATCTAGCTATGAGCTCTCCATGTTACAAGAGAAATTCAAAAATTCAAATATACTAGGACAAAAATAAGGTTGTACTCATGCCCTAGCAGGAAAGCCCTAAGATTGAGTTACTCCTAGCAATAGAAAGAAAAAATGAGTTTGGTCTGTGGGCTATTCTCCATGCTCTTACATAAAACATATTGCATCGTTGCTAAGAGTTTCACGGTCGTCATGAGTTTCAAATTAGGGAAGTGAAATAGCTTAAGACTTGGGCTATGTTTAAAGTAATGATTATAATGATTTATAAGTGAATCATTACGACCTTTTTCAGATTATAAGTGTTTCTTGCCACCTACTTAATAAAATCAATGTTTTCTTGAATCTCTTTCTGATTCTAAGCAGAGACTCCATCTAAGGTCAAATAAAAGAAGTGATAGAGGCAGCCCATTAAACCATCAACTACGTTATTCGTGGTGAGTGTAGTCCTCTGCCCGTGTGTGGGGGCATAGGATTCTAATTACTGTTCCTTGATCCATGTAGAACTAGTGTCGATGGTGCCATGAAGAAACATAAATGAATATCAATTTTGATCATCAACTATTTTACCATTTCTTGGGCCCCCATCAATCTGAAGATATTCTCTGCTGGAAAGACTTAGAAAATCACAAGTGGATAGTTGATTCTGAAATAACTGAAGACAGAAAGTATTTTTTTATTTTTTTTTTTTTGACAGAAAGCCATGACCCTCTATACAATACATGAAAACTGTTAAAAAAAATAAAGAAATAAAGATCCCATCCATCTCACAAGAATTGTAGTTCACACTTCCAACCAAGGTCTAGCCCTGTTCTGGATTAGATCTTGCACATTATCAATTCCATTTTTGCTACCAAGCTTGCTCTCTGCTTCATCCTCTTGATTCAAATGATTAGTGTGGCCTTTGTACATAAACAATCCCTATTTTTGGTTTTGTGCTATCCACGAAGGTTGAATGTAAGAAGGGCTAACTTTGCTGACAGGATCAGATTCAATCGGTCTAAGTGAATTAACAATACTGCTATTGCGAATAGCGGGGTGAATGTTATTTCTAAACTGATTACCATTATCATCTTCTACCGGTGCAGGCATATTCAAATCTAGCATCTCTTCTTTTACAGTAGGCCTCAGCTCTGCTTGCTGCTTAGTGATAGTGACAGTACTAGAAGTTTCATAAACTACCAAATGACACCTCTTGTGTCCTCCAAGAGCTTGACAAGATGTAAAAACCTTGTGACAAATAGAGCACTCATGTACCCTGGGTAGCTTTTTAGTAGCAGATAGGGTTCCAGCAATTTCTTCTTTCCTTTCATTACTGGAGTCCCTCACCTGACCTTTACCGGGAGGCTTGCAGAAATCATCGAATAAATGATGAACAGCTCCAGAAAATAGTTCCTCATCCATAATTTCCTCTTCCAATGTCTCGTTCTCTTCATGCACAGTTATCCTTGCGAAGCAACCTTTTACTTTCTTATGGCTTGCTCTGTGACCACCTAAAGTTTGATATGTATGGAAAAACTTCCTACAAGTTTGCACTCGAATTTGGGTATTTTCTTACTTGCATCCTTGACATTAGCTTCAGATTCAAGCTTCCCAACACCATCAATTCTAACTCCCTTCACCTTGACTCTGTTGGTGCTACTTTTCCGAATCTCGGATGCAATATCTTCTTCAGTACTGGGAAGCTTAAAGTCCACAGATCTTGATGTAGCAGAGTATGTAGCAGTTCCTTGGGATCCATCAAGATTTCTTGCCCCCTGAAAGGAGCTTCTATTAAAAAGCATCATAAAGCAATTTTTCATAGAGATTGTAAAACATGACTAGAACATAGCTACCATATCCAGACTACCCGGGTGGTTAACTCACTGAAGAACACGAAACATGAAGAGTTCCAAAGCATCAATAGCAAAAGGATGTAGACATAAATCACGCAACTGTTTTAAGCTTTGTGGATGTAGACATAAATCGCACAACCGTCTTCCCTCTTGGGGTAATTGACAATATCAAACAACGCAATTTTCCTCATTGGTCCGATATCTTCTTGATATTTCTGCCGTATTTTCACCTCATACCTGAGATTTTCTCCGTGATTGGACATATAAAGAACAAGATTATAATCAGAATGTCAACCATATTCCTGAAATACAGATTCACGATGGTGGCAGCTCCTGATAGTGACACTCATATCAATATGTTTTCAATAAGGCTAAAGGAGCAAGATCCGAGCACAGGAAAGGAGCGGGATCTGAGCACAGGACAACTAGTTATCAATCAATCCACTCAATCAATATAGTTATTCCACGTCTAAGGCCAGGCCTCCATTGCAGTCCTTTGTTCCAGACCTCTAATGTTCTCAGAAAGCTCCATATGTGGATGAACAACATCTAGGGAGGTTCGAAATAAAGGTTGAAGCATAATTCATATCATGCGAGTATGTGACTTTCATGGGGCATAGGTCATTCTTTAAAATCAAAGGTTAAAGGGGAGGGTGGAAAGGAGTAGCTAAACCTCAAAGTTCATTGATGCAGACAATAATAGGGGGTAACTTCCTCTTTTTAGAATGAAGCTCGAGGTAGACCTCGCATGCAGATACGAAACTAGTGGCTATTCTTGATTCATTTATTTACAATAGCAAAAGGAAGCAAGTGGTGAGACAAACCCATAAAAGGTAAGGAGCTGATTGTTACCACAAAAATGCATGTAATTGATGCTTCCGACATAGATAGCAATGGCATTTGTAGGGGTTAGTTGCATTCAAGCAAGTTAATCCAATATGAGAAAGATCTTCATCGTCCCTATTTTCTGATCCTCGCGAATGCACGAAGTGCAAAGGAGAGCATACTTATTAAAACTATAGAAACAAAACGTTGTTTATTCATTAACCTATCTACCCTATGCTAATTAAAAAAAAAAATAGTTACATGTAGTCAAATAGCCAATGTAACCATCCACACAACAATATTACAAATGTGTTGTCTTTCATTTTCACGAATAATGATAATCGGAAATATAGACAAATGTGTGAAATCTGTTGCTGAAACTCTACATTAACAAAATAAAAAGAAAATTTAAATGCGTCTAACTTGGTGCTCACTTGAAACCATCATTTGATATAGCTTTTGTAGGCCCACCTTTCCTAGCTCAGATCATGTTGCAATGCCTCATTGTCCTCCTCGACTTCTTGCTCACTTAATTGTTCTTCATTGAACATGTAGGATTCGTCGTTTGTTGCTGGAGGAATAATGAAGTTCTGGACTGCTGTCAAGATGTCCTTTTCGTGAGAAGAGGAGATCCCGACTTTCGCAAGGATCTGAGCAAGTTGTTACAAGCTGACACTCATAGTTAAATCATATTGCAAAAAGGGGTTCTTACAATACCCAAATCAACCTAGAAAACTAAGAATCAAACTTGCTAACACACACAAAAACCTATTCACAGTTGTGGAAATTGAAATTGCGGAAATTGAAAGTCACACTCACACTCTACATGCTTTGTTCTAAATAAGGCTAACGTCTCACCTTAGAGTAACATGTTGGTAAGGAGAACATGAGGAGTCTCCACTCAAGTAGCTGCTATGACCCTTTACCAACACATGCAGAAACACTTGCAGAAATTGAAAATTACGCTACCCTACATGCCCTTACCCATATGTCACCTCAGAGTTAGGAGCATGATTAATCATATTTGCATGAAAAAGAAATTAATACCTCAATCCCTTGTGTTTCCCCAGCAATGGTGCCAAAATGTTAGGCGAAATATATGTCGTAATAATAGCATTGTAGTATAGTTGCCCAACTATTTACTTGTCAATACGGGGTACGTAAGCTGACGAAACATGTGCACTATATATGCAGGACTGAAGTAGAACTAATCTAGTCTGATCTACATTGCTGAAATCAACTTAATCTATGAATGGGGATTAGCATGAAGGAAAATCATTACAACATGTGAAGAGTTAACAACAAATGACATATGTGAGCTCACATCCATAAATCAATATTACAATAATCAAATGACAAACATGAAAGCATAACAATGAAAGAATCTAAGACTAATCAATCTTCTTACAATTTCCAACTGTCCTCCCCTCCCTATGGAGAATGAGCACTCTCCTTTATACATGAGAGTATTTGAAGATAAGATAAGAATGCATTAATTACATACCCACTATTCTCTCAACTACTCTTAACCACTTTCCCATTATTACAAGATATAGTTCCTTCAAATCATCCACACATCTTTCACATATCTTAAATAAGATATGCCAACCAAATATTCCATGGTCTTCTTCTTAACAATAGGCTTGAATACCTATCTCCTTGAAATGGTGGAGGAGATATTCGAGAAGTCTATTTGAATTAATCATTCTCATATTCCTACATATTACAAAGCTCACCCATATTTGAGATATATATGAAAACACATATATTTTCTAATATTAATCATAAATTCACTCTTAATACTAAAATGAATAAATTGGAAAATAATAATATGAAACCCAAATGAATTTATGAAAATGATATGATGAAGGGTTTAATAGGATGATGGAATGTAAGGAATAGTGAAGGGAAAGGTGGATGAAAAAGTGACATTTCTAAGTCCTAACATGTGGTATGGTCACATTCCTTCAATGAAGCATCTCAAGGTTTTTGGTTCCACATGTTATTCATTTATACCTAAGGAACAAAGAAACAAACTCGGTGAAAGGATTCACAAGTGAATCCTCTTGGGGTACTCAAATACCTCCAAAGCATACCATCTCTATGATGAAGTTAATAAGAAGTTTATAATATATATAGATGTGATATTTCTTGAATCTTCTAAGATTGACAATGTTGTTGAGTAACAACTTGATCACTTGGATAGATTCACACATGCAAAGTCTTTTCAAGAATTTGATAATGAGATTCCACATATTGAAGGGTGGATTCCTATACTGGATCAATTTGTAGAATCTTCTTCTGAAGCACTCTCTCCCCCACATGAAGCTCTAGCCACTGATGACAATTTGAGTGATGTGATTAATAGAATTGGGAGACTAAATCTTGATTCAGCCCCATCTTAGTCAACTGAGTAGCTTGGGCCATCTCAGAAAGGTCCTCCAAAATGGCTGACAAAGACACTTGAAAGTGTGTGTCCTCATGAGGTTGGAAAGACATGAACAAGAAGCTCAACCGGACATAATGGAGGTGATGTAGATGATTCTGATTCACTTATTGATATGGATGTTTCTTATGATTGTGAACTGAGCGTGTCTACAAATTTTGAACCAACTTCCTTCAAAGGAGCTGCTTCTCATGATGAGTGGAAAGAAGCGATGCAAAAAGAATATGATGCCTTGATAAAAAATGGCACCTGGAAGCTGGTTTATCCTCCATTGAGAACCCAACCAATAAGCTGCAAGTGGGTCTTCAAGAACAAGTATAAAGCAAATGGCTCACTTGAAAAGCACAAAGCTAGGCTTGTGGCAAAAATTTTTGCACAAAAGGAAGGGGTCGACTATGAGGAGACTTTTGCTCACACATCAAAATGGGCTACCATCTAGACACTCTTTTCCTTGGCAACACAGAACGGTTGGAAATTCCATCAAATGGATGTAAAAACTACTTTCTTGAATGGATATCTAAAAGAGAATGTTTTTATGTCCCAACTACGATTTGTTGTGAAGGGCCATGAACATAAAATATGCAATATTTTAAAATACTTGTATGGCCTCAAGTAAGCTCCATGAGCCTGGTATGAGAAGTTAATTGAGTATCTTCTGAAACTCAACTTCAAACATTATGATCTTGATGATGCAAATTTGTTTGTGAAGAAATTGGAAAAACAATTGTATATCTTGTGGTGTATGTAGATGATATTTTGATTACATGGAACAATGATAGCTACATTGCATCCACAAAGAAGGAATTGAGGAAAGATTTTGAAATGACATACTTGGGCTAGGTTCACTACTATCTTGGTATTGAAGTAACTCGACATCCAAATTTTATATTTCTCTCTCAAAAGAAGTACATTGTAGATGTGTTGAATAGGTTTGGCGTGGATGAGTGCAATCCTTTGACTAATCCAATGGAATAGAACTTAAAGCTCACATCCACTGAAGGAAAATAATTTGAGGATGCAACAAAGTATAGACAACTCGTAGGAAGTCTCAACTACTTGACTACTACGAGACCAAACATTTCATTTATTGTTGGAATCCTCTCAAGGTTTATGAAAAATCCTTGTGAGGGTCACTGGTTTGCTGCAAAAAGAGTTCTAAAGTACTTGAAGGGAACTCAAGACTTTGGACTAAAGTATACATAGGTGGTCGACTTTAGCTTGATTGGATACTTTGATTCAGACTCCGATGGAGATAAAGAAATTAGGGTATCTACTTCAGGTTATGTTATGAGTCTTGGATCGGGAGCTATCTCCTAGAGGTCACACAAACAATCAGTTCCAACATATTCCACAACTGAGGCAGAATATGTGGTAGCAGCTGAAGCAACAAAGGAAATTGTGTGGCTCAGGAAAATAATAGAAGAATTGCAGGAGAAACAAGTTTATTCAACTCCTCTCATGATTGACAAAACTTCTGCAATAAAGTTAGCCAAGAACCCAAAGTTTCATGATCGAACGAAGCACATCAATACAAAATACCATTTGATTCGACATCATGTTGAGGCCAAGAGAATCCACCTACACCATTGTTCCACAAATGAGCAGATTGTAGAAATCTTCACCAAAGCACTTGGAAGAGAAAAGTTTGAAAGACTCATAATGATGCTTGGACTCACCAACATCCCTTCAGATTAAGGTGGGGAATGTTGATGCTTAATCTTTGGGATTAGGTAAATCCATGTAAATATCGTAAATAGAAAATAAGCAAAATGTTACGCCCCTATACTACTAGTGTAACCCCTTATTGTTATTAGTATAACCCACTTATTATATTGATGTACCCATGTAGTGCCCATATTTTTACTATTGTGCCCCATATAAGCCCACTATTGTTATTATTGTGCCCTTACATTATTATTGTTATGTCGGCTCTGATTATGTTATGACCCCTTAGACTCCTATATATAGAAAGGAGGTCTTTTCATTTGTATCATCC
This sequence comes from Pinus tabuliformis, assembly GCA_031772625.1. NCBI lineage: Eukaryota > Viridiplantae > Streptophyta > Pinopsida > Pinales > Pinaceae > Pinus > Pinus tabuliformis. The sequence continues at coordinate 1,954,297,294 of CM062819.1, forward strand.
AAGAATTGTTCATTTATGTAATTTAAAGGAGGTTGCCCCCTCGAAGAGGCTGAATTCTAAGGCGTTGATCTATCTTTTCTATCTTTTCTTGAGCTGGTTTCATAACATTTGGTATCAGAGCTTTGGATTCTAGGGTTTCGCTGCTCCAAACAGGTCATCGTGGCATTTTCGCTATAACGTTTTTTCTGTGACGTTTCAGAAGTAAAAAAAAAAACCCATTTGAGAAGAAATCACGTTGAACCTTGGGTCCGAATTTCAGAGCTTTTCGCACGATATTTGCAGCGATATGATCTGAGGAAGTTGGTATTTTTGCAGACTCCTAAATTACATTCAAAACAGGTGACCTGGGGAAAATCGTCATAACTTTCTCTCTGGGGATCGGATTGAAATTTCATAAGAAGGTACAGAAAGAGGACAGACTGTAGTTTCTTGTATGCATTTTTCAGATCCAAAGGTTGAAACAGTGACTCGTGGCACGTTGTACAAGTTCGCTCTACTGAACTAGTCTATAATCAGGTCATCTTGGGAGATTGTGCATAACTCTTTCTTGGAGAATCCAATTTGGATCAAACTGGTGGCATTGGAAAGAGGACACATACAGCTACTACAGGTCACAATTTCAGAGCTTAAATATCTGAAAGTACAGAGTTACAGTCGTTTCAACATAGAGCTCCTAAAATCAAGAAAAAGCAAGATGAGGAAGTTTGATGGCAAGGATCCGGTAAATTGGATACTTCAGATGGAGCAATATTTTGATATATATGGTGTACAACTATTAAAAAAGGTATGTATTGCATCTTCATATTTAGAACCAGATCAATTTTGATGGTACAAAGGGCTTTGTTCTCGTAAAAAACTTGTTACGTGGTCAATTTTCACGGAGGAAATGATAGCACATTATGAGGATACAAAGAGCAACACCTTCTTTAGAGAAACACCACAACAATTGGAAAGAGTAAAATGGATTTGTGACATAGTGGAAAGCAAAATTATGGAAACCAGGAAGTGTACCCCTCACAACTATAAAGATGGAAGTGTTGTTTCTCCTAGCCTTCCACAACCTACAAGGGTTACACCACAACAATTGGAAGAAAAAATAGAAAAAGGGCTTTGTTACAATTGTGATAGCAAATGCACTAAAGGTCATAAGTGTGCTGAGAAGAAATTATTTTACATAGAATATGAAGAGGAGGAAGAAAAGGATCAAGAAACAACAAAAGAAGAAGATATACGCCAGGACCCCACCCCAGAGAAAGAAGAAATGAATCAGACCATATCTTGTAAAGCATTGGCAAGAATTACCACTCCTCAAACTCTCAAGATAGAAGGACATATCAAGAAGAAAAAGGTGCAAGAAGTGAAAGATCACATCGAGAAAGAAGAAATGAATCCAACCATATCTTGTAATTCATTGTTCGAAATTACCACTCCTCAAACTATCAAGATAGAAGGACATATAAAGAAGAAAAATGTTCAAGAAGTGAAAGATCACATCGAGCATCAAGAAATAAATCTGACCATATCTTGTAAAGGATTGAAAGAAATTACCACTCCTGAAACTCTAGAGATAGAAGGACATATCAAGAAGAAAAAGGTTCAAGCAGTGAAAGATCACATCGAGCATCAACAACAAGTTCTCCAACTTTTAAAGGATAACGCCACTTCGGTGCAAAATCAAACGAAACAACAGGCACTTAAAAAATGGCGACCTTACCGAATGGGAAGACTCTTCAAGGATGAGGATGTGGAAGCATTGTTTTGTGCTATTTTTATTATCCAACCAGATTGGATAAACGAAGCAAGGGATGAATGGAAGAAGGACAAAGAAGTATGGCCACTTATTCAAAAGTTGCAAAAGATCCCAATTCAAACAATATTGCCAAAAATTAAAGAGGAAGGAAAAATCATATTGGAACCTGGAGCAGTCACAGAAACAAGAAACCAACAACTACGAAATCGATCAATTTCAGAGTATCTCATCAAGTGGAAGAACTTACCCGCTGAATATTCCACATGGGAGGACAAGAATTTTATACGGAAGCATCAAGAACTACTCAAGCGTTGAGGACAACGCTTTTTGAAGGAGAGGGGCATGTTAGGCTCCTATACTACTAGTGTAACCCCTTATTGTTATTAGTATAACCCACTTATTATATTGATGTACCCATGTAGTGCCCATATTGTTACTATTGTGCCCCATATAAGCCCACTATTGTTATTATTGTGCCCTTACATTATTATTGTTATGTCGGCTCTGATTATGTTATGACCCCTTAGACTCCTATATATAGAAAGGAGGTCTTTTCATTTGTATCATCCAAGAATTGTTCATTTATGTAATGTAAAGGAGGTTGCCCCCTCGAAGAGGCTAAATTCTAAGGCGTTGATCTATCTTTTCTATCTTTTCTTGAGCTGGTTTGGCGTGGATGAGTGCAATCCTTTGACTAATCCAATGGAATAGAAATTAAAGCTCACATCCACTGAAGGAAAATAATTTGAGGATGCAACAAAGTATAGACAACTCGTAGGAAGTCTCAACTACTTGACTACTACGAGACCAAACATTTCATTTATTGTTGGAATCCTCTCAAGGTTTATGAAAAATCCTTGTGAGGGTCACTGGTTTGCTGCAAAAAGAGTTCTAAAGTACTTGAAGGGAACTCAAGACTTTGGACTAAAGTATACATAGGTGGTCGACTTTAGCTTGATTGGATACTTTGATTCAGACTCCGATGGAGATAAAGAAACTAGGGTATCTACTTCAGGTTATATTATGAGTCTTGGATCGGGAGCTATCTCCTAGAGGTCACACAAACAATCAGTTCCAACATATTCCACAACTGAGGCAGAATATGTGGTAGTAGCTGAAGCAACAAAGGAAATTGTGTGGCTCAAGAAAATAATAGAAGAATTGCAGGAGAAACAAGTTTATTCAACTCCTCTCATGATTGACAAAACTTCTGCAATAAATTTGGCCAAGAACCCAAAGTTTCATGATCGAACAAAGCACATCAATACAAAATACCATTTGATTCGACATCATGTTGAGGCCAAGAGAATCCACCTACACCATTGTTCCACAAATGAGCAGATTGTAGAAATCTTCACCAAAGCACTTGGAAGAGAAAAGTTTGAAAGACTCATAATGATGCTTGGACTCACCAACATCCCTTCAGATTAAGGTGGGGAATGTTGATGCTTAATCTTTGGGATTAGGTAAATCCATGTAAATATCGTAAATAGAAAATAAGCAAAATTACAAGAAGAACAGACACTGGGAGATGAAACCCAAGAGTCTCTCTCTCCATGTATATATCTATGATCCATATTAATGCAGTAACACAATTTGATTTGAGGAGTTACGTCCTGGCCTGACACCCATCATCCTTGATCCACTCCAAGCAGTTAAGCTTTAAAAAAAGTGACATGCTCTAATACCGATTGTTGGGGAAAACACTGAGAAGTTGGGGGGGGGGGGGGGGGGGGGGGGTGGGGGGGTGGTGAATCAGTATTTTAAAACTGACTTAAATCTTACAATTTCTTATTCCTATTTCTGTACGCTACAGTGGTGTAAGAAAATTCTCTCTGCAGACAGAGACAATCCCTCTAGCCCAAGAGAGTGGGTCTAACCACAAACAAGACATTCTAATGTAAATTTCCTTTGATTAGAATCGAATAAGAGGGCATACCTCTTATAACACTATGTTGAAAATAGCAACAAGAAATGCTAAAAATAGAAGTGCTAAAAATAGCATTGCTATAAATACCAGTTTGGGTACCAGTGCTGGATTGAGCAACAAGGAATGAAAAATGGAAGTGCTAAAAATAGCAGTTCGGGATGGATTCCTATTTTAGTCAGTCCCTAAACTAAAAGATGAAGTAAAATTCGAATTTGATCTTACCAGTTGTTTGAAAAATAATTAACTAATTCACCATGAGTTAATTAGTTGTGAAAAATCAAACATGAAGTCTATGTGAGGACATGCAACAATTTCTCCATTGATTGAGGAATTTATCCATCGGTTAAATAGATAAGGATGAGTTGTAATTAGTTGGCTCAATTAAATGAGTCAAGTCCAGTTAGATTAATTCAAACAGTTTGTTGAATTAGTTGTGAGTTCAGTTAGTTAATGCTTGCATGCATGTAATTGTTGCACTTCAGATAACTAAATATTCTCTCATAAATAACTCATGCATGTCAGTTCAATCAAAAACCCAGTTGAGATCAGAGGAGGGACAATGTACTCTCAGTTGGATGGAATTTTCCTATAAAGGAAACTCATCCATGGAGAAGGATTTATCTCCTTCAAGATTGCGCAGTTACTACTGGGCCAAGTGAGCAGTGTGAGGTGGGAATTCACACAAGTGGCTACGCTGGACCCCAAGGAAAATTGCGCAAAGAAATAGGAGGCTTGGAGGGCAGAGGAGAAGGTTTGAGAAAGGCCTTTGACTGTCTATGAGTAGCAGAGGGATTATACTGAGAGCTGGTTGGCTTCCAAGCTAAGGCTTTGTGTAATTCTGTGACTATTTTCCACTTGTATGATAATACAGAGTTGGGGTTTTAGGCTAAGGCTTTCCTCGTGATATTTCTTCTGTGTTATGTGTGATTGATCTGTCATTCTCAGTTATATGTGTTCTCTTGATCTTTCTCACTTCGATTAAGCTTCCGCAAAGTGTTGTAGAAGTATATATTGTATTGTGTTTTAGTATATTGCATAATCTGTTGATCTACAATGGGAATTTCTACACACTAATCCACTTGATGGTGATATTGCTTCCTTGCTCTAGCTTCCTTTCGTTCCTTTCATTCAAGTACCTGAAACAAACATGCAAGAAACAACAACAAACATGATAGCATAAAATCGAATCCAATCTAATTAAAAGGTCAAGGCGTTCTAAGCTATCAAATGTAATATTACACCTGATATAAGAAATAAACGATTAGTTGCATTAAAATAAACTTCAAAGGGAAATACAACTGAAGCCTTGACGTTGGAGATCTCCTTTGCGGTATCCAAGTCCTGCTACACGCATTTTCAACACTCTTTTCCTCCTCTAGCTTGACATGAAATGGCTTCCAAGCTCTAACTCTCTCTCCTCATGCTTTAGCTACCAAAGACTAGGCTTTTGTCATCTAAGGTTAATCTTCTTATATCAAAAGCTAAAGATTTCAAAATTTTCCAGCTGGTTCTATCTCTCCACCACTTTCACTATGTGTTGTATTGTCTTGTGTAACCAAAAAGGGTAAGAGGAAGTGGTTTATATAGGGATAGGAGGATAAGAATGAGATCCACTCAAGGGTGATGAAGGTCTTATCTCCTTGGAAGGTCCACTTTTAAGGGGGAAGAACCTTATATGGAGTTCGCGGACCTTACCCAACCAAACGAACATCCAACACATCATCACTAGAAGTTTCTAGACGTGAAACTCCATTTCCTATTTTAAAAACTTTCCAGAAGTAGACCGAAGCAGGTATTGGGCTAATAGTAAAGCTGATCAGCACGGGTCACAGTGTAAAAACTCTGCCATCGGCATAGGTGAGACACTGGGAAAGAGCGTTGATCTTAAAAACTAGGTTTTAAGAAGGATTCTCTCGAAATATTCTGAAAGGAGTGGGGACTACTTTCTTCAAACTTTAGGGGATTCAAAAGCATAGGTTTCATGGTGAAAGTATAACACAACAGTCACTACTAGGGTTCTCCAGGATCAGGAATGGGGAGTGACAGGAGAGTGACAAATTACTGTGTAACAGGAGATGAAACCCAATAGTCTCTCTCTCCATGTATATATCTATGATCCATATTAATTCAATAACACATATTGATTGGAGGGGTTACCTCTTGGCCTGACACCCATCATCCTTGATCCACTCCAAGCAGTTAAGCTTTAATAAAAGTGACCTGCTCTAATACCTGTTGTTGGGAAAAATACTGAGATTAGTATTTTAAAACTGACTTAAATATTTCAATTTCTTATTCATATTTCTGTACACTACTGTCATTAAGTAAACTAGTGTATGTGCGTGACTATGATGAAGGTAAACAACGTATATCTAGTTAACTAACTTTTCATATATTTCATCATTTGTTCTACTTTAACTAGTGTATCATTACGTCATTAGCTTTTAATTAAACAATAACCATGATTAGTAAGAACAAAATAAACAATTGCACATAAGAAACACAACAACACATGAGGACATCGGGATTTTAAGGTGGAAACCCAATATGGGATAAAACCATCGTTGTCATTGTCTTTGTCTTTGTCCTTTATTATAAAGGAAAACATTTTACAATCTTATACTGGAGAAAACTCATACCAGTACACAGGCACCCACCTATAGAAGGCTAAAACCTTCTCTCGTTTTCCAACACCCACTGGAAGGGAGCTCCAACCCTGTGATCTCGTTTACCGGTACCCACTAGAAGGGAGTTCCAACCCCCTAATCAGATTTACCAGCTACTACTAGAAGGAAGCTACGACTCCCTCATTGAAGGCTCCAACCCTCAGCACCTTTGTGGATCACGTTTCATAATGTTTCATACTACATCCACGTGACTCAACAACATCAAACCTGTAGGCCACCTTTAATCATATTTTCAGACTGGACCCACTTCCATCATTTAAGTCCAATATCAAATAACAATTTTGAAACTAATCACTATATCAAATCACTCAATCATTAAACCAATTGAATCATCAAATAAATCAATGAATATTAATCAATCAATACAACTAGAACAAACTAAACCAGGACAGATCATATCAATGCACAACTACTCATCAATATACGAAGCCAAACATTGTTACCCATCACAGAAACCAATTGTTGCTACTACAAACCCTAATCAACCATATGTCAGAATATATATGTTATTGTTCTTCAGTATAACTATGTATGTACGTGCTTCTCCCTAAGAGGACCTGTGTACAAATCTCAAAGTACTGAACAACTAAGTCTAAATTACTGTCATACTGAATCAATTACTGAACCCATCATAGATCATTGAATCAGGTACATATCTGTTAGGTCCCTATAATACTAGTGTATCCTTTTATTATTTTTGTCATAATATTCCCTTATTGTTATTGTTGTGCCCATGTTGTCCCCATATTGTTATTATTGTGGCCCATAGAAGCCCACTATTGTTATTGTTGTGCCCTTACATTATTATTGTTATGTCAACTCTGATTATATTGTGACCCCTTAGGCTCCTATATATAGAAAGCAGGTTCTGTCATTTGATTCATCCAATAATTTTTCATTTGTGTAATGTAAAGTAGGTTTCCCCCTCGAAGAGGTTGATTTTGAAGTCGTTGATCTCTCTTTTCTTCTATTTTGTGAGTTGTTGCATAACAAGATCACCACACAGTAGCATCATCCCTAGTCAACATATCATTCCATAAACAATTCAACCCAATCATAACTATCAAACATACATTATCATGAGAGAGACATCATCGACAGACAACTACAAACATAATATAACTAATCATACATCATTAATAATTCATACTACAAAACCCTAGCAAATGTACACAACTCTTATAACACACTTTTTTGTATGTGCGAACTTTTCATAATTTACACCTGTGTACATATTCTGAACTTTTCGAAGAATGTATATGCGAATATCGAGAGGTAGATTCGCGTATGTACGTGACTTCTTAATGGAAAACTAACGTACAAATCTATAATCAATGAGTCATACCTTCGTTGCACAACAAAACATCTGTCAAACCCAAATCTTGGCATACAAACTGTTAGAGACACACATCACAAATTTATCAAACCCTAAACAAATTATCCAATATGTATTCATTTTAGATATAAAAAAATATGATCCATCTCCATCCTCCTCGGTGCACACCTATTTCAGATCAATTCATTCATAAATAATTCATCACATGCACACTCTAACACTTGATCTCCATTTCCTTATATAGTATAAGCCTTAGCCAATACCTTAGGTCAATCCCTTAGTAATGTCAATGGTATTCTTTGACGGGATCAACTATCCATTGTCGCGCTCAATACTATGGGCCAATACCATGATAAAGACCCCTAGTATTTTAACTACCATGGTGTAGAATATGTACACACCTTTGCTTCACCATATCTGCATATGTACATGACCTTTCTTCATAGGACCCGTGTATACTTTCCTAAACTTCACCTTCATCATCCCTCTGTCTCTGAACTGATATTACTTTGTCTATCTAACCAGTAGCATCTACATAACCATCATGTTGACATCTTTATCAAGTAGGTTGCCATCAAGGACAACACATGAGTCATAATTCAAACAACCTCAAGATACTATTCTAATATTGTTTTATCATGAGGCTTGTAGTCTTGAGTCATATCCTTGAGAAGATCATTAAATCTTTGGTTGAATTCTTCAACTGTTTGATTTTCTCTCTTCTTTATAGAGCTGAGTTCCTTAACCAAATATTTTCCTTCTCTTTTGTCCCCAAACTTATCCTTGAAAGCATTGGTGAGAGATTGTAATGAATCAAATACATTATTAGGCTTGTCATGGAACCAATCTAATGAAACATCTTCTAATGAAAGGACGAATAGCTTCATCTTAACATCCTCATGATTTTATGCAGTCGCATGAGCATATATTTCCAAGGACATATTGAACTTCTTTATGTGAGCTTAGACATTAATAGCATTGTTACCTCGGAAAGTTGGAATCTTGTTTACGGTGGAGTCATCTAGAAGATCATGCGGATACCCCTGAATGTTGCAAAGCTACAAGGACTATAGTAATCCATGAAGTCTTGATTTATTGGATCAAGGAAAAGAAAATGGATATTAGGGATGGATTCGCATCCAAGAAAGATTAAATTCCTTCTAGAATGTAATTTGTTTAACCGAGCTCTTAGAGCCCTTTTAGGGTTGGGAGCGGGTTTAACCAAGCTACCAAGATTTCTTCTAGAGTAAGCTTTTATGAATGGATGAACAAGTGGAGTCGCCACCCAAACATGAAACCAATCATATTTGTCCAAGCGCTAGAGGTGAAGATAGAGAAGATGAAAATAGAGAGGAAAAAAGAGAAGGTGATGAGAAGACAAAGAGATAATGTCACAGTGGCGCTAGAAAATGTGGAGTTAATGGGATAAGGAATAATGAAAGATTAAAGCACTGAAAATGAGATAAAGTCCTCCCCAGCAATGACGCCATAAAATTTTGTGGTGTTTCCAGCTAGAACGAAGGATTAAAAGATCATAAAATGATGTAAAAAGAAGAACGTAGTGAAAAAGGGAAGAGAAAAATATATCCCCAGCAACTACACCAGAAAATATTGTCTCTCAAATTGTATAGGGATAGTGTGAAAACAACATAGGTTGGGGTTGTCACTTTGATCCCCAACCTGTTCGTTTCAGCTATCTCCCAACAACAGGCTATGGGGGTATTCCCCGTGAAAGATAGAAATGCAAGACTCATTGGAAACTAACAAGTTTGGGAGACACGGTTGAATGGACTAGCCACTTGGTTGATTTAGCAAGATTTTAAAGATCAAGTTAAATTCTTAATGAGACTAGTGCCTAATGGAGTCAACTTGCTCTATATAAATTAAAGACCAAATGGCCTCATGAACAACTGTTGCTTAAATGCTTAACTATCCTATATGTTATGCAAATCCTAAGACCTAGGTGTGATGCAAGAATCTTGGTTACTTTTAGTTATATGTCTATTCTAGGTGTATCATTCCTCTTATCTATTTTGAATCTAGTCTCTACAGTAGGTTGTGATAAAGAGTCCAAGGGGAGGCAAGAAGAGGCTTGATTAATGATACCTCCCCTCACGTACTAACCACCCGATGCCTCCAGCACTATAGAGACTGTGGATCTAATGACTGTAACGTCACTGTGTTAACCACTAAAGAGGTGCTAGCCTCCTCAATATTGGTGAGAAAGGTGATCTTATTTTCTATCAACCAAGCTTATTCTTGGTGGTAATTTATTAAATGCAAGACTAGCTTATAATGATATGCAAGGTGAATGTGTGATTCTTAAGGTGAGATTACTTAAATGTTTCCTTAAGTACTTAGTTATGATTTACTTCAAGCTAATATATCAAGTACTTAACAATGCTTAGAAAAGGTAATCTCAACCACAAGACAAGTGTTAAATTCAATAGTGCCAACAAGAGATAAAAAATGCCCATGATAAAATTGCTCAATAATCACAAACCAATGATGGCGAAAGAGAGCAAGATCACTTATCTACCTAGAATAATTATCCAATGATTCCTTTTATAAGATTAGCAATGTTCTTAGACGATTAGAAGCCCAACAAAATAATGCCAATTAGATTCCTCAATGCCAATGATTTAAAATGAGATATTTTAACAAATCCTCTTATTATCAATGTAAAGTTATCATTCACAAATTATTGATAACAATAATGAAAAAAATATTTTCCAAAGCTCTTATGCAGGTTATAATAATTGAAACAATTAGATCTCACAGACAAATTATGTAACCATTCATGAAAAAAGGCACAACTTTAGATTTAAAGTGATTTCAGAGAGTAAGTCTATTAGATGTGAACTTAAGAAAACTTTAATCAACTCATAAAAACAAATATGTTAGTGCACTTGAAACAATTAGAAACCAATCACAATTTTACTTAAATATTTAATGTTATCAATGCCAACTATGCTCAATATAGTTTAAGGAATTTTAATGAGTCACAATTAGAGCCTTATGACAACACTAAGTATATCAATATCAAATGCCAAAATTTGTTACACCTTCTTGAGTTAGATTAGAATGTATTAAGTGAAGATGAAAACTAGCAAATTGGTGTCTATATCACTGTTTATATCACACTTTAATGATCTTATGACAATCAATAGTAGATCATTGAAAAAAACACCAATTGTGCATTACCCAGTTCACAAAATGACTAGTAAATTGGTGCAATGAATTCCTTTATATATTTAGGAAACTTGTATGTGTGTTTAGGACATTCAAATTTATTTTTTTACTATTGTCATGAATTAAGTCTCTTGCTGAAGCAAAACAATGAGGGGACTTAGGGTTTAATCAAACCCTTACGCTCTAGGCCTAGAAAAGACTTGCGCAATTGCCCAAAATTTTCTCTAGTGTTGGAACACCCACAACACCAAATATTATGCCCAAAACCTTTGTAAAAGACACCAATACTTAGTCCAGAAATTGATAAATCACCCACAAAGGGAAAAAGGGAAAATGAGGGCAAGTGAAGAGGGCTAGAAGGCTAACTATGAGCCTAAGAAAGGCTGCAGCTAAGGGAAATGAGGCCCTTTAGGCTTTCCAAGAGGAGCAAGACCCCATAAGGGGTTGTTGTGAAGGGATAAATTCCCTTGATTGGGCCTACGATAGAGGGAAAAATACATATTTAGGATTGCTTCTTCTTGTATGAGCCCTTAAAAGGTCATGGCAAGGGAGAACAGGGCTGCCAAGAGGCTGCAACAGGAATAGGATGGCATTGAAGGAGGACAAATGGATACAGAGGCTGAGTGGAGGGGAGAATGAGGGTCGAGGAGGAGGAAAGAAGGATGCCGAGGGAGGGAAAGGGTGTCCAAGGGAACGAAAGGCTTGCAACAGGCCTAAGAGAGGAGGTCGAGGGGTATATAGGGCAGGTTGAGGGAGTAATGAGGGAGTAATGAATTGCCCACTATAGAGGAAGAAGGGGTCATGGCTAGCCCGAAGAGGACAAATCAGGCCCACGACCAAGGGAGGAAGAAAGAAGAGGGCAACAACAGGGATAGTTAGGCTAGATCTGCAATTTTGTCTAATTTTATTTGATGTTGGCCCTGCAACCCAACAAATCCTCTTGAATCTCACCTGCACAAATGAAATTACAAGTACCTGAAACCCCAATATATAGAAAATTTTAAAGATAAACCTCAAACCCTAATTAGCTACAAACAAGGGTCAGAAGAAATTATTTTACAAATATACAAATAGAGAATGGTTGAATTTTTTTTTGAAGAATAGTTTTTATGATAATAACACGAGCTTGATGGATTTCGAAATATAAATGTTAATAACAACCTTAGCAAAGTAAGAAAACCATATAAATTTCCCGAAGCCCAAAGAAGGTCGGCATGTGCCCACCGTTTGTGAACTTGGAGACCAAGGGCCGAGGAACTTAAAAATTCTATATATTTCTTAAGAGAAAATGGTTAGATCATACAATGAATCTGATCACCTAAGATAAACTCAAAACTTACCAATAAAATGTTCTTGTCATCTACAAATGAAATAACAATTCATGTAATATTGAAGCACAATATAGGAAAGCACATACCCATCACGTACCACAGATCAATGAGTCAAAGACAACATTAAATGAACCCCAAATTCTTTTATTATGAATTTTAAATGGTCCCAATAGAATAGTGACTTGAAACCAACGTTACAAAATTACATCATATCAAAGTTACTATCATAGTGATTTGAGAAGAAAATGACTTCTAATTTATAGATAAATCCTCCAAGTGGAAAATAACGACTAGTTGGCTTGATCCTCATCAAAATAATCTCAATAGTCGATAAATTTGATCAAATTTTAATTTCTTCCATCAAAAATACTTATTTTTGAGGAATTTTTGAATTTCTCATCAAAACATTTTTTATTAATTCAATTTTTTTTTTTTGGATTAATTCCCTCAACCTAACCATCAAGGTCCAAGGGCGTAATTTTTCTTAAAAAATCCATTTTTGCCTTGTTGGGGGATCTCCAAAAATTGACTTCTTCATAACCCACAAATTTTTTGGTTATTTTCAACTTGAAGAAATTGATTTTTGACTCTAAATTAATTAATTCTCTGGATTATGATTTTATTTAATTTTTGATATAAAAATCAATTAATCGACACATGAGGGGATTAATTAATATTCCACCCTCAAATATTTTACCCATGGTGTCTAAGTATGAAGGACCATGCATTAAATATTTTTTACATCAAATACTACACTTGCAACCCTCAAAGGGGGAATACCCACTCGTTATAGACCCTCAAATAATTACCCAATTTTGCGACACAATATGATTTAGTAAACCAAGTCATTTGCAATAAAGTAATTTATCTAAATAACTTGAATTATTCCCAAATCATTTTTACAAAAGACTCAACTAAACACTAGGACTCACCTAAGACCTTGTCAACAAATTTCACCCTAGCTTTGTGGTTTAAGATGGAGGGAAAAACTCTATCGATTACCCGTGTTTAGAAACACAGGTAATAAGTGTGGTTAAAAACCCTCCTAGGATTTTTCGCCAAACATAGGCTTACCAAGGTTGTTACATAATTAAACAGTCATACTAGCATCATTTACATTACAACTTGCAGAAATTGGGTTTACAATGATATAAGAAATGGTTGGTTGATGACCTTGAACTTTGAAAAAAAATTGTACCACTGCTTCCTTGGAATTGTGACAAAATAGGTGCAACACCCCCTAACCCCATAAACCAGTGTAGATCTGAGTCTTTAAGGGTAGCGGGGAAAAGCTTCAATTTTTGGACATCTAATGAATAGTCATAACTCCTATATAATATGTCAAATTCAAAGAGAAAAGCGTCGGGGTCTTCATGTACCTTACCATGAAAATGAGGAAAAACTGATCGTGGGAATTATTCATTTGCATCATTGTATTAGGGTCCACAATTGCAAATCCAAGGATGGATTGTTCTTCCTATGGCTGGTTTTTACGAACTCCTTCACCATTGACATCCTCACGATTTTCCATCCTCTTTCCTCCAAGAAAACTATCCCTTGTAAAATGTGAAGGTTGAATGTGTTTTAAAACTAACCTTTCAGCTGCAAAATTCACCTTCTTCCCTGCCACTAGTTGTGATACCCCTAAATTATTGTCACCAAAGTCTAGGTGTAAAGTACGAGTCTCACTGGTCTGCGTATGCCTAGATTTGTTTACCTACAATAGAAGGCCCACCTTGAGAAGAAAAGATTTCCAAATTATCAATATTTCCTCTATCCTTCTTGGGTTTTGGACCTCTACGCCTTCTATTCATTCATGTTTTTTTTAAAAGAAAAATCAAACCACAAAATTTCAAAATCGTTAAAAACACTTGTTAGAAAAAGAAATCAAGCCCAATTTCAATTCTGCAACTATTTAAAAAAAAATGTACCTACAACAAAATCCAAAAGAAATTACCCTTCCTTAGGCACTTAGCAACAAGAGCACGCACCTACTAGAAAAAACAATGTAGAACTCACCTCTATTGATGAAAAGAAATTTAACAAGAATTTACTACAACCTCTCCAAGCGCCTCCTTAAAAACAATGCCAAAACGTTGGGTGTTAAGATTGTTTCCTACACGCCTCAACACTTGTCAAACCAAGGGTCGTACACTTCCATGCACAACACAATTAATGCCAAGAGACTCTGACCAAACCTGAAAGAAAACCAACCCTACCTCCAAAACAAGTCACCAATATTCTTAGACCTAAAGAAAACAAATAAGAATTATATTTTGTGATTCATGCACTACTTTCAATGGCAACCTTATTGAAAACACCTCAGTCAATCTAAATACCACTTGCTTCACTCACAAGTTCCTCAAACAACTAAGATTGCAAAATGAATAAGAAGGATCCAAAAGAACACAAACCTTAAATTAATAAATCAAATGAGTGGTTGAAAAGATTCATACAGGCTTACAAAAGCATTCCTGCACTACCTAAAGTTTCACTCTTTCTTCATTCTGATTCCTATATTGTGTGAATTTTCACTTAGTTCTTACCAATCTTTTCACACTTCTCCTTCACGCACTGCGTATTCATAAATATAACAACCTTAATGTGTTTTAGGAAGCACACATGGCAGATAACCTCACTCTATTTCACCTTCACAAACCAAAAGGATAACCCAAATCAAAGAGTCATAACTTATGCTTAAAACAAGATCTATGAAAGAAACCAATTTAATCGAAATGGAAACCAAGTTCTTGAAAACAAATAATCATGAACTAAATATTGTTTCTTCAACCAAGACCTTTCACACCAACTCATACCATGACACAAAATTTCCCTCATACATCAATTAAACAAGTCTCAATATAAACATGCCATGTTCCTCTAATTATACCAAATAAAATGTGGAATCGCACTATTTAATCTTTAGTGATGGGGACATTCAAACATTCACCTGTATCACGACTCTGTTTTGTTTCAGAACGATGCAACACAACATCAGTAAACAATTCTTCAAGCAAAGAAGATACCAGATACCTATTCCTGCACTAACACACAGTAAGTTTGGACATATCTCACATCATCACAAAACCCTGAGATTTGATGGCTTCAATGTTGTTTTCTTTGTAGAACAATATTAGGTCGAGTTACCCTTTGTTAAATATTCAAGACAAAACAAAAAAGTTTTAAGAGAGTAACCCTACCCAAACACTCATATCCAATTGTTCAAGCTTTTAATCAAAACCCCAAAGAAACCAATTTACTTCAATTTGTCAGAGCATTCAAAACATGTAAGAGCCGCTTCAAAGTTCGCTTCTCATAGCACAAATTACATATGGGTATATTAATAAAACATGGGTTTAGGTATCAAAGTTCTTTAGATCCAAAATCAAACCCTAGTTTGTATAGATCTCCGAGCCTCAACGTTTTAAAAATAGAGAGGATATAACTAGATCTTTAAAGTATAAATCAAGAGTTAGAAAATAAAAAAATTATGCGCAATGGAATTCAAATGTTCGCATTACTGGAGAATTATTTGGAAAACATAGTATTTTTCCCAAATCTAGGTTAACTATACTTCAAACCACACTCTTAATGAATTGAGGAATTTTTTATTTTTATTTTTTATTTATTTTTATTTTTTTAAAGTGACACACAGATACCATAATAGTCTTCCAAAATATACTCCACAAGATCTATATGCTTGCACACCACGATATCATATCAAAATAAAAGGAAAACCACATAGTGCTAACTATCGAAGGGTCAACGAGCAAGATTAGTCGGGCCCTAACCAACCAACTCATGCCCTTGTGGAAGAGAAGCTAAACTACAGAGTTACACAAATTATTAACAAGATCGAATCAAAATAGAAAAGGAACTTGACATTGATGCTCTTTGTATTAATAAAACCTTAGTCTCAATACATTACGAGTTTAGTAAGTTGGCTCCAAATAGATTTGGGCGATACAAAGTGATTGAATTTAACAATATACCAAATAACAATATCCCTAACCTATTACATCCCATAGCCTAAAATATATATACATTTTCAATTATTATCATGGTTGTAGTCAAGCCTGTGCAAGAGAGAAAAAAATAGAAAACTAGTCTAACAATCCTCCTAACAATAGATCTTAGAATAACTACTACTGATCACTTAGATTCATTTCCAAATCGAGTTGGGTTCGTTTGGAAAAGAGGTTGTAATTTGGGATTTCGTTGTTGAAGTCCAAGAGAGATGAGTGTGCTTTGTCTTTCTCAGAATCCATGAAAATCTCTTGACAACTCACTTCACTGCCAGTTAACTCTTTGTTCAACAATCCATGCTCCGAATCCTAGTGTTGTAATCCCGTGACCAGAATACATGTCTCCTATTTTAGTAGATGCACTTCATAATAGATTAAAGGCTTATAAAAGATGAAAAGACGACAAGATAACATCAAATGCAACATTTAATCATAAAATATTAATCTACCAACCCTTTTTTAAAGATACACAATTCCATATCCATATCCTTATGAATACAACAATAAAAACCCAAATTATGTACATGAAGGTCTTTTTTCTGCTTGTAAAACAGAAGATGATATAGGATTAGGTGGTAAAAATTGGGACAATGTTAGAGCCTGACAGGATTCCAAGTTTCATACCATTATTTGACGTTGCTAATGGAGAGGTGCTTGCATCCACTTTGTTTGATGGATTCAAGACCAAAATTGACTCTTCATGAGAAACCTACAACCACTAGAGCTAGAGATTTCCATACCCAAATATTTTTTGTGGCTTTGAGACCCCAAGAATTATAGTTTCACTTTTCAATCAAATAACCAACCCACTTGCACGCATAATATTGGAAAGGAATTGGAGAATAGTCTATGATTTTCGTCCACTATCGACCCTGACACATAATATTGAGCTCCTCCACTGACCCTTTCTAGAGGTCAACCTCTATATTTATCCATGTGCAATGTCAACCAATATTCGTAAGACAATCTTCCTCAAGACCAAAAAAAAGACTTAACCTACTCTTGATGGCTTCTAGCACGTTCACTAACCAAAACATCATGGGAAATCGAGGCAAGATAACCCAAACTCTATGTGTCTACAATGGTTCATGAAGAAAATCAAATTCTAGGCACCACCTTTGCATAATAGGGCCAAAATTCTCCCATATCTAGTCCTGATTAAGGATATTCAATAACTCTTCCTTCGAACATAATACCACGTAGAACCCTCCCCGAGTGAGAATATAGAAAATTGGCGAATAACCTAAAACAAGAACCCAATGATTCTCCATTCATCTCTTGAAAGATGGAAAACTGAATACTTTTGCTACAATCCTCCCAATCAAACCATGATATAAGAGAGTCAGGACTTCAACTACCCCAACATTGTTCCCTACCACCATAGCTAAAGATCTACGTGACTTTGGAACCTTCCACCACCCTCTTCTTTTCCCTCATATATAAACCAGTAAATGTGATGTGTTGTGCTCTGGGATCGACACAAATCACAAAGGATCAAATGTCTTAGAACATCCATGAAATAGGCCTTCTATGGTACACAAAAATCCATTGGCGCACAAACTTCCCACCCCATAGTATGCTTCATCCAGTTCCATTTTGAAGAGCCCCCGTGCTGCCCCCCCACACCCCAAACAATCATCTATTAGAAATTTGCAAGACTCGTTGCTCCACTCCCTTACACCAGTTCCATTTTGATGAGGCCCCTCCCTTCCCGCCCCCTCAACCAAACAATCAAACAACCAACCCACTTGCACGCATATTATTGGAAAGGAATTGGACAATAGTCTATGATTTTCCTCCACTCTTGACCTTGACACATAAGATTGAGCTCCTCCACTGACCATTCCCAAAGGTCAAACTCTATATTTATCCATGTGAAATGTCAATCAATCTTTGTAAGACATTCTTTCTCAAGACCAACAAAAAGACTCAACTTATTCTTGATGGCTTCTAGCACGTTTGCTAACCAAAACATGATGGGAAATCGGGGTTAGATAACCCAAACTCTATGTGTCGACAATGGTTCACGAAGCAAATCAAATTCTAGGCGCCACCTTTTCATAATAGGGCCAAACTTCTCCCATATCTAGTCCCGATTAAGGATATTCAATAACTATTCCTCCGAACATAATACCACATAGAACCCTCCCTGAGTGAGAATATAGAAAACTGGTGAATAACCTAAAACAATAACCCAATAATTCTCAATCCATCTCCTGAAAGATACCAAACTGAATACTTTTTCTACAAACCTCCCAATCAAACCATGCTATAAGAGAGTCAAGACCTCAACTACCCCAACATTGTTCCCTACCACTATAGCTGAAGCTCTACGTGAATTTAAAACCTTCCTCCACCCTCTCCTTTTCCCTCATATAAAAACCAGTAAATGTGATATGTTGTGCTCTGGGATTGACACGAATCACAAAGGAACGTCCATGAACTAGGTCTTGTATGGTACATAAAAATCCATTGGCGCACAAACTGTCCACTTAATAGTATGCTTCATCCAGTTCCATTTTGAAGAGTCCCCCCCCCCCACAAACAATCATCTATTAGAAATTTGCGACATTTGTTGCTCCACTCCCTTACACCAGTTCCATTTTGAAGAGGCCCCAACCAAACAATCATCTATTAGAAATTTGTGAGACTCATTGCTCCACTCCCTTACACATAATGCTTTATTCCGGTTTCCTTTACACACAATTCTTAATTGAAATACTTTAATTAAAATAATTCTAATAAAAGAAATCGCGTATTTTTGTATAATTTATATAATTAAGATACCAAGTCCCAAGAGGGATCAAATTTATTGAGAAAGAGGTTTGGTTACTCTTGGCGCTTTGTAGATTAGAAGTTAAGATGGATCTAGGTTGGTTTAATTCAACCTTTTAAATATGATATATTCCATGTGATTACCATGGATCAATACCATGGGTTCTCATAAACCCGAAGCTCGAAAACCACTAGGGAAGCTCGAAAACCACTAGGGTTCCTCTTGGCGCTTTGTAGATTCGAAGTTAAGAGGGATGTAGGTTGGTTTAATTCCGCCTTTTAAATATGATATATTCCATGTGATTACCATGGATCAATACAATGCGTTCTCATAAACTTGAAGCTCAAAAACCACTAGTAAGTGGACCAAATCAAGTTTACCTTAACTACCCAACATAAATTAATAAAAATGATAAGATGTAGGTTGTGATTACCATGGATCAATACCATAGGTTCTCATAAACTTGAAGGTCGAAAACCACTAGTAACTGGAGCAAATCAAGTTTACCTTAACTACCCAACATAAATTAATAAAAATGATAAGATGTAGGTTGGTTTAATTCTGCCCTTTAAATATGATATATTCCACATAATTACCATGGATCAATACCATGGATTCTCATAAACTCGAAGCTCAAAAACCACTAGTAACTGGACCAAATCAAATTTACCTTAACTACCCAACATTTTTTTTTTTTAACATAGTCGGTTACTTTTTATATATTGCAAAACAGAGGGAAAGAAGCTAATTCCTTGAACAATCAGAGGAAGGCAGGTTCAAAAGTAGTGCGTAAATGGGAGCCCAATCCCTACAACTACTTTTTCCGCCCAGACTCCATAAAATTAAAAACTAATGAGCTGTTATCGTGGTTCTAAGATGTGGGTTAACTTTCCAAAAAATGACTTGAAATCCAAAAGCCTCGCGCAGAGACCAAACCTGCACTTAAATTTTGAAAAGGCGGATAAAGTCAAAAACCATTATCCTTGAAAATTGGCATATACACAATACACGGTAAATAATGATTTCCTCTTTTCTGAAGCCTTCGCGCGATCTTCAAAGCTTACCTTTATAAGACTCGATCTCCATCGTAGAAAATCCTCCATCAGATATGACCAGTCAAACAACTTGCACGTCACACTACCATTGTCGATCCACACATGATAGATCCAAGAGATGGCAAGAATTTCGGGTGGGAAACTCACGCAAAGAGTACCCACCCGAAGAGGTGGTATTCTCACACCGCCCTCATTATATGTATCCATCAATGAGTGGAATCGAGCGGTTCCCTCCTAAAACCACTCACCACTTAAACTCTGCTTGAAATACCATTCCGGTTTAAAATCCCGCCTTTTCTTTTTGTCTAAGTCTCGTGCAAGAAAGTGCCTGATGGCCATTGATCTGCCACCATTGACGGCTGCGACGGAATTTCCGAGATCCTCTTCCGCTGCAAATGAAGTCAATCCTCAGCCATTGATCTCCAGAATCCCACGGTACCTGTGCGATGATTCTTCATCTATCTCCTCACTCCTACTTTGCGGAATTTCTTCATTGATTTGTGGTTTCTGGTCTTGAATATTGGTCTCTGTTGTGAAGAAACATGCTGCTGTTGATTGCCAAACTGTCTCAGGTTGCGAGGGAGCCTGCATAGATACATGTGGATCTTGGTATACATTCTCGTTCTTCATACTGGGTGAGGGGGTCAAGGGATACTTTCTTCATAAACTTCATTGTTCTCTTTGACTATGCCAACTAGTCTGTCAATTGCTTTGTTGGCATGGCTATCAGCGTCCTTATTTTGGTTTCTCAGGACTTGCTTTAGGTTATATTTCCCAGACTTTCAAAACTTGCTTTGATCCTTTGATAGATTTTATTGATGCCTATGCTTTTGAAGTCTCTATTGGCATCCAGAGCGGCTATTATGATAGCAGAATCGCATATTATTATAGGGTTCTTAAATGCATTTTTGTTTAAAAGCCTTGTGCCTAGGAGAAGGTTGTATGCTTTAGCCCTGTTGTTTGTCATTTCTCCTAGGCTCCATTCATAGGTTATTATTTTTTGTCCATTTGGGTCTAGTATAACTCCTCCTGCCCTTGATTTTCCTGGCTTATTTTTTGCAGCTCTACCAAAAGAGAGAATGTGTCTCTTCTGTTCTTTTATCCATTCTGCAAATTCTTTGTCCTCCAATCTTAATTTCCAATTCTTGTTTGTGTGGAATTATTTATTATTTGTTGTAACTGCTACTTTTGCTTTGTTTTCTAACATTGCTTTACTGTACTAGTTTTTCTCTTCTTGTTGTAAATTATTCTGGTCCATTTTTTAGATTCCATTTGTACTAATTATCTCTGCAACTTGGCTACAAGTTTTTGCTAAGATCTTGCCTAGATTTGGCTTTTGTTCTTTGAAAATGGATTTGTTTCGGGCTAACCAAATTTGCCAACATAGGATTGAAGGGAGACATTTCCATATCCTTTTTATTGCTGCCTTTTTTTTCTTTGTATATGGGTAGCTTTTATCCCAATTTTTATGAAGAATTGTCAAGTGGATTGTTGGATATATGTTTATTTCCAAAGGACTTGTTGCCTATTTCCGACACTCTCTCGCCACCATACAGTTAACGAAGAGGTGTTGGATAGTTTCTTCCTCCTTTTGACACATGAATCATTTTGAGGGCCCTTGTATTCATTTTTTTAATTTTTATTTTTATTTTTAGAGGTAACAATTTTTCCTTTGAGAAGGGTCTAGGTGAAGAATTTAATTTTGGGCAAACTCTCTGAACTCCAAGCTGCCTTCCAAAGACTCCAATCATTTTGATTGTGAAGTTTCTGGAGGAGGTTGTACCCCGATTTCATTGTGTAATCCCCTCCATTTGGGTCCCAAACAAAGTCATCCTGCTCTTCTATGTTGATGGGCGCGGCCCCAGCAAAATGGACTTTTAAAATTTCCCACTGACTTTTTAGTCTTGGTGGAGTGGCCAACTTTTTCCATCTAACCTAGTTATTTTGATCCCAATTCGAAATAGAATAAAGTGTGTTAAAACTTTGCTCTTCCATCCATCTCTGAAGGCCCCTTAAATTTTGTTGTTGATTTAAGGGGTTTTCCCCCATTATTCTATCCTCCCAGATAGAAATTGTTTTGCCATTCCCTCGATTTTTGGATATTTGATCCCTAATAAGAGGAATTATCCTTTGAACCAATTTCCAAATTTGGGTGCATGGGCTGTCTAGAATAGTATCAGTGAGCAGCTTTGTTCTATGACCATTCAAGTATTTCATTGTTAGTACTTTTCCCCACCAGTGGTCATTCCCATTTATCATTCTCCAGATAATTTTTGTCCCTAGGGAAATGTTCATTAGTCCCGCCAGTCTTATTGCTACACCTCCTTTTTCATAGGGAAGAGTAACTTGCTCCCATTTAACAAGGCTAAATTTTTTATTATCTTGTTTTCCTCCTTGCCAGAGGAAGCTTCTAATTATCAGTTCCATTTGCTTGTGGGCGCTTGCCAGAGCCATAATGATTGCATACTGATATATAGGCAAGGCCGAGAGAAGTGCTTTAATCAGTGACACTTTTCCTGCCAGGTTGAGCCACATCACTCCCCAATTCTGAATTTTTCCCCTCATTCTCTCCACTTTCCTGTTCCAAACTCCTGATTTTATCACTTCCTTTGCTAAGGGCAGCCCAAGATAAGTGAAGTGCCTCCAATTTATTTGTAGGGGTATTTCCAAAATTTGTGAGATACGTTGCATTGTTGTTGTTGGGATATTCCAATAATAAATTTTGCATTTGAAGTTGTTTAAAGTTCCTCCTGAGGCTAGGAGAAATTCATCCAAGATGTTTTTGAATCGTTTTTCAAAAATGCAGGATGCCTCGCTTATGAGAAGGGTATCATCTGTAAAGAGGGAGTGGTTTATATCTTTGACTCCTCTCGATATTTGGATCCCTGTTATTTTTTCTCTTTTCTCTGATTTTCTAACATAGCACTCGGTGATTCAGCCATGATGATGTACAAGAATGGAGAAATCTAATAGCATTGCCTTAGCCCTTGTGTGCTTTGGAAGAATTTACTGGGCCGATCATTGATTAAAGGAGCTATCCAAGGATTTGATATACGTGCCTGGATAATCTCTATGAAATTTATTGAAAATCCAAACCTTGTGAGAGATGCTGCAAGAAAGTTATGGTTAACTCTATCAAAAGCATTAGCCATATCTAACTTAACAATCATTCCTCTCTCCTTTATTTGGATATTGTTGTGGATATCCTCCTGTACAATTATCACATTGTCTGTGATTTGTCTCTTGGGGACAAATCTTCTTTGGTTCTCTGAAATTATTTTCGGAAGTAATTTTTTCATTCTATTTACTAGGATTTTGGTAAGTATCTTATAAGACGAGTTGTAAAGGGAGATTGCCCTATATCTATTAAAATTTGTAGGATTGGGTTCTTTGGGAATGAGGGCTAGGAAGGAGGATTTAGTATTTCCTCCAATATTTTTTTTCTAGAAAGCATTTTTGAGCATTCTCATTAGGTCCTTTTTTATAATTTCCCAATGTTGTTTGTAAAAGACCATTGTGAACCCATCTGGACCTATTGCCTTCTCAGGGTGGAGATTCCATTTTTTTTGCAATTAGATTTTCCTGGCTTTGTCTCAAAGATCATTTCTCTTGCCCAATTTTTTAGGTGTATCCTTAGGTTCTTTAGCTTAGTTTCCCAAACATACTGGGGAGATCTTGCGACACTTTGTTTCTAGTTGTCCTTTATTTGTTTGTCAAAATCTTCCTTACTGTCCCAAATTGAATTATATCTAAAGGGAAGGGGTCCTTGATTTTCCAGTTTCCCCAAGGTTAGCACCACCGGCTTGTGATCTGAAGCTGAGTTGTGAACAATTTTACTTTTCAAAAGAGTGTAAGCAGCTATTATGCTTTCATGAATAAGAATTCTGTCCAACCTTTCTTTTATGTTGTTTTTTCCAATTCTTTTGTTGTTCCAAGTGTATTTTCCATTGCTTGGCGGAATGTCTATTAATTTGTGTTCTTCTATTATTCCTTCAAGAGATTCTCTTGATGGATCGTTGTGGAAGATTCCGCCAAATATTTCTTTTGTATTCCTTACAAGAGTTAAGTCTCCTCTCATAATTAAGTGCCCATTTTGTCTCTCTGCTATTTCTTCTTTAACTAATTTCCAGCATCGTTCTTTCTCTCTAGAGTGATTTGGAGAATACACATTTTAGATGCTATAGTGTTCTTTTATTTTGAGATTCCTCAACTCTATTCTAATCCAGTGTCTGCTGATTTTTTGGGTCATTAGTTCCCATTTTCTTTTATCCCAAATAGTGTTGATTCCTCCTGATGCTCCTGTGGCTTCTAATGCTACTTCTTCATGATTTTTTAGTTTTTGAATCATTTTTTTATTTTCTTACTTGTTTATTTTGGTCTCTTTGATCATATATATGTCTGTTTGTTCCTTGACTAAAATGTCTCTAGATTGACTTTGAAGAAGGTGTCAATGCTGTGACAATTCCAAGAGACCACTATCATTATTTACTGTTGTGTTGGTGTGATCCTCCCTTTCCTCTTTGCTGAGTTTTTTCATGACTTCATGTTTGTTTCCCAAGGAATTAATCCATTGGCTATTGCGTTCCTAGGGCCATTTCTTTAGTTGTTGCCTCATCTTTGATTTCATTATTGGATTTCTTTCCCACTTTTTTTCGTTGATCCCCAGCTTGGGGGATTTCTTTGGCTTTGTTTCTAGTTAGAATGCGGTCCACTAAGGGAGGAGGTGGGGAGGATATAGGGTTGGGGGTGGATATGAGAGCTAAAGAGGTAGGGTTTGAGGGAGGGGATTTGGGAGAGGGTGGATCAAAGGAGTCTTCTAGTGGCTCAAAAGGATTCGGAGTTGTGTGATCAGGAGGAGTAACCTTCGCTGGAGGCTGAGAGGTTGTTTCATTTGCTTCTTGGGATTGATACACATTTGATTTTGTCTACTTATTGGTAGGTTTCTTCCTTTTCACTTGTTCCCATGTAGGTTCTTACTCTTCTACATTTTCATGCTCTACTTTTTTAATACACCTATTTGTAAAATGACCATACTTGTGACATGCCTTGCATTTAAATGGTATTTTCTCATAGTCCAGCTGTTAAATGTGTGTTCACTGGTCGATCTTGATCTTTATTGCTTCTGGGAGGCCTTTTCTGAGATCTACTTCCACACATATTCTTGCGCATGCATTCATGTTGTCTTTTGGCTCACATCTGTCAATATATTTGTCCATTGCGTTTCCTATAGCCTTCACAGATTCGTCTCCCCAGCAATGAAGAAGAAGATGCGGGAGCCTGACCCACATAGGCACAACGTTTGGGACATCCATCTCCGGATCAAAGTCTCGTGTCCATATTTTCAGGTATAAACCTCTAGAGTCCATGACGTAAGGTCCATTTCTAAATATCAAATCTCTATCCTCCTTTGTTTCAAAGAGAAAGGTGTAGTATCCCCTTCCAAAAAATTGAATTGCTATCTTCCCCTGTGTGTTTGTGTTCTAGTTTCTTTCCACCCATTTTTGCACTGATTTGGGTGAAGGCCATAGCCCTGTGAACTATCCAACAAGTCCACGCTCTGCCAGAGAGATGGTTGCTCTTCTTGGAAGTGCTGGAGGGAGAGACATATCTGGGATACTTTCGAGTTTCTTTACAAATTTATTGATTAATGGTCTATTCCTTGGAGCTCCATTCTCTGCGATCAGAGATGCGAAGTCTTCTGCATTTTCTTCAATCCCTGGCTACGTAGAAGAGTGGGGATCTCCATCATCAAAGGGTTACATGGTATGGTTGACCTCAGTAGCAGGAGGCTACCGAGGGAAGGATCTGCAGGGGCAGCAACAGCTAGGTCAGCAGGGGCAGCGTTGGATATGACAACGACAACATCCAACGTTTCCTTTGTGTAAAATTTTCTTCATAAAATTTTGACTAACTACCCAACATAAATTAATAAAAATGATAAGGTATAATTTTTATTTTAACATAGGATTATTTTTATTTTATTTTGACCGAGGTAAATGTTTCCACGACACTACATTACACCAACCTAGGTCCATATTCACTCCCGATCTACCAAACACCTAGAGGGATTAAATCCCTTAAGATGCAAACATTTTTAGAGTGAAAAAATATTTTATCTATCTCGACAACAAACTTGATCCCTCTAGGCACTTAGTAGATTTGTAGTTAAGATGGATCTAGGATCGTTTGATTTCCGCCTTTAAATGGGCTATATTCCATATGAATACCATAGGTTCTTAAGTCCACGGAAATGTGTCCAACCAAAGGAGGCTGTTGAATATTGGAATGTAATTGAGATCTTGGATGACCAGGAAGAGGAGTTTAAAGAAGAGGATGATGAGAGGTTGGATGATTCTGCAGAACAACATAAACAACTTGGGAAACATCCCCTTGATCACTAGTTATCTCAGTCCGATACTTCTGGGGAAAGAGAAGGGGAATCATTTAGGCTTGTGACCAAGTCCACATGGCCCAAAATTTCCCACTACAGAGGAAGAAGGGGCCACGGCTAGCCCGAAGAGGCCAAATCAGGCCCATGACCCAGGGAGGAAGAAAGAAGAAGGCAGTGGCAGGGGTAAGTAGGCTAGATCTGCAATTTTGTCCAATTTCCTTTGATGTTGGCCCTGCAAAAATCTCTAGAGATTGAATGTTACCCTCAAGGGCCTAGATCTAGCTCCAACCTAACAAATCCTCTTGAATCTCACCTGCACAAATGAAATTACAAGTACCCAAAATCCCAATACATAGAAAATTTGAAAAATAAACCCCAAACCCCAATTCGCTGCAAACAAGGGTTAGAAGAAATTATTTTACAAATATACAAATAGACAATGGTTGAAAGATTTTTTGAAGAATAATTTTTATGATAATAACACCACCTTGATGGATTTCGAAATATAAATGTTAATAACAACCTTAGTGAAGTAAGAAAACCATATAAATTTCCTGAAACCCAAAGAAGGTTGACATGTGCCCACAGTTTGTGAACTTGGAGCCCAAGGGCCAAGGAACCTAAAAATTCTATATATTTCTTAAGAGAAAATTGTTAGATCATACAGTGAATTAGATCACCTAAGATAAACTCAAAACTTACTGATAAAATGTTCTTGTCATCTACAAATGAAATAACAATTCATGTAATATTGAAGCACGATATAGGAAAGCACATACCCAGCATGTACCACAGATCAATGGGTCATAGACACCATGAAATGAACCCCAAAGTATTTTATTATGAATTTCAAATGTTCCCAATAGAATAGTGACTTCACACCAACATTACAAAATTACATCAGATCAAAGCTACTATTATTGTGATTTGAGAAGTGAATGACTTCTAATTTATAGATAAATCCTCCAAGTGGAAAATAACGGCTAGTTGGATTGATCCTAGTCAAAATAATCTCAATCGTCGATAAATATTTTGATCAGATATTGATCCAGGACTTCAATGATAGCTCAAATTTTAAAGTGTTCAAAAGTGTGTCGAACCTGAATGACTGGATAGATCTCATCCTCCTGATTCTGGCGCCGCGAATGGTTCGAAAAACAGTCTCCGTATGAGGAAGTTATGCCAAAAAGAAGGATTGCCCAATAACACTGGAATTTTGGGCAGCGAATGGCAGGCTACCACGTGGTAGGCCCGGAGGCCACTACGTGGCCTTGTGACATCATCATGACATCAGCTCAGTTTTTGAGCATGCATTAAAATCTTCGCAACGGAGAGGCTTGAACACGTGATCTGCGTTATAACACTCCCACGCTTTACCATTGAACCATGAGCATAGGGCTTGTTTAAGGTGCAGAATAAAATTATGTTAAAGTTTGAATTTAGTTAAGGGCGGGGCCCAAGGGGGCCTGCCCCTAAGGGCCAGCCCGCACGGATATGACCATAGCGCGCAGAACCGAGGCCTAAACTCCTAACTGCAAGCACAAAAATCAATGGTCACGGCTTGTGTTATACGTGGTCACATTTTCTATTTAAATGCGAAGTTAACAACGCCACTGCCCGTTAACCAAACAGCTTGCACAGAATTCGAGGCACAAACCGCCAAACCATCAAACGGTCACATGCGCAATAACTCAACTGTCAGTCAAACACGCAGTTTGTTGGCGGGATTCTTGGCATACCGCCAAATTTGGGCGGTCCCGCCATAATTGGCGGAGCTAACTGAACTTCCACTACAGTTAGCTGGAGTTATTCTAGGCCAAATTGGAGGAAATCTTCAATGAGCCATAACTTTGGCTAGGAAAGTCCTTTTTGGACGATTTTTTTTTTGATTTTGAGTATTCAGAGGATTCTGAAGCCATTGGAACAGGTGAGAGGGCAATCAGAGGTCGTTTGCAGGTGTATTTGCTCCGTGGAAGTTCTCGGAGCCACTAGGGCCCGACATTGTGAGAGCTGTATTGGGTTGCAAGTACCCATTGGAAGTGAGCCAATAGTCAATCTTGAAGTATTTGAGTGTTTTGAATCCATTTTTACAGCCTATTTCACCTATAGCAGCTTGTATTCAGCTGTACAATCATTTTTAGCTTTTAATCAAATCAAGGACATGCCCATTTGGGAGCCTTGGACCCGACAGATGTAGCCCAAGAGGGGTGAACTGCATTATCAACTTATTTTGCACCTGTATTTGAGTTATTTTCCTGAACAAATATGTTTTAGTATGTTAAACAGAGAAATGAATTAATTCTACTACACATAAAAGGGTCATAAACAGCTGAAAAACTCATTTGTTTCTAATTACAAGACATGTACATCACTTAAACATGTATGTTTACTGAATTGAATACCTTGCTAAGCATTTACAAGTGGTTTCAAATTCAAATCATATTTCATCAAATTTTGATCTCTGCCATCGAAAATACTTATTTTTGAGGAATTTTTGAATTTCTCATTAAAACATTTTTTATTAATTCAAAAAATATTTTGGATTAATTCCCTCAAAATTTTGACTTTGACTTAACCATCAAGGTCCAAGGGCTTAATTTTTCTTAAAAAATCCATTTTTGCCTTACAGGGGGATTTTCAAAAATTGACGTCTTCATGACCCACAAACTTTTTGGTCATTTTCCACTTGAAGAAATTAATTTTTCAAATTTAATTTTTGACTCTAAATTAATTAATCCTCTGGTTTATGATTTTATTTATTTATTTCTAGAAAAATCAATTAATTGACACACGAGGGGATTAATTAATTTTCCACCCTCAAATATTTTACCCATGGTGTCTAAGTATGAAGGACCATGCATTAAATATTTTTTACATCAAATATTACAATTGAAACCCTCAAAGGGGGAGTACTTGCTCATTATAGACCCTCAAATAATTACCCAATTTTGCGACACAATATGATTTAGTAGCCCAAGTCATTTGTAATAAACTAATTTATCTAAATAACTTGAATTATTCCCAAATCACTTTTACACAAGACTCAACTAAACACTAGGACTCACCTAAGACCTTGTCAACAAATTTCACCCTAGATTTGTGGTTTAAGTTGGAGGGAAAAACTATTTCGATTACCCGTGTTTAGAAACATAGGTAATCAGTGAGGTTAAAAAACCTCCTAGGATGAAATTTGTCACCAAACATAGGCTTACCAAGGTTGTTACATAATTAAAAAATCATACTAGCGTGATTTACATTACAACTTGCAGAAATTGGGTCTACAATGATATAAGAAATGGTTGGCTGATGATCTTGAACTTTGAAACAAAATTGTACCACTGCTTCCTTGGACTTGTGACAAAATAGGTGCAACACCCCCTAACCCCATAAACCAACATAGAGTTGAGTCAGTAAGGGTAGTGGGGAAAAGCTTCAATTTTTGGACATCTAATGAATAGGCATAACTCATACATAATATGTCAAATTCAAAGAGAAAAGCGTTGGGGTCTTCATGTACCTTACCATGAAAATGAGGAAGAACTAATGGTGGGATATTCTTCATTTGCATCATTGTATCAGGGTCCACAATTGGAAATCCAAGGGTGGATTGTCCTTCCTGTGGCTAGTTTTTACCAACTCCTTTACCATTGACATCCTCACAATTTTCTATCCTCTTTCCTCCAAGAAAACTATCCCTCATAAAATGTGAAAGTTGAATGTGTTTTAAATCTAACCTTTCAGTTGAAAAATTCACCTTCTTCCCTTCCACTGGTTGTGATACCCGTGAACTATTGTCATGAAATTCTAGGTGTAAAGAACCAGCCTCATTGGTCTACGTATGCCTGGAGTTTTTACCTACAACAGAAGGCCCACCGTGAGGAGAAAATATTTCCATATTATCAATATTTCCTCTACCCTTCTTGGGTTTTGGACCTCTACCCCTTCTAGCCATTCATGTTTTTTTTAAAAGAAAAATAAAATCACAAAATTTCAAAATTGTAAAAGCACCTGTTAGCAAAATAAATCAAGCCCAATTTCAATTCTGCAACTATCTCAAAAATGTACCTATAACAATCCAAAAAGAATTACCCTTCCTTGAGTACTTAGCAACAAGAGCACACACCTACTAGCAAAAACAATGTAGAACTCACCTCTATTGATGAAAATAAATTCAACAAGAATTTACTACAATCTCTCCAAGGGCCTCCTTGACAACAATGCCAAAATGTTGGGTGTTAAGATTGTTTCCTACAAGCCTCAACACTTACTTGTCAAACCAAGGGTTGTACACATCGAGGCACAACACAATTAATGCCAAGAGACTCTGACCAAACCTGAAAGAAAACCAATCCTACCTCCAAACCAAATCACCAATATTCTAAGACTTGAAGAAAACAAATAAGAATTATATTTTGTGATTCATGCACTACTTTCAATGGCAACCTTATTGAAAACACCTTAGTCAATCTAAATACCACTTACTTCATTCACAAGAACCTCAAACAACTAAGATTGCAAAATGAAAAAGAAGAATCCAAAAGAACATAAGCCTTAACTTAATAAATCAAATGAGTGGTTGAAAAGATTCATATAGGCTTACAAAAGCATTCCTGCACTACCTAAAGTTTCGCTCTTTCTTCGTTTTGATTCCTATATTTTCTGAATTTTCACTCAGTTCTTACCAATCTTTTCACATTTCTCTTTCATGCATTGTGTATTCATAAATATAACAACCTTGATGTGTTTTAGGAAGCACACATGCAGATAACATCACTCTGCTTCACCTTCACAAACCAAAAGGGTAACCCAAATCAAAGAGTCATAACTTATGCTTAAAACAATGTCTATGAAAGAAACCAATTTAATCGAAATGGAAACCAAGTTCTTGAAAACAAATAATCATGAACTAAATATTGTTTCTTCAACCAAGACCTTTAACACCAACTCATACCATGACACAAAATTTCACTCGTGCATAAATTTAACAAGTCTCAATATAAAACATGCCATGTTCCTCTAATCATACCAAATAAAAGGTGGAATCGCACTCTTTAATCTTTAGTGATGGGGACATTCAAACATTCACCTGTATCACGACTCTGTTTTGTTTCAAAACAATGCAACACAATATCAGTAAACAATTCTTCAAGCAAAGAAGATACCAAAGAGCTATTCCTGCACTAACACATAGTGAAGTTTGACATATCTCGCATCAACACAAAACCCTGATATTTGATGGCTTCAATGTTGTTTTCTTTGTAGCACAACATTAGATCGAGTTACCCTTTGTTAAATATTCAAGACAAACAAAGAAGTTTTAAGAGAGTAACCTACCCAAACACTCATATCCAATCGTTCAAGCTTTTAATCAAAACCCCAAAGAACCATTTTACTTCAATTTATCAGAGCATTCAAAACATGTAAGAGCCACTTCAAATTTCGATTCTCATAGTGCAAAATACATATGGGTATATAAATAAAACACGGTTTTAGGTATCAAAGTTCTTTAGATCCAAAATCAAACCCTAGTTTGTATCGACCTCCAAGCCTTAACGTTCTAAAAAGAGAGAGGATATAACCAGATCTTTAAAGTATAAATCAAGAGTTAGAAAATAAAAAAGTTATGTGCAATGGAATTCAAATGTATGCATTGCTAGAGAATTTAAACATTCAAGAACTTTCATGCATGGATTGAAAACGATGCACAATCTCATATTGGCTCTATTTGCACTGGTAATGGAAACTAATACACTTCAAATGAATTTGAAAACTATCTTCGCCAGCATGGGATCAAACATCAAATAATTGTGCCTTACAATCCCCAATAGAACTGAGTAGCTGAAAGAATGAATAAGAAAATCTTAAATATGGTACGTTCCATGATGTTTTTAAAGAATTTTAAACTGATGTTTTGGGTTGATGCAGTTCTATGTGTTGTGTATATAAAGAATATGTGTCCATCTAATGTTATAAAAAAAAAGACTCCCTATGAAATGTGGCGTTAGGTGAAATATATGTCGTAATAATAGCATTGTAGTATAGTTGCCCAACTATTTACTTGTCAATCTGGGGTACGTAAGCTGACGAAACACGTGCACTATATATGTCGGACTGAAGTAGAACTAATCTAGTTTAATCTACATTACTGAAATCAACTTAATCTATGAATGGAGATTTGCATGAAGGAAAAGCATTACAACATGTGAAGAGTTAACAACAAATGACATATGTGAGCTCACATCCATAAATCAATATTACAATAATCAAATGACAAACATGAAAGCATAACAATGAAAGAATCTAAGACTAATCAATCTTCTTACAATTTCCAACTGTCCTCCCCTCCCTATGGAGAGGGAGCACTCTCCTTTATACATGAGAGTATTTGAAGATAAGATAAGAATGCATTATTACATACCCACTATTCTCTCAACTACTCTTAACCACTTTCCCATTATTACAAAATATAGTTCCTTCAAATCCTCCACACATCTTTCACATATCTTAAATAAGATATGCCAACCAAAT
Source organism: Pinus tabuliformis (assembly GCA_031772625.1). Taxonomy (NCBI): domain Eukaryota; kingdom Viridiplantae; phylum Streptophyta; class Pinopsida; order Pinales; family Pinaceae; genus Pinus; species Pinus tabuliformis. The sequence goes on from CM062819.1 coordinate 1,954,330,295, forward strand.
ATTCCATGATCTTCTTCTTAACAATAGGCTTGAATAACTGTCTCCTTGAAATGGTGGAGGAGATATTCGAGAAGTCTCTTTGAATTAATCATTCTCATATTCCTACATATTACAAAGCTCACCCATATTTGAGATATATATGAAAACATATATATTTTCTAATATTAATCATAAATTCACTCTTAATACTAAAATGAATAAATTTGAAAATAATGATATGAAACCCAAATGAATTTATGAAAATGATATGATGAAGGGTTTAATAGGACGATGGAATGTAAGGAATAGTGAAGGGAAAGGTGGATGAAAAAGTGACATTTCTAAGTCCTAACATCCCCCCCCCCCAACTGAAGTTGTTGCATGTCCTCATGCAACCATGCATGGATCGTATGAGGAATTTTTGGCATCTGAACTTTAGCTTTGATTGATGATGTCTTTTTAATAATGAATGTTTCCAGGATATGTGAAAGATGTGAGTAATAGATTGTGAGTAACAGCTGGCACTTTCCTATGGTTGGTTCTTGTGTAACAACCATGAATATAAGAATGTTGGTTCTTGTGTTAACAACATTCATTTCGTTATTTTTCTTGCTGGAATAATAATGTAACCACAAACTTCATTGGAAATCATAAGCTATCAATGTGCATGAGAAAACATCACTGAGTGTAAGAAAGTCGTTTCTCTGTCTTTTATGAATCATGCCAATATGTATATCAATGCATGCGAAGCAAAGTGCAAGAGGTGATCGTTGGAAAAGAAATTTTGGTGAATGGTGAATGGGATGAAAATGGAATGATGGTAGTAAATATGTGGTGACTATGAATATAGTTCCCCCTCTCCCCCAACTGAAGTTGTTGCATGTCCTCATGCAACATAGTGTAGGTCATGGAAGGGAAAAGGAAATGGAGTATGGTGAGGAAATTTTCCAAAATATTCAAGTCAGCGTATAAGGAATTGCGTGATTAAAGATTAGAAAATAACAAACCTCCACTCACCCAAAAAGTAGATGAACTATGCAATAGGAATGGAGTTGTTGCAACTGCGGGATCAAGAAAACATGACTGGTGCGGGAGCTGCAACTGCACTGCTGTAACTGCAACTGCTGGAACTGCTATAATAGCAATTACTGTAACTGCTGTAACTGCAACTGTTGGGACTGCTATAATAGCAATTGCTTTAACTGCTGCAATAGCCACTGCGGTAACTACTGTAACTGCTGCAATAGCCACTGCGGTAACTGTTGTAACTGCAACTACTGGGACTGTTGTAATAGCAACTGTTGTTACTGCTGTAACTGCAACTGTTGGGGCTGCTATAATAGCAACTGTTGTAACTGCTATAATAGCAACTGCTATAACTGCAACTGCTGGGATTGCTGTAATAGCAACTATTGTTACTGCTGTAACTGCAACTGCTGGAATTGTTGTATCCGAGAATGTGAAGTGGAGGGATCTGAACTACTGCTAATGAATCAGGGAAAAGAGGGAGTATGAAAGTGGACTAGAGTACTCTCATATATAAAGTTATACTGTTGTAACTGCAACTACTAGAACTGCTAAGGGAGTCAGGAAAAAGTGTATAGTCTTCACCTGCTACAAACCCGATGGTACAATTCTAATCATCTGAATGAATCTGTCGAGTTGAGCATCAAAAGAAATCAGTGGATTACCGACCATTGATGGATGTCGTTCACCAATGCGAGGCAACTCACCATTGATGTCAATGAGTGTCAAGGTACCTGAGTACATCTTGTGAAGTGCGAATGGATGTGCTGAGGTTGAGCCACTTGCAAGATCTGAGGATCAAGGGACATTGATGTATTCCCATGATCATCAGCGAAAGAACTTTCCATTAAGGCATGCAAGCCTCTAGGTACTCAAAATGGACTCTAGTCTATATCCCAGATAAGGTGCTGAGGTCGATGGGGCAAGACTGGTTGAAAGGTGGGCCTTAAGGAATCCCAGATCATTCAACACGAGTTATTATAAAAAGAGTTGGTAGGACTATAAGAAAGATCTCAGTAGCAACATAGTTTATTGAAAGGAAATCGAGGCAATGGAATCATGGAAAGGGAGTTTGTTTTATTCAAAAGGAAAAATGGAAAGGCAAAGATGAACTAAAAAAGATAAAGGAAGTGATGTATGCTACAAAAAAATAGGAATATGTGAAGTCATGATGGATTAGGTAATGGAAGATGGGCTTCAACACGGGGATGATCAATATGTTTGGAAGGGGAAATGTGGGTAACCAATCATGACGCAGAAGTTTTTTTTTTCGTGTAGTGGAAAATGTCATGACATGCATTAGAATCAACTCCTTCAAGTTGTCAACAAGTCATGTTTTTATTTATTTTTTCACTAAAAAACTTTATGATTCAGAAGAATCTCTTTGGCATAAGAATTGATCGTCTGTGCACCTGAAAAAGCTTAGTACAGATCCTGCATGAAAACTTGTGAAAAAATCGAAAAAAAAAAAAAACATAACATGTCTAGAGAATAAGTACGAATATGAAAAGAAAATAAAATGTGTTTGTACATGTTCCCATTGTGCACTTGTGTTTCATCGTCTTGCAGCTTGAGGAGATTTGAGAGAAAAAAAATCATCATAAGGTGTAAAAACATGTTGGAGATTGTGTTGAGAAAATGTCCATTTACAATGCTTTAAACATTATTTATTATCTAGTTACGAGCTCTCCATGTTACAAGAGAAATTCCAAAATTCAAATATACTAGGACAAAAATAAGGTTGTACTCATGCCCTAGCAGGAAATCCCTAAGATTGAGTTACTCCTAGCAATAGAAAGAAACAATGAGTTTGGTCTGTGGGCTATTCTCCATGCTCTTACATAAAACATATTGCATCGTTGCTAAGAGTTTCACGGTCGTCATGAGTTTCAAATTAGGGAAGTGAAACAACTTAAGACTTGGGCTATGTTTAAAGTAATGATTATAATGATTTATAAGTGAATCATTATATCCTTTTTCAGATTATAAGTGTTTCTTGCCACCTACTTAATAAAATCAATGTTTTCTTCTGATTCTAAGCAGAGACTCCATCTAAGGTCAAATAAAAGAGGTGATAGAGTCAGCCCATTAAACCAACAACTACGCTATTCGTGGTGAGTGTAGTCCTCTGCCCGTGTGTGGGGGCATAGGGTTCTAATTACTGTTCCTCGATCCATGTAGAACTAGTGTCGATGGTGCCATGAAGAAACATAAACGAATATCAATTTTGATCATCAACTATTTTACCATTTCTTGGGCCCCCATCAATCTGAAGATATTCTCTGCTGGAAAGACTTAGAAAATCTCAAGTGGACAGTTGATTCTGAAATAACTGAAGACAGAAAGTATTTATTTATCTATTTATTTATTTATTTTTTTAATTTTTAATTAATTAATTATTATTATTTTTTTTTACAGAAAGTCGTGACCCTGTGTACAATACATGAAAACTGTTAAAAAAAATAAAGAAATAAAGATCCCATCCATCTCACAAGACTTGTAGTTCACACTTCCAACCAAGGTCTAGCCCTGTTCTGGATTAGATCTTGCACATTATCAATTCCATTTTTGCTACCAAGCTTTCTCTCTGCTTCATCCTCTTGAGTCAAATGATTAGTGTGGCCTTTATACATAAACAATCCATGTTTTTGGTTTCGTGCTATCCACCAAGGTTGAATGTAAGAAGGGCTAACTTTGTTGACAGGATCAACATCAATCAGTCTAAGTGAATTAACAATACTACTATTGAGAACAGCGGGGTGAATGTTATTTCTAAACTGACTACCATTATCATCTTCTACTGGTGCAGGCATATTCAAATCTAGCATCTCTTCTTTTACAGTAGGCCTCAGCTCTACTTGCTGCTTAGTGCTAGTGACAGTACCAGAAGTTTCAGAAACTACCAAATGACACCTCTTGTGTCCTCCAAGAGCTTGACCAGATGTAGAAACCTTGTGACAAATAGAGCACTCATGTACCCTAGGTAGCTTTTTAGTAGTAGATAGGGTTCCAACAATTTCTTCTTTCCTTTCATTACTGGAGTCCCTCACCTGACCTTTACGGGGAGGCTTGCAAAAATCATCGGATAAATGATGATCAACTCCAAAAAATAGTTCCTCATGCATAATTTCCTCTTCCAATGTCTCGTTCTCTTCATGCACAGTTATCCTTGTGAAGCAACCTTTTACTTTCTTATGGCTTGCTCTGCGACCACCTAAAGTTTGATATGTATGGAAAAACTTCCTACAAGTTTTGCACTCGAATTTGGGTATTTTCTTACTTGCATCCTTGACATCAGCTTCACATTCAAGCTTCCCAACACCATCAATTCTAACTCCCTTCACCTTGACTCTGCTGGTGCTACTTTTCCGAATCTCAGATGCAATATCTTCTTTAGTACTAGGAAGCTTAAAGGCCACAGATCCTGATGTAGCAGAGTATGCAGCAGTTCCTTGGGATCCATCAAGATTTCTTGCCCCCTAAAAGGAGCTTCCATTAGCAAGCATCATAAAGCAATTTTTCATAGAGATTGTAAAACATGACTAGAACATAGCCAGAATATCCAGAGTACCCGGGTGGTTAACTCACTGAAGAACACGAAACATGAAGAGTGCCAAAGCATCAATAGCAAAAGGATGTAGACATAAATCACGCAACTGCTTTAAGCTTTGTGGACGTGGACATAAATCGCGGAACCGTCTTCCCTCTTGGTGCAATTGACAATATCGAACAGTGCAATTTTCCTCATTGGTCCGATATCTTCTTGATATTTCTATCGTATTTTCACCACATACCTGAGATTTTCTCCGTGATTGGACATCTAAAGAACAATATTATAATCAGAATGTCAACCATATTCCTAAAATACAGTTTCGCGATGGCGGCAGCTCCTGATAGTGACGCTAATATCAATATGTTTTTAATAAGGCTAAAGGAGCAAGATCCAAGCACAGGAAAGGAGCAGGAACTGAGCACAGGACAACTAGTTATCAGTCAATCCACTCAATCTGTTATGAAACCAGGTCAAGAAAAGATAGAAAAGATAGAACAACGCCTTAGAATTCAGCCTCTTCGAGGGGGCAACCTCCTTTACATTACATAAATGAACAATTATTGGATGATTCAAATGACAAAACCTCCTTTCTATATATAGGAGTCTAAGGAGTCACAATATAATCCAGCTGACCTAACAATAATAATATAAAGCCAAAAAAATAAAAAATAGAGGGATTCTATGGGGCACAGAAATAACAATATGGGGGTAATAGGGGCACAACAATATAAATAAGGGGTATAACTACAATAGTAATGGGGTAATCACTAGTATTATAGGGACCCAACATGCCCCTCTCCTTCAAAAAAGTGTTTTCCTCAACGCTTGAGTAGCTCTGGATACTTCTGCATAAAATTCTCATCCTCCCATGTGGAATCTTCAGCGGATAAGTTCTTCCACTTGATAAGATACTCTAAAATTGATCGATTTCGTAGTTGTCGAGTTCTTGTTTCTGTGACTGCTTCCGGTTCCAATATAATTTTTCCTTCCTCGTCAAGTTCTGGAAACATTGTTTGAACTGGGAGCTTGTCACCTATAACCTTCTTTAAACATGAAACATGGAAAACTGGGTGCAATCGAGAAGCTGCAGGAAGCTCCAATTTGTATGCCATAGTACCAATCTTTTGCAACACCTTGTACGGACCATAATACTTTGGTGATAATTTATTATCCTTCTTAGCTTGCTTTAGGGACATTTTCTTATATGGTTGTAGCCGTAGGAATACCCAATCACCTACATCAAAACTTCTTTCACTACGATGTTGATATGCCTGTTGTTTCATTCTATTTTATGCCAACACGAGGTTATCCTTTAAGAGTTGAAGGACTTGTTGTTGATGTTCGATGTGATGTTACATTGCCTGAACCTTAGAATTTTCTCTTAAATATGATGTGATGGATGGTGGTTGATACCCATAAAGTGCCATAAATGGGGTCATTTTTGTTGCTGTATGGAAGGAAGTGTTATACCACCATTCAGCCAGAGGCAACCATTTGACCCATTGTGTCTGTTTATCAGATACAAAGCAATGAAGATATCCTTCCAAACATTTGTTTACTATCTCAGTTTGCCCATCAGATTGAGGATGATAAGATGAGCTATGAGCTAACTGAGTACCAAGACAAGAAAATAATTCGGTCCAAAAATTTCCAGTGAAAATGGGATCTCTGTCACTTACAATAATCTTTGGGTTTCCATGTAGCTTTTGAACTATTTCCATAAATGCAGTAGAAATTGTATTGGCTTTAAATGGATGTGATAATGCACAAAAGTGTGCATACTTGGTAAGACTGTCAACTACCACCATGATGACACTCTTTCCCTCAAACTTGGGTAAACCTGTGATAAAATCCATTGAAACCTCCTCCCAACGTTGGCTTGGAATGGATAAAGGTTGTAATAGACTCGGTGTCTTAATTGTTTTAACTTTATTTTGTTGGCAAACCAAACATTCCGCCACAAACTTTTGAATATCTGATTTAAGGCCATCCCAAAAAAATTCCTTCTTAACCCTGTGGTAAGTTTTTAAAAATCCTGAGTGCCCTCCTAAGGGAGAAGTGTGCAATTCCATAAGAATCTTTTGTTTTAGCTGGGAATTCTTACAGAGGTATAAGCGATCTTTGTACCATAACGAATCATTTTGCCAGCTAAATGTATCAGAAGTACTGGAATCTTGTTGTAGCTTTCGAATAAGTGCCCACACTTCTTCGTCATTCTTCCATTCCTCCCTTGCTTCGTTTATCCAATCTGGTTGGATAATAGAAATGGCACACAACAATGCTTCCACATCCTCATCCTTTCTTGAGAGTGCATCTGCCACCACATTTTGCTTCCCTTTTTTGTAGATGATTTCAAAGTCATAACCCAACATCTTTGTGACCCACTTTTGTTGCTCTTCAGAGGATAATCTTTGTTCTAAAAGGTATTTAAGGCTATCATGATCCGTTTTTACCTTGAAGTGCCTTCCCATTAGGTAGGGTCGCCATTTCTTAAGTGCATGGAGTATTTCCAACATTTCCTTCTCATAAATAGCTTTGCTTAAAAACTTTCCCTTGATTGGATGACTTTCAAAAGAAATGGGTCTTTCATTTTTCATTAGAACAACACCAATTGCATTTCCTGAAGCATCACATTCCATAATAAAGGTTTTTGTGAAGTCCGGTTTAGCTAAGACCGGTGCTTGGCACATTGCCTCTTTAAGATGTTCAAAGGCCTTTGTTGCTTCCGGAGTCCATGAAAATGATTCTTTCTTCAATAATGTTGTTAGAGGTGCTGCTATTCTCCCTTAATTCTTAACAAACTTGCGATAATACCCTGTCAACCCCAGAAATCCTCGCAGATGCTTTATGGATGTGGGGATTTTCCATTCCTTAATGGCTTTAATTTTGCTAGGGTCTACCTTAACTCCTTCATGAGATACAATATGACCCAAATATTCCACCTCCTGGACTCCAAAGAAACATTTGGATCTTTTTGCATATAATTGTTTCTCCTCCAATAGTTGTAGCACCCTATCAACATGTTCAACATGATCCTTCCAAGACTTGCTGTAGATTAGTATATCATCAAAAAATACTAACACAAATTTTCTAAGGAATGGTTTGAAAATTGAATTCATCAAACCTTGAAATGTTGAAGGTGCATTGGTAAGGCCAAAAGGCATGACCAAAAATTCATAATGACCCTCATGAGTTCTAAATTCCGTTTTTGGAATGTCTTCAATCTTCATTCTGATTTGATGATATCCCGAATGAAGATCCAACTTGGTGAAGTAAATTGATCCATGCAATTCATCCAGTAATTCATCAATGACAAGAATGGGGAACTTATCTTTAATAGTGAGCTTGTTGAGCTCCCTATAATCCGGACACATGTGCCATGATCCATCCTTCTTGTGCACCAATACTACTGGAGCTGAGAAAGAACTTTGACTCGGTTGAATTATACCAGCCTCTAGCATTTCTGCAACCATATGTTCAATTTCACTTTTTTGGACATAGGGATATCTGTACAGCCTAATGTTTGGAGGAACACTTCCTGGAATCAGATGAATAGCATGATCATGATCATGCATAGGTGGGAGAACTTTGGGAGTCTCAAATACCTTGGAATGATTGTCCAGGACTTTTTGGAGATCTGGAGAAATAGATGATTCCAATGTGGAAACATCTAGCGAACATAATTGTGCAATTACACCTCTTTGCTCCTTTTTTAGAAGCTTTGTCATGCCATTAGAGCTGATTATCTTTCATGGTTTCCCTGCAATACAACTTCCTTTCCTTCCTTAGAAAATTTGATGAAAAGTTCTTGAAAATTAAAAGCTATTGTACCCAAGGATTGTAGCCATTGGACTCCTAGTACAACATCAACACCTCCCATTGGAATGGAAAGCATTGGGCTAGTCAATACATATTCTCCCATGGATAGCTTGATATTATGGCAATTTCCAGAGCAATTTATTGTTCCTCCATTTGCAATCATCACTTGACACTCTGGTGCTGGATATAGGAAGCAATTCAATTCTTTTGCTACCCTACAATGAATAAAATTGTGGGTGCTTCCTTAATCAATCAACACTATTACCTTTTTCTTCTTGATTTGTCCTTCTATCTTGATGGTTTGAGGAGTGGTAATTCCCGCCAATGCATTACAAGATATGGTTGGATTTATTTGTTCTTCATCTAGGCTTTGTTCCTGGAGTATATCCTCTTCTTTTGACCTTTCTTGCTCCTTTTCTTCTTCCTCTTCACAATCTATGTAGAATAATTTCTTCTCAGCACACTTATGACCTTTTGTGTATTTGCTATCACAACTGTAACAAAGCCCTTTTGCTCTTTTTTCTTCCAATTGTTGTGGTGTCAACCTTGTAGGTTGTGGAAGACTAGGGGCAACAACACTTCCGTCTTTATAGTTGTGAGTGGTATGCTTCCTAGTTGCCATAATTTTGCTTTCCATTTTTCTTGCTAACCTAAATGCCTTCTCTAATGAATCAGGTTCCCAAAGGTGAACATCATGTTGGATATTATCCTTTAAAGACCCTATGAACACATCAATCCTATGCTCCTCTGGAATATCTTTTACCCTTATGTTCAATTTTTGGAACTCCTCAATGTGCTCCATTATTGAACCCTTTTGTTTGAGACTTATCAATTGGCTAAAAAAAGTGTTGCTTTTTGTATCCTCATAATGTGCTATCAATTCTTCCGTAAAAATTGCCCAAGTGATAAATTGTTTACGAGAACAAAGCCATTGATACCATACAAACTGATTTGGTTCCAAATATACAGTTGCCATACGTACCTTTTGTGCATTTTGCACATTATTGAGATCGAAGAATTGCTCCATCTGTAATATCCATGTGGCAGGATCCTTGCCATTAAACTTCCTCATATCTATTTTTGGAATATGGTGATTCTTCGATCCAACATTAGCATCTATGGAATCATGATTAACATTTCTTTTGTTCTCATCATGAGTTTCCTTTACTACCTTTTCACCATTAGTAAGTATTTCTTGTAGAAAATTTGTCAAATATGTCTTCAAATCTGCCATGCCTGTCTTCAAATTTGTGTTCAATTCTATCTTCAAATTATCCATCTTAGCTTCCATGCCATTCATCTTAGCTTCCACGCCATTTATCTTAGCTTCTGTTAACATTTGTGAGCATGACATTTGTTGCACTTGTTCTTGTAATTTTGATATATCATGTAGCATTTCTTCCTCTTCTTCATGAGTCATGCTAGAGATTTCAGGTTCCTTACTAGGTGTTTGCATTTTCTTTCCTTGGGGCATCAGTTACTGATAATAATGCTCTACTATGCCCTTTGAATTCCTTCAAAATAAATTTTCAAACCAAGCTTAAGCAAAAAATTTAAAAAAGTCTACACACCTTTTTTCACTTTGTAGGAGCTCGATATTGCCTCTGATGTATCTCTATACTTTCCAATCATGTAGTTCTGAATTTGTGACCTGTAGTAGCTCTCTGTGTCCTCTTTTCAATGCCACTAGTCTGATCCAAATTTGATTCTCCAAGAAAGCGTTATGCACAATCTCCCAAGATGACCTGATTATACTCCTTTCCAGAAGAGCGAACTTGTATGAAGTGTCACGTGTACAATTTTCGATCTTTGGTTCTGAAAAATATATACAAGAAACTACAGTCTGTTCTCTTTCTGTACCTTCTTACAAATTTCAATCTGATTCCCAGAGGGAAAGTTATGACGATTTTCCCCAGGTCACCTGTTTTGAATGTAATTCAGGAGTTTGCAAAAAGACCAACTTCCTCAGATCATATCTCCACAAATATTGCGCGAAAAGCTCTGAAATTTGGACCCAAGGTTCAACGCGATTTCTTCTCAAATGGGTTTGTTTTGAAACTTCTGAAACGTCACAGAAAAAAAAGTTATAGCAAAAATGCCACGATGACCTGTTTGGAGCAGCGAAACCCTAGAATCCAAAGCTCTGATACCAAATGTTATGAAACCAGCTCAAGAAAAGATAGAAAAGATAGATCAACGCCTTAGAATTCAGCCTCTTTGAGGGGGAAACCTCCTTTACATTACATAAATGAACAATTATTGGATGATTCAAATGACAAAACCTCCTTTCTATATATAGGAGTCTAAGGAGTCACAATATAATCCAGCTGACCTAACAATAATAATATAAAGCCACAAAAATAAAAATAGAGGGATTCTATGGGGCACAAAAATAACAATATGGGGGTAGTAGGGGCACAACAATATAAATAAGGGGCATAACTACAATAGTAATGGGGTAATCACTAGTTTTATAGGGACCCTGTTACACAGTAATTTGTCACTGTCTCCCTGTCAGACTCCCTACTGTGTCATGAATTCAAATTAATCATGCTCATGCTCTCTAATCTGGCCAAATGACCCACTTTGCCAAAGTTTTTTCCATCATCGTGACTGTTATTAAAATAACCGCACTGACTGGCGCCTCATAGTGCAACGAATGCGCTGCCAGCACGGAAGCACATGAGTTTTCCGCGCTGGTCGAATTTCATAATCCAGCGCATCCTCTGTTTGTATTTAGTCGCGCTGACACAACCTTCTCCATTATTCAGATGCGATGTCAGCACTCCAGTGCAGTTATACACCCGCGCTGATCCAGTTTGGGCGAGTTTGTTCTAACAGCCAGCCCTCCAAATGACTCTAGACCTGGTTGTTGGCCTTGTAAATATCGCCCTCCCTTCTATGGCATGTATGTTCGTCATTTGAGCCACCTTCCTTGGAGATAAGCTCATACTCCCACCATTCATGGAGACTCCTTCTCCTATTTAAACCTCTACCATTGCCATGAGTAGCTAGTTTGGATAGTGTGGAGTTGATAGTGCTTAGAGTGCTGCTGCTAGTAGGTAGTTGGTGTGACTAGTGTGGGATTGCTAGAGCTTAAGAAAGGTTGTGAAGTGTTGCTTGTGTGAGAGAAAGATCTTGTCTTGGGAGATCTACCTCCGCGGGTGAATGCTTAAGAGACTTGCTGGCTGGACCCTCTTGGGAAGGATTCAACGTCAGAACTTTGGTTGTACTCTTCTCTGTTATTGATTAATAACAGATGACTACTATTATGGTTCCACTCTCATTTGTCTTTGTAATGGTTAATGTGAGTTATTTCTGACTGATGTATAATTGCTTTTATTAGATTTCACGCTTGTGTTTGTCTTTCTCTTCGTGTGTGCAGGTATCTATTCACGGGAATCGTGGAGGATCGTGACCGGCCAAAGCGAAGGAGCGAGAGCGGCATCTCTTCATCAAACAACAGCGTTGGAATCCAAGTAGGTGTTCATTGCCTACCTTTTATTTTCAATTAGGAACTTGCATAGTAGCATTGACTGATTGTTGCTAGACCCGTTCTGGGCTAGTAGGGATCGCCTCTATCCGTAGAGGGGATTTACCTCTTCAACAATTTGACGACTCCACTGGGGATCTGGCCTTTGTCTCTTTTTGTTCATTCTTGCTTTGAGTTTGATTGTTACTCTCTTTTCAAAGATCGGGGATTAGTCCTCTGCTTTTAGACTTCCTAGTTCAATCTGGGAAGTGCCTTGATTGTTTAAGTGTTATTACCCTGGTTTGGGAGCTTTTGGCTTGCTTGTGCCTGTTTTTTAGCCTCAGTGCGGTTTATATCAAAACAGTCGCACTGACATCGCATAGTTGTTTCTTTGACTTCGTGGTCATCGCGCTTGTACATTTAACAGTCGTGACGGTTCTGAAAAACGAACCAGCACAGTTAAGCCGTGAACTTCCACGCTGATAGCGCTTTGTTGCTACGCGTGGTTTCTGGTCAGCGCTTTGTTGCTGAGTGTTACCCGTGCTGATCCTGTAGAATTGAATTTGTTTCAATTTTGCCTCCTGAGCCTGTTGGTTTGACTATCTCCTACTCTTTCCACCTAGTTTATGACTTGATTTCTATTGTTTGAACTGTGAAGCACTCGCTTGCGAAGTCTTGTCGGGCGGATCTTGTTTTGTGTCCTGTGACCTGGTGTTATCATCCCGTTTTCCCTAGATTGACTTTGTTTTATCACTCATTCACAAAGATTCGTTACTACTTGTCTTTGCTTTTGCGAAAACCTTCCTCTTTTGCTTTCTTTGCTTGGTTGTTTAGGTGATTGTCATTGAACCAGTCCTCGGATTGTTTTGATTACTTCTCACTACCCAGACACGGATTACAATTGCTTGGGTTCAATCGGCTCTTTTCACGCTTGTTGTGTTTTTCATTGAGTGATTTTATTTCTCTTTACTCGGTGTTGTTGTCTCTCAAAATTCATTTTAAGTGCATTGTGCCATTGGAAAAAGAAATCGAACTAATATCTTTTGCATTCAATAGCTAATGGGAAAAAGAGAATTTCATTGATTTGTGTTCTCAAAAGAAAAGTCTCATTTCTTTGCCATCAGCTGCATTAGATTGTTTGATTGATTGAGTTCATTTTGTTTGATTGAAGACTCTTAACCCTCTCATAGTTAGAATTCATTGAACGAAATGGTATTCTTTGGCATGTAGTTTGCATCTAGGTAATTGTGAGAGATCACACGATAGGGCCTGAAACCGAAACTTAATTCAAGATCAACCATAAAATAAACTGAATAAACCTAAAATTGCATTGGAACTTAACGCAAACATCTAGAGGTCTAGGCTAGAGACGTGTTCCGGCGTCTTTAAACATAGTCACCATTGTTTCGCATTACGGTTGGGTGATTCCTCCTTCTGTGACTCGATAGTGGTCTAATACGGATTGTGCTCCCACGTACCGTCGCGTATATAGGGATACCCCACTAGGCTTTTATCCTTGATCCATAGGAAGCCGAGTCTGCTGCCTTGTGAACCGTAACGCACCGAACACAGCATTCGGGAAGATTGACTGCAGTACGGAAAGTCCTTGGTTCTCATACGATTGCCAAGGTGTATAAGAAGTTTTACAGATTTCTTGGTAAACCCTTTGCCTAGAGTCTCTAGAGCAGTCACTTTTGATCCTTTTCGGACTCTCTAAAAGAAAAGGTGCCAGTGAGCGTCTTGTCACTTCGTGCTCATTAAACATTCGAAGGAGACTAGAGTCATCTTTTCGTCCTTTTCTCGACTCTTGAAACATGAAAAGGTCAAGTTTAGTTCCTGTGTCTTAAAAATTTATTCGGCCACGTTAACATTACCTGTTTAGATCTTGTGTGCGTTAGTTTGAGTAGGGTCCTTTATCGTTAGATTCCTTTAGGTCTTGTGTGGAGTTTGTCATCCTGGCTGACCCGTCAACTCCCGTTCCAAGTGATCAAGGCTCTCCATCTTCCGCTGCTCCTGAGGTACCAGTTGTAAGCGATACTCTTCCTGTTATCCCGAGTATCCAACCTATCAACTCACGTGCCCCGGGCGACGAAGATTACGAAGAAGATTGGAACCCTATCTGGGAACCTGACGAGGACGATATTCCTGTTACCCATCCTGGTGTTTCATCTCCAATGTCTACCTCCCACATGGATGAGACATCTCCCAGCGCAAGTGAGACACCTGTGGTGTCGAATGTTGACACTCCCATCCCAGCTACTTCTCCACTCCCCCCGCGTTATCAATCGCTGAGGGATAGAGTAGCTGCCAGGACTCCTACTACGACTATGTGGGATCCTCATGTCATTCCCACCATGGAACCCTTTGTTTCACAACCCCATACTACACCTGTTACCTCGGTTCCCACGAATCCAACCGTTTGTGTAGCACACTCGACTCTGGTCGTTAGTGCCGTGACAGCGTCTTCATCTACGAACACTGGTGCTGGTCCCCCTCACGATCAAGTGAGTAGTGGCCAGCCGGAACTCTCGCCTAGAGTCGTCGACCCTGCACAAAGTGCTCCACCCTCTTCTGGTCCTGTTCCAGGAGGGGGGCCATATGATGCCTATGGGCAAGCTGTTCAGGACCCGAATGCGCAAGGTCCACTCTTTTATTACGATTCTACTGGTCAATACCTCCAGTTCTCTCAAACCGTGCCTCTTCAACCTTTCGTTGAGGTTTCGGTACCGTTATCCATTGCTTGGGATTCTAGTACCCATTCTTTTCATGGGGGCCAGGCAATCCCTGCACAGCTTCAAGGACCGCCTAATCAAGGCCAGCCACCTTATGTGCAAGCCCCCCAAGGGCAACCACTTTATGGTCAGTCTTACCCAGGACAATCTGGGGGCCCACAAGGACAACCCTATCAGGGACAACCTTCGGCCGCTGGTGGTCCATCATTTACCTATCAGAGTCAACCTTCTGGTTATCCAGGGCAACCTGGTACCCAGCAAGGTTACCCGTCTGGACAACCAGGACAGCCTTACATCCAACAAAGCCAACCTGGTCTCCAGCAGGGTTATCCCTCTGGACAAGCTGGGCAAACTTATATTCCTCAAGGTCAACCAGCAGTCCAACAGGGGTATCCTTTTGGGCAAGGGGGGCAACCCTATGTACAGCAGGGCCAACCCAATGCTCAGTCCGGTCATCCTTCTGGGCAAGGGGGGCAACCCTACGTAAAGCAGGGCCAACCCACTGCTTAGTCTATGCATCCTTCTGGGCAAGGGGGGCAACCCTACGTACAGCAGGGCCAACCCACTGCTCAGCCTGTGCATCCTTCCGGGCAAATGGGCCAGCTTTCTACGCAGCAAGGCCAACCCACTGTCCGTCCTAATCATCCTCCTGGACAGGCTGGCCAACCTCAAGGTCAACTGGCCGTCCAGCCCGCTCGACCATCTGTTCCGCAAGGACAACCCTTGGTTGCTCAAGGACAACCTGGCGCCCAGCAAGTACGTCCTTCTGGGCAAACAGGTCTATCCCAAACCCAACCAGGCCAACCTTCCGGCCAGATGATCCACGCCCAACCTGGTCAAGGACATTATTCTGGGCCCCAAACTCAAATGGGTTATCAAATGCAAGGCGGGCCACGGCCCCAACCTTCTTACCAAACACAGCCTTCTTATCAGGCTCAGTATGGAGCTCAACAAATGTATGGCTACCAGCAACCCCAGGGGCAAACCCAGTTTACCCCTTATCAAAATTACCAACAGATGCAGGTAACTCCTTACCAAAATTATCAGTACGCTGCACCTGCAGGTCAAGTTGCTAATCCATGGGGTGATGGGGGGCAGACCCAGGGTCAACTGTCTGCATATGGACAGAATCCATATGGACAGAACCCCTACGGGCAAAGTCCCTATGGGCCAGGCCCCTTTGGGCCGGGCCCATCTGGACAGAGTCCATGGGGGCAACCACCACCTGGTTGGAACCCCGGTACTGCCTCTCTTCCGCAGCCACAAATATCCTTTAACCCTCAGTTTCCTTTCTTAGCGACGTTGGAACTTCCGGATGTGTCCAAGTTAACGAATGATCCCATTCTTCATAATCCGTATTGGCCACCAGTTCCGACTAAAATACCCGGTGATTGTCCAAAATTTGATGGCAAAGCTGGTGAAGATCCTCAAGCCCATGTCATGACCTATCACCTCTGGTGTTCATCGAACTCATGGCTTGATGACTCTATCCGGTTCCGCCTCTTTCAGAGAACTCTCACCGGCTCAGCCACTAAGTGGTATATTGAGCTGAATCGCGGCACGTTTCAAGATTTCAACTCGCTGGTTATGGCATTCTTAACTCATTTTCAGTTACCCATTTGGTATGAGACAGGGACACATCTCTTCACGTCTCTCAAACAGGACATGGCTACGCATATATCTGATCATATACATGAATGGAGAAGGCGTCGTCGCTTGATCAAATTCTGGATTCCTGATCAACTCCTGACCGATTGGTTCACAACTTCCTTTGTCCCTGCGATTGCGCGAGACATCGCCATGGGAGCTTGTGTAACTGAAGAGCAAGCTATCGCGCATGCTCAGTACCTTGACTTAGTGTACTCTCAGTCGGGTACTTTATATGATTATTTTCCAGATGCCCCGAGGCCTAGACAGTCCAAAGCTCCGCCAAAACCATCTGTTGACGGAGTCATTGGCTCTGTAAACTCGTCATCAAAGAAATCGGCCGCGAACCCTGGGAAGCAAAAACAGAATGCTTCTAATGGAAATGCTTCTCAGGGCCAATCTAATTCTGGGAGTACCTCCGAGGTAAACGCCGTTCAGTCCACCACGGCGGATAAATCCTCAAAAGGGAAAAAGAAAGGGAAAGCTAAAGATAAATCTGGACAGCCCAAGCAGGATTCCCCTAAGCCTCCACCCGAGGAAGGAGCTAAACGAAAACCTAAGTATCCTTGTCTCATCTGTGATGAGGATCACTACACTAAGGACTGCCCTAGGCGGTCCGAAGTTAGTCGATTATTGAAAGGTGCTCCTGGGCCTCCTGCCGTGCTTAAAGAGCCTTTCCCTTCCCAGCAGACTCAAATGGTGGCAGACCCATCTCAACCCTCTTCCTCGTTCGGTTCTCAAGTGTTCATGGTTGGAACGATTCCCATCCATGTTTTTACTCGAGCAAAAGAATATCCATCTCATGCCGGGAAAGAGCCGGAGGTCCCCTCCAGCGCTCCACCGTCCAGTTCTGGTCCTCTCCACATCGAAAGGCCCAGCACCGAGACAATCCCCTGACCCCCTCAAAAAGGTGTACTCCGGAAGTCGTCTTACAACCCTAATGCTCGTGCTGCCCAGCATTATAGCATTGTTGAGGACTTAGCTCAAGCTCCGTCTGCTATGTCCACTCTAGAAGTCCTCCAAAGCTGCCCCTCCCAGAGGAAGTCCTTGCTATCAGCTATTGGTGGCATCGACCCGGCTGATTCAGATTTGATTTCTTTTGATCTCGAGGGTTTTACACAGAGACTGCCTCACCAAGTCGCTTTCCTTATACAGGTCATCATCAATGGCAAAACAATTCATCGTACGGTCATTGATGAAGGTGCCTCAACTTGCATCATGTCTGTTCCTTGCTGGAAGGCCATTGGTTCTCCTACTTTGAGTCAGTCTCCTACGACGTTAGAAGCCTTCGATGGAAGAGAGTCATGTCCTTACGGTATCCTCCAACGCTTGCCCATCTCTTTGGAAGGGAAGACGGTAGAAGTAGAGGTCGAAGTTGTTGACGCCAATCTTACCTACAACCTCCTCCTCGGACGTAGCTGGACATACGCCATGCAAGCCGTGGCTTCCTCCCTGTTCCGTGTCATTCGTTTCCCTCACCAGGGGAAGATTGTCACGGTGGACCAGCTCTCCTTCTTCGCCTCTTCTTCTGAAGGTAATGTGCCATTTGTGGAGCATACCTCTAAGTCGTTCGAGAGCGTGGGTGCCGGACTTTTCAAAGATCCCGCTTTAATGGGAGTCTTTCCCCTCCCACCTCCGAATCTCCCCCCTATTAACATGATCTCTGTACGCTCTGAACCATGGGTTCTTCCCCCCGCTAATCAGGAAGACTCTTGGGGTGATATGATGCCGTTGAGTCCTGCCGAGCTCAACTACGTCGAAATTGTCGCTGCATCGGCTCCCCCTGCTGAACCTGCTCTTCCGAGCAGTGTTCCCGATTCATATGTTCATTTCCCTTGGCTAGGAGATGAGGCTACTTTGGATCCATTGAAGGAAATATTTCCTTCCGATGAAGCCATCATAGAGACCATGTCTCTCGAAGAACCCCCTTGGTCAGATCATCACCACCGCTCTTCGTTTCTCCCTCCCCATCCGGAAATGATCGCATGTCTCGAGAAGTTTGCTTCGTGTATCCCATCCCCGCCCCTTCAAACACCTATTCAGCTTTACCAAGTGTCTTCTGATGGCAATATGGGTAACATCACGCAAACCCAACCCATCGACATCTCTGTGAAACCAGGGATTGTTGAATACATTTACATTGGAGTCACTTGTACTCCAGAGGAGGTTCAACTTTACACTGCTCTATTTCGCGAATTCCGTGATGTCTTCGCATGGTCCTATGAGGAAATGCCCGGTATTGACCCCAGTATCGTGGTGCACGAAATACCGACGTACCCAGGGGCTAAGCCTGTCCGTCAGCGCCTACGCCCTGTGCACCCCCGAAAGTCTGCAGCCATCAAGGCCGAAGTCGAAAAGCTTCTCAAAGCCGGATTCATTTACCCCATTCCACTTACGGATTGGGTTTCTAATATAGTCCTGGTGAATAAAAAGCAGGGTACTATCTGCGTCTGTGTTGATTACTGCGATATCAATCGTGCCTTTCCGAAGGATAACTTCCCTACACCCTTCATCGATCAGCTTATTGATGAGTGTGCAGGAAGCGAAATTTACTCGTTTATGGACGGCTTCTCTGGCTATAACCAGATCAACATTGCACCAGCGGATCAACATAAGACGACTTTTATCTGTCCTTGGGGCACTTTCGCCTATAAGAAGCTCCCTTTCGGTCTCAAGAATGTCGGCGCCATGTTCCAACGTGCAATGTCTTATGCCTTTCATGATATTCGTCACATTGTACAACCATACCTGGATGACCTCCCAGCTCATTCAGTCAAGCGTCAGGACCATCCCTCTCATCTTCGCGAAATTTTTCTCCGCTGTCGACACTACCGTATTAGGCTCAATCCTCATAAGTGTGTCTTCTGCGTGGAATCAGGCCGAATACTTGGGTTTATCGTCTCCCGAGAAGGCATCCGTCTGGATCCCCTCAAAGTCGAGGCCATCCTGAATCTTCCTCCCGCTGCCTCTTTGCAGCAGTTGCAGAGCTTGCAGGGCAAAGTGAATTTTCTTAGACGATTCATTCCGAATTATGCCGAGGTGGCTAAGGTTTTCACACGGTTATTGAAGTGAGACACACCCTTTCGTTGGGATGCTATCGCACAGGAGTCTTTCGAGCGACTCAAGGACCTCCTTGTCTCGGCTCCACTCTTAAGACCTCCGAACTACCACCGTGATTATACTCTCTATCTAGCTGCTGCTGAAACCACCATCGGCATGGTTCTAGTGCAGGATGATGATGACGACAATGAGCACGTTATCTATTACCTTAGTCGCAACCTCTTGGATACGGAAACTCGCTACGCTTATGTCGAGAAGTTGGAATTGGCCGCTGTCTGCGCCGTCCAACGTTTCCGGCACTATATCCTGTTGCGCACCACGACTGTGATTTCTGACTGCAACCCAATGACGTACATCTTGTCGCGTCAGCTGCTGGGGGGAAAATACTTGAAATGGATCGTAATCCTCCAAGAGTTTGACTTGGAATTTACTGCTGCCAAGTCTAAGAAGTCTCTGGTCTTTGCTGAATTGCTCTGTTCTTTGCCATCTCCTTCTACACCATCTCGTTCGGAAGAGCATATCCCGGATGAAATGTTGTTTCTCATCAGCACCCTCGACCCTTGGTATGGGGACATCATAGTATATTTGCAGACGTCTTCCTTCCGTCCCAATGTATCGAAAGACGCTCGACGGAGGATTCGTCACCAATCTCAACCCTATCGCATTATTGGCGATACCCTGTACCGCTTCAGCGCTGATTCCATTCTCCGCCGATGTTTGACTCTCGAGGAGGCTGAGCGGGTGTTGAATGACTGCCACTCCAGTGTTTGTGGCGGCCATATGTCCGGATATGCCATCGCCCAGAAAATCCTCCGTGCTGGTTATTTCTGGCCTTCTATCTTCAAGGATTGCATCCTTGCCATCCGTGCATGCCACGAATGCCAGATATACCACTGGAAAATGCGTGCACCTCCTGCACCACTGAACCCTGTTGTTACCGTAGGTCCATTTGCCAAATGGGGCATCGATTATACGTCCTGTAACCCTCGTTCGATTGGGGGGCATGGGTATATCATCGTTGCCGTGGATTATTTCACCAAATGGGCCGAAGCGATGCCTACATTGAACGAAGACGGTCACACAGCGGCGCAGTTTTTGTTTAATCATGTCATTACTCGGTTTGGAGTCCCTCAGGCTATCGTCACAGATCACGGAAAACATTTCCGTAATCACATGATGACGGAACTAACGACCCAACTAGGATTGCGTCAAGATAGTTCGACGCCGTACTACCCTCAATCCAATGGCCAAGTTGAAGCTGTGAACAAAGTTTTGATCACAATGCTCCAACGTACCGTTGGTACACACAAGTCTAATTGGCATCTGATGCTGTTTCCTGCCTTGTGGGCCTACCGGACCTCTGTGAAGGACGCCACCGATTTCACCCCTTTTCAGCTAGTTTATGGACTGGAGGCCACCCTTCCTATTGAATGTGAGATTCCTTCGTTAAAGTTAGCTATCGAGTTGCTTCCCAACACTACTCCGGTGGAGGAACGGCTTCTTTATTTAGAACAGCTAGACGAGACCCGTCGCTTAGCTTCTCTAGCTATTGAAGCGCAGAAGAAGAGAGTTAAGGCTCACTTCGACAATACCATTCAACCTCGTTCCTTTGTTGAGGGAGATCTAGTACTGCTCTACGATCAAGCTAAGGACAAGCAAGGGGCAGGTGAACTCGAA
Organism: Pinus tabuliformis; assembly: GCA_031772625.1. Taxonomy (NCBI): domain Eukaryota; kingdom Viridiplantae; phylum Streptophyta; class Pinopsida; order Pinales; family Pinaceae; genus Pinus; species Pinus tabuliformis. The sequence continues at coordinate 1,954,351,260 of CM062819.1, forward strand.
TCCATGTGGCTAGGCCCCTATATCGTGAAGAGAGTTTTGCAAAAGGGCGCATATGAACTGACTGACTACGAAGGAAATCCTCTCGATAAGCCCCGTAACGGGCTTTATTTGAAAAAATACTATGCATGATTTCGTGCACCTAGCTTGTACATACGTGTGTTTTTAGCAAGTGTGTTATGTGTGCATGATTTCACATTTTGCTTTGGTGTGAAGGCGTGTTTGCCTCTTATTGTGTTTTCTGCTTCTTGTGCAGATGTCTAATGCACCTTATGTTGGTTTCGCTGATGGCGCCTGCCGTAGCACTTGCAATTTGTCTTCTGCGGCGTGGGCGATCTATGATCCTCACGAAGAGTTGCTAGACCTTCAAGGTGTGTGCTTGGGTCGTACCACTAACAATGTTGCCGAATACAGTGCTGTAATTGAGTTACTAGCCGAAGCAGTTGATCTCGGCATTCATGCATTGGTGGTGAACCTGGACTCTCAACTTGTCGTCCATCAACTCAACGGGCGATATTCCGTCAGAGACCAACGCATTCTAAGGTTGTATCTACGTGTAAGATTGTTAGAAAGGAATTTTGATTACATCACATATCAACACATTCCGAGACGATTAAACACGTTAACTGATGCATTGGCAAACCATGTGTTAGATAGACATTTGCATAACAGATAAACATCATATAGGAAGACATAGAAAGCATAATAAGACCATAGAATAAGCATATGTATATAAATAAATTCTTTTCCAAGCATAGTTTGCATGTGTGTTGTCATGTGTGCTTTTAAGCTTGCATAAAAATTAAAATATGTGGGTCGTGTGTTATGCAACTGATACATTAGATTACATTTGTATTAGACATTTGCATAGCATATAAAAACATCATCACATGTGAAAGATCCATCCAAAATCAGTATATATATATATATATATATATATATATATATATATATATATATATATATATATATATATATATATATATATATATATATATATATATATATATATATATATATATATATATATATATATATATATATATATATCACGCGGCGCACCAAGGCGCTCAAAAAATAAATGTATATGTCTAGATAAGGCCGGTGTCCTCAGTACATCTGAGACACATGTCTCTCAAAAAACATCAGTGGAAACAAAACCTAGATGTCTACTGTGGTGGGTTATGCTCTCTGTAGCATACAGCTGCCCGTGCCACCCGCCTCAAAAGGCGGTGCATCCTGGGTTCCACCCCCACTGTGTGGATCTGAGATGCTATGGGGACCTCCTCTATCCCCTGGTAATCTGGAACCCCCGCCAGTAAGCCCTCGAGGTTGTGTGCCATAGTCTCCATCGTATCGACTCCTGGAGGAGCCAGGGCCAGGGCTCCAGTGCCTTGTCCCTCTCTCCGTGCCTCTGGGGCTAGACCAAGGGGTCTCGTGGGTCCCACATCTGCACACCATAGCATTCATCGTAAAGACATGTACATGAAAAATTAAAAAAACATTACAAAAGATAAAAAATTAAACAGAGATCAAGTGGCTTACCTCCATCGTCCCAATGCTCTCCCGCAGGCAATGGCATGTCTGGATCACCGCGGAAGTCTATGCCAGCATATGGCCAGTCCTCTACAAAAACAACCTGTCGATCCAGCCACTCTCGAAAATATACACCCCATGCCACTGGGCGGTCGCCACCCCCTCGCGGCATGACATGGCCCCATCGACTGGCCCTCGTCTCCCGGGGACCTCTGGGTGGATCCACGACCATGTCCTGTAGCTGTAAGGCCGGTACCCGCTCCAGCATGAGTGGAAGTAAGAGCGACCCATAACCGAACTGTTTCGACTCACCGCGTCGACAGTTGCTCAGTTGTCTCTTCATGCTGGTTGTTACTGCTGCTGCCCAGTTGAATATGGTGGGCTGTAAACACTCGAGAGCTAATAATAGATGGGTCTTCGAGGCCTCATGATTGGCCAAACAGCCCGCTGCCCGGGTCACCATGAAGAGTATGGTCCGAAGGACGATGTCCTCCACTGTCGGAATAGCCACCTTTCCACTCCGCGTTTTACGTGCCCGTGGGCACACTCGAGCCATCAGCATATCGAGGGTTTCACCACTGGGTCGTTGCCCCTCCAGAATGGGCATCTCGCCCCGGCGTGATAACCCGGTCAAAAAATAAATATCCGTGTAATCGAACTCGATATCACGGCCTCGAATCGTGAACTTTCCATCAACAGGGTTCCAGGCTCTGATCAGGAACTCGAGAAGATCGGGCTGCGCTCGCAGGCGCGAAGTGAGGAAAAATTTGAGCACCCCGCATGCCCGCATTGCATTACGGCACCCAGCATCGGCATAAGCTGCTATATCCTCGTTATCGTGAGCTCTCTCTTGCCAAACAAATGCCATTTTGTCCTGCATGACCATAAAAAACTATTAGAGCCCTGACCGTTGAAGTTTATACGTTCAAATTGATAAAAATATAATTTCACGGCGTCAGCGCGACTGTTTTTAAAACAGTCGCGCTGATAATGGCGCCCTTTGTTTTTTTCCTTGGGTCAGCGTGGAAGCACACGTGTTTTCCGCGCTGATCTGGAGGTGGTGTGTGTAAAAATCATTCGATCAGCGCGGACCCGATGAGGAAATCCGCGCTGACCGAGAGCGCATTGAAGCTCAAAAAATTTGCCCAAATGGCCACTTCCCACCGTGGAAATGCTGCAAAAAGGACTCAAAATGAAGCGCAGGGAAAGGAGAACCTACCTGGAACAAGTTGCAGGATGGATGGTGTCCGCACGGGATGGAATTCGCTCCGTCAACCTCGCAGCTCCACAACATTCTCCACGGCTCAAAATGGTAACAATGGTAAAAAATTTCTTTTACCCCCCTATTTATGGTAAAAAAATTATAATTGACTATGGTTTTTTATAAATGTGGGTTTTTGTCATGTTTTTACCATGTATCTAGTGCCAATATCGCTGTGCTATGTGTTTTATGCATGTTTTACTATGTTTTTTAACATGTCGAACATGTTTACGCGGGTGGTGTTCTTGTGCAGGCTCTCGTAACCGGCAGGGTCACGACAGTCCTATACACACTTGGTCCCAAAAGCGTCGTCTTTAAGCTCTTTTTCGATGTAAAGCAAGAAAATATAGTCGAGCTCCCTTTCGGCTCGTTAAAAGGAACGAGAGGCGGTCGCTTTTAAAGCTCTTTTTTCGACCGTTTAACTTAAAAAGATTGCCGGGTGTTTGTCGTTTCGCACTCGTTATTGGCTCCAAAACGACGTACTTATGACCGCTTTTTTTACTTTTTCGGGTCAAAGTCACTATTTACGAAAAGTACTCCTCGATCATACTGGTCGGGCGGTTCTTTCGAGCATTGTTTTATACTTTTTCGTGCTCGAGAGACACAAATTTACGAAAAAGGACCCCCCTGGAGTTTTCTTTTCTGCTGTCTTTTCAAACTCTCTAAACAAGAAAGGACGTCGAGTTATTCCTTTGTCAGACTCGTTAAAACTCAATGACATCGGACACCGTCGAAATGACACTTTCCAAGCATATGCTATCCCCGTCAAGCTTTTCATCCAAAAATAATCGAGGTACTCGCCAGAAATGGTGGGGAAAACGGAACTGTAATAATGGTCGTGTCGGCAGTATGTCGCTCTTGAACATGGCACTCGTCTGCATTCGTGTCTGGGTGGGGATTTTCTCATCTTGTTTTACGCTAGCCTCCATGGGTTTGGGTTACCCTATTTTGACCTCTCATCTACTCATTGCCTTGTCACCATGACCTCTGCTCATTTGATGTCAAATACTGCCAAATCCGCTGTCGTGCCGCCGATATGTTCAAGAGAAGTTGACCTCTGCAAACTTACCACCTCCCTCTGATGTCTCACACAAAATATTTTTTTCTTTGTCTCGTGTCGATGATGTGGGAAACATTATGGCCCACCTTCGATCAAGGTTACTTCCTGTCGACTTCAGCTCATTATCCAGGAAAGTGGCTTAGAGACTCCCTTCAAGTGCCTTAGAGCCTGCATGCCTCAATGGCAGGTTCTTCATGTTCGACGCGAGGTTTTCATCATTGGCCTCTGATCGAATGATTCTGCGGGTTTTCGACACCAACTCATTGATTCACACGCCGCAGATTGTACCTATAAGTACCTTGAGGACCATTGTCATTATTGGTGGTACCTCTCGCGTCTGTTAACAGTTTTCATTATTGGCTGGTAATCAGACGATGTCCATGCATGTTCGACTTCAGCTCATGTATTCGCATGCTTGGACCTGTACTTTGTTCGGGTCGGGATGGAGCGCAAGACCCTGGTTTTTGTCTCTTGCAAACCAGGTTGCGATTTTGTGGATTATTATTACATGACTCATTGATGGATGGCTGCGCCCATACCTGAGTCTTTTAGGATGGCTGTGACCATACCTTTTTATCATCATGGTCTCTTCAGTTGGGTGGCTGCGTCCATACCACAGACCTTTTTCGTATGTCTTTTGGATGGCTGCGCCCATGCCTAGACTACATGTAATAGAGATATCAGTTGTACATACGTGCAGGTCCTCCCTGGTGGTGTTCCAGTTCAGCGAGTTTTGTAAAGCATTTCACCCCTCCCACTCTCTCGGGCTTCATGCTTTAGGGGGCATCTGTTACACAGTAATTTGTCACTGTCTCCCTGTCAGTCTCCCTACTGTGTCATGAATTCAAATTAATCATGCTCATGCTCTCTAATCTGGCCAAATGACCCACTTTGCCAAAGTTTTTTCCATCATTGCGACTGTTATTAAAATAACCACGCTGATTGGCGCCTCATAGTGTAACGAATGCAATGCCAGCGCGGAAGCACGCGGGTTTTCCGCGCTGGTCGAATTTCATAATCCAGCGCATCCTCTGTTTGTATTTAGTTGCGCTGACACAACCTTCTCCGTTATTCAGATGCGGTGTCAGCGCTCCAGTGCAGTTATACACCCGCGCTGATCCAGTTTGGGCGAGTTTGTTCTAACAACCAGCCCTCCAGATGACTCCAGACCTGGTTGTTGGCCTTGTAAATGTTGCCCTCCCTTCTATGGCATGTCTGTTCGTCATTTGAGCCACCTTCCTTGGAGATAAGCTCATCCTCCCACCATTCATGCAGACTCCTTCTCCTATTTAAACCTCTACCATTGCCATGAGCAGCTAATTTGGATAGTGTGGAGTTGATAGTGCTTAGAGTGCTGCTGCTAGTAGGTAGTTGGTGTGACTAGTGTGGAATTGCTAGAGCTTAAGGAAGGTTGTGAAGTGTTGCTTGTGTGAGAGAGAGATCTTGTCTTGGGAGATCTACCTCCAAGGGTGAATGCTTAAGAGACTTGCTGGCTGGAACCTCTTGGGAAGGATTCAACGTCAGAACTTTGGTTGTACTCTTCTCTGTTATTGATTAATAATAGATGACTACTATTATGGTTCCACTCTCATTTGTCTTTGTAATGGTTAATGTGAGTTATGTCCTTTCTGACTGATGTATAATTGCTTTTATTAGATTTCACGCTTGTGTTTGTCTTTCTCTTCGTGTGTGCAGGTATCTATTCACGGGAATTGTGGAGGATCGTGACCGGCCAAAGCGAAGGAGCGAGAGTGGCATATCTTCATCAAACAACAGCGTTGGAATCCAAGTAGGTGTTCATTGCCTACCTTTTATTTGCAATTAGGAACTTGCATAGTAGCATTGACTGATTGTTGCTAGACCCGTTCTGGGCTAGTAGGGATTGCCTCTATCCGTAGAGGGGATTTACCTCATCAACAGACCCAACACAATCAATATAGTTATTCCACGTCTAAGGCCATGCCTCCATTGCAGTCCTTTGTTCCAGACCTCTAATTTTCTAAGAAAGCTCCATATGTGGATGAACAACATCTAGGGAGGTTCAAAATAAAGGTTGAAGCATAATCCAAATGATGCGAGTATGTGACTTTCATGGGGCATAGGTCATTCTTTAAAATCAAAGGTTAAAGGGGAGGGTGGAAAGGAGTAGCTAAACCTCAAAGTTCATTGATGCAGACAATAATAGGGGGTAACTTCCTCTTTTTAGAATGAAGTTTGAGGCAGACCTCGCATGCAGATACGAAACTAGTGGCTATTCTTGATTCATTTATTTACAATAGCAAAAGGAAACAAGTGGTGAGACAAACCCATAAAAGGGAAGGAGCTGATTGTTACCACAAAAATGCATGTAATTGATGCTGTTGACATAGATAGCAATGGAATTCGTAGGGGTTAGTTGCATTCAAGCAAGTTAATCCAATATGAGAAAGATCTTCATCGTCCCTATTTTCTGATCCTCACGATTGCACGAAGTGCAGAGGAGAGCATACTTATTAAAACTAGAGAAAAAAAACATTGTTTATTCATTAACCTATCTACCCTATGCTAATTAAAAATTAAAAAAAAAACAGTTACATGTAGTCAAATAGCCAATGTAACCATCCACACAACAATATTACGAATGTGTTATCTTTCATTTTCACGAATAATGATAATCGGAAATATATACCCACTCGAAGGGAGCTCCAACCCCGTGATCTCGTTTACCGGTACCCACTAGAAGGGAGTTCCAACCCCCTAATCAGATTTACCAGCTACCACTAGAAGGAAGCTACGACACCCTCATGGAAGGCTCCAACCCTCAGCACCTTTATGGACCACGTTTCATAACGTTTCATACTACATCCACCTGACTCAACAACATCAAACCTGTAGGCAACCTTTAATCATATTTTTAGACTGGACCCACTTCCATCATTTAAGTCCAATATCAAATAACAATTTTGAAACTAATCACTATATCAAATCACTCAATCATTAAACCAACTAAATCATCAAAGAAATCGATGAATATTAATTAATCAATACAACTAGAACAAACTAAACCAGGATAGATCATATCAATGCACAACTACTCATCAATATACAAAGCCAAACATTATTACCCATCACAGAAACCAATTTTTGCTACTACAAACCCTAATCAACCATATGTCAGAATATATATGTTATTGTTCTTCAGTATAACCGTGCATGTACGCACTTCTCCTTAAGAGGACCTGTGTACAAATCTCAAAATACTGAACAACTAAGTCTAAATTATTGTCATACTGAATCAATTACTGAACCCATCATAGATCATTGAATCAGGTACATATCTGTTAGGTCCCTATAATACTAGTGTATCATTTTATTATTATTGTCATAATAATCCCTTATTGTTATTGTTGTACCCATGTTGTCCCCATATTGTTATTATTGTGGCCCATATAAGCCCACTATTGTTATTGTTGTGCCCTTACATTATTATTGTTATGTCAACTCCGATTATATTGTGACCCCTTAGGCTCCTATATATAGAAAGGAGGTTCTGTCATTTGATTCATCCAATATTTTTTCATTTGTGTAATGTAAAGTAGGTTTCCCCCTCGAAGAGGTTGATTTTGAAGTCGTTGATCTCTCTTTTCTTCTATTTTGTGAGTTGTTTCATAACAAGATCATCACACAGTAGCATCATCCCTAGTCAACATATCATTCCATAAACAATTCAACCCAACCATAACTATCAAACATACATTATCATGAGAGAGACATCATCGACAGACAACTACAAACATAATAGAACTAATCATACATCATTAATAATTCATACTACAAAACCCTAGCAGATGTACACAACTCTTATAACGCACTTTTTTGTATGTGTGAACTTTTCATAATTTACACCTGTGTACATATTCTGAACTTTTCGTAGAATGTATATGCGACTATCGAGAGGTAGATTCATGTATGTACGTGACTTCTTAATGGAAAACCAACGTAAAAATCTGTAATCAATGAGTCATACCTTCGTTGCACAACGCAACATCTGTCAAACCCAAATCTTGGCATACAAACTGTTAGAGACACACATCACAAATTTATCAAACCCTAAACAAATTATCCCCATCTCCATGCTCCCTGGTGCACACCTATTTCGGATCAATTCATTCATAAATAATTCATCACATGCACACTCTAACACTTGATCTCCATTTCCTTATATAGTATAAGCCTTAGCCAATACCTTAGGTCAATCCCTTAGTAATGTCAATGGTATTCTTTGACGGGATCAACTATCCATTGTCGCGCTCAATACTATGGGCCAATACCATGATAAAGACCCCTCGTATTTCAACTACCATGGTGTAGAATATGTACACACCTTTGTTTCACCATATTTGCATATGTACATGACCTTTCTTCACAGGACCTACATATACTTTCCTAAACTTCACCTTTATCATCCCTCTATCTCTGAACTGATATTACTTTGTCTATCTCACCTATAGCATCTACATAACCATCATGTTAACATTTTTATCCAGTAGGTTGCCATCAAGGACAACACATTAGTCATAATGCCAACAACCTCAAGATACTATTCTAATATTGTTTTATCATGAGGCTTGTAGTCTTGAGTCATATCCTTTAGAAGATCATTAAATCTTTGGTTGAATTCTTCAACTGTTTGATTTTCTCTCTTCTTTATAGAGCTGAGTTCCTTAACCAAATATTTTCCTTCTCTTTTGTCCCCAAATTTATCCTTGAAAGCATTGGTGAGAGATTGTAATGAATCAAATACATTATTAGGCTTGTCATGGAACCAATCTAATGAAACATCTTCTAATAAAAGGACGAATAGCTTCATCTTAACATCCTCATGATTTTATGCAGTCGCATGAGCATATATTTCCAAGAACATATTGAAATTCTTTATGAGTGCCTAGACATTAATAGCATTGTTACCTCGGAAAGTTGAAATCTTGTTTATGGTGGAGTCATCTAGAAGATCATGAGGATACCCCTGAATGTTGGCAAAGCTGCAAGGACTATAGTAATCCATGAAGTCTTGATTTATTGGATCAAGGAAAAGAAAATGGATATTAGGGACGGATTCCCATCCGAGAAAGATTACATTCCTTCTAGAATGTAATTTGTTTAACCGAGCTCTTAGAGCCCTTTTAGGGTTGGGAGCGGGTTTAACCAAGCTACCAAGATTTCTTCTAGAGTAAGCTTTTATGAATGGATGAACAAGTGGAGTCGCCACCCAAGCATGAATCCAATCATATTTTTCCAAGCGCTAGAGGTGAAGATAGAGAAGATGAAAATAGAGAGGACAAAAGAGAAGGTGATGAGAAGACGAAGAGATAATGTCACAGTGGCGCTAGAAAATGTGGCGTTAATGGGATAAGGAATGATGAAAGATTAAAGCACTGAAAATGAGATAAAATCCTCCCCAACAATGATGCCATAAAATTTTGTGGTGTTTCCAGCTATAATGAAGGATTAAAAGATCATAAAATGATGTAAAAAGAAGAATGTAGTGAAAACAGGAAGAGAAAAATCTATCCCCCACAACGACACCAGAAAATGTTGTCACTCAAATTGTATAGGGACAGTGTGAAAACAACATAGGTTGGGGTTGTCACTTTGATCCCTAACCTGTTCGTTCCAGTTGTCTCCCAACAACAAGCTATGGGGGGTATTCCCCATGAAAGATAGAAATTCAAGACTCATTGGAAACTAACAAGTCCGGGAGACACTGTTGAATGGACTAGCCACTTGGTTGATTTAGAAAGATTTTAAAGATCAGGTTAAATTCTTAATGAGACTAGTGCCTAATGGAGTCAACTCACTTGCTCTATATAAATTAAAGACCAAATGACCTGATGAACAACTTTTGCTTAAATACTTAACTATCCTATATGTTATGCAAATCCTAAGACCTAGGTGTGATGCAAGAATCTTGGTTACTTTTAATTATATGTCTATTCTAGGTGTATCATTCCTCTTATCTATTTTGAATCTAGTCTCTAGAGTAGGTTGTGATAAAGAGTCCAAGGGGAGGCAAGAAGAGGCTTGATTAATGATACCTCCCCTCAAGTACTAACCACCTGATGCCTCCAGCACTATAGAGATTGTGGATCTAATGATTGTAAGGTCACTGTGTTAACCACTAAAGAGGTGCTAGCCTCCTCAATCTTGGTGAGAAAGGTGATCTTATTTTCTATCAACCAAGCTTATTCTTGGTGGTAATTTGTTAAATGCAAGACTAGCTTATAATGATATGCAAGGTGAATGTGTGATTCTTAAGGTGATATTACTTAAATGTTTCCTTAAGTACTTAGTTATGATTTACTTCAAGCTAATATATCAAGTACTTAACAATGCTTAGAAAAGGTAATCTCAACCACAAGACAAGTGTTAAATTCAATAGTGCCAACAAGAGATAAAAAAATGCCCATGATAAAATTGCTATATAATCACAAAGATTCTCAATAATCACAAACAAATGATGGCGAAAGAGAGAAAGATCACTTATCTACCTAGAATAATTATCCAATGATTCCTTTTATAAGATTAGCAATGTTCTTAGACGATTAGAAGCCCAACAAAATAATGCCAATTAGAATTCTCAATGCCAATGATTTAAAATGAGATATTTTAACAAATCCTCTTATTATCAATGTAAAGTTATCATTCACAAATTATTGATAACAATAATGAAAAAAATATTTGCCAAAGCTCTTATGTAGGTTATAATAATTGAAACAATTAGATCTCACAGACAAATGATGTAACCATTCATGAAAAAAGGCACAACTTTAGATTTAAAGTGCTTTCAGAGAGTAAGTCTATTAGATGTGAACTTAAGAAAACTTTAATCAACTCATAACAACAAATATGTTAGTGCACTTGAAACAATTAGAAACCAATCACAATTTTGGTTAAATATTTAATGTTATCAATGCCAGCTATGCCCAATATAGTTTAAGGAATTTTAATGAGTCACAATTAGAGCCTTATGACAACACTAAGTATATCAATATCAAATGCCAAAATTTGTTACACCTTCTTGAGTTAGATTAGAATGTATTAAGTGAAGATGAAAACTAGCAAATTGGTGTCTATATCACTGTTTATATCACACTTTAATGATCTTATGACAATAAATAGTAGATCATTGAAAAAAACACCAATTTTGCATTACCCAGTTCACAAAATGACTAGTAAATTGGTGCAATGAATTCCTTTATATATTTAGGAAACTTGTATGTGTGTTTAGGACATTCAAATTTATTTTTTTACTATTGTCATGAATCAAGTCTCTTGTTGAAGCAAAACAATGATGGGACTTAGGGTTTAATCAAACCCTTACGCTCTAGGCCTAGAAAAAACTTACGCAATTGCCCAAAATTTTCTCTAGTGTTGGAACACCCACAACACCAAATATTATGCCCAACACCTTTGTAAAAGACACCAATACTTAGTCCAGAAATTGATAAATCACCCAAAAATGAAAACAGGGAAAAGGAGGGCAAAGGAAGAGGGCTAGAAGGATAACTATGAGCCTAAGAAAGGCTGCAGCTAAGGGAAATGAGGCCCTTTAGGCTATCCAAGAGGAGAAAGACCCCATAAGGGGTTGTTGTGAAGGGATAAATTCCCTTGATTGGGCCTATGATAGAGGGAAAAATACCTATTTAGGATTACTTCTTCTTGTATGAGCCCTCAAAAGGTGATGGCAAGGGAGAACAGGGCTGCCAAGAAGCTGCAACAGGAATAGGATGGCAGTGAAGGAGGACAAAGGGATACAGAGGCTGAGTGGAGGGGAGAAAGAGGGTCGAGGAGGAGGAAAGAAGGATGTCGAGGGAGGGAAAGGGTGTCCAAGGGAATGAAAGGCTTGCAACAAGCCTAAGAGAGGAGGTCGAAGGGTATATAGGGTAGGTTGAGGGAGTAATGAATCGTTTAGGATTGTGACCAAGTCCACATGGCCCAGAATTACCCACTATAGAGGAAGAAGGGGTCATGGCTAGCCCGAAGAGGCCAAATCAGGCCCATGACCAAGGGAGGAAGAAAGAAGATGACAACAGCAGGGCTAGTTAGGCTGGATCTGCAATTTTGTCTAATTTCATTTGATGTTGGCCTTGCAACCCAACAAATCCTCTTGAATCTCACCTGCACAAATGAAATTACAAGTACCTGAAACCCCAATATATAGAAAATTTTAAAAATAAACCCCAAACCCTAATTAGCTACAAACAAGGGTCAGAAGAAATTATTTTACAAATATACAAATAGACAATGGTTGAAAGTTTTTTTGAAGAACAGTTTTTATGATAATAACACGAGCTTGATGGATTTGAAATATAAATGTTAATAACAACCTTAGCAAAGTAAGAAAACCATATAAATTTCCTGAAGCCCAAAGAAGGTCGACATGTGCCCACCGTTTGTGAACTTGGAGCCCAAGGGCCGAGGAACCTAAAAATTTCTTAAGAGAAAATTGTTAGATCATACAATGAATCAGATCACCTAAGATAAACTCAAAACTTACTAATAAAATGTTCTTGTCATCTACAAATGAAATAACAATTCATGTAATATTGAAGCACGATATAGGAAAGCACATACCCATCACGTACCACAGATCAATGAGTCAAAGACAACATTAAATGAACCCCAAATTCTTTTATTATGAGTTTCAAACGGTCCCAATAGAATAGTGACTTAACACCAACGTTACAAAATTACATCAGATCAAAGTTACTATCATTGTGATTTGAGAAGCAAATGACTTCTAATTTATAGATAAATCCTCCAAGTGGAAAATAACGACTAGTTGGCTTGATCCTCATCAAAATAATCTCAATAGTCGATAATATTTGATCAAATTTTAATTTCTTCCATCGAAAATACTTATTTTTGAGGAATTTTTGAATTTCTTATTAAAGCACTTTTTATTAATTCAAAAAAAATATTTTGGATTAATTCCCTCAACCAAACCATCAAGGTCCAAGGGCGTAATTTTTCTTAAAAAATCCATTTTTTCCTTGCTGGGGGATCTCCAAAAATTGACTTCTTCATGACCCACAAATTTTTTGGTTATTTTCAACTTGAAGAAATTAATTTTTGACTCTAAATTAATTAATTCTCTGGATTATGATTTTATTTAATTTTTGATATAAAAATCAATTAATTGACACACGAGGGGATTAATTAATATTCCGCCCTCAAATATTTTACCCATGGTGTCTAAGTATGAAGGACCATGCATTAAATATTTTTTACATCAAATACTACACTTGCAACCCTCAAAGGGGGAATACCCACTCGTTATAGACCCTCAAATAATTACCCAATTTTGTGACACAATATGATTTAGTAAACCAAGTCATTTGCAATAAAGTAATTTATCTAAAGAACTTGAATTATTCCCAAATCATTGTTACAAAAGACTCAACTAAACACTAGGACTCACCTAAGACCTTGTCAACAAATTTCACCCTAGCTTTGTTGTTTAAGCTGGAGGGAAAAACTCTTTCGATTACCCGTGTTTAGAAACATAGGTAATAAGTGAGGTTGAAAAACCCTCCTAGGATTTGTCGCCAAACATAGGTTTACCAAGGTTGTTACATAATTAAACAGTCATACTAGCGTCATTTACAATACAACTCGCATAAATTGGGTTTATAATGATATAAGAAATGGTTGGTTGATGACCTTGAACTTTGAAAAAAAATTGTACCACTGCTTCCTTGGAATTGTGACAAACTAGGTGCAACACCCCCTAACCCCATAAACGAGTAGATCCGAGTCTTTATGGGGAGCAGGGAAAAGCTTCAATTTTTGGACATTCAATGAATAGTCATAACTCCTATATAATATGTCAAATTCAAAGAGAAAAGCGTCGGGGTCTTCATGTACCTTACCATGAAAATGAGGAAAAACTGATCGTGGGATATTCTTCATTTGCATCATTGTATTAGGGTCCACAATTGCAAATCCAAGGATGGATTCTTCTTCCTATGGCTGGTTTTTACCAACTCCTTCACCATTGACATCCTCGCGATTTTCCATCCTCTTTCCTCCAAGAAAACTATCCCTCATAAAATGTGAAGGTTGAATGTGTTTTAAAACTAACCTTTTAGCTGCAAAATTCACCTCCTTCCTTGCCACTAGTTGTGATACCCCTAAATTATTGTCACCAAAGTCTAGGTGTAAAGTACTAGTCTCATTGGTCTACGTATGCGTAGATTTTTTACCTACAATAGAAGGCCCACCGTGAGAAGAAAAGATTTCAAAATTATCAATATTTCCTCTACCCTTCTTGGGTTTTGGACCTCTACCCCTTCTATTCATTCATGTTTTTTTTAAAAGAAAAATCAAACCACAAAATTTCAAAATCGTTAAAAACACTTGTTAGCAAAAGAAATCAAGCCCAATTTCAATTCTACAACTATTTAAAAAAAATATACCTACAACAATCCAAAAGAAATTACCCTTCCTTAAGCACTTAAGAACAAGAGCATGCACCTACTAGCAAAAACAATGTAGAACTCACCTCTATTGATGAAAAGAAATTCAACAAGAATTTAATACAACCTCTCCAAGCGCCTCCTTGAAAACAATGCCAAAACGTTGGGTGTCAAGATTGTTTCCTACATGCCTCAACACTTGTGAAACCAAGGGTCGTACACTTCCGTGCACAACACAATTAATGCCAAGAGACTCTGACCAAACATGAAAGAAAACCAACCCTACCTCCAAACCAAATCACCAATATTCTAAGACCTGAAGAAAACAAATAAGAATTATATTTTGTGATTCATGCACTACTTTCAATGGAAACCTTATTGAAAACACCTCAGTCAATCTAAATACCACTTGCTTCACTCACAAGTTCCTCAAACAACTAAGATTGCAAAATGAACAAGAAGGATCCAAAAGAACACAAGCCTTAACTTAATAAATCAAATGAGTGGTTGAAAAGATTCATACAGGCTTACAAAAGCATTCCTGCCCTACCTAAAGTTTCACTCTTTCTTCATTTTAATTCCTATATTGTGTGAATTTTCACTCAGTTCTTACCAATCTTTTCACACTTCTCCTTCACACACTGCGTATTCATAAATATAACAACCTTAATGTGTTTTAGGAAGCACACATGGCAGATAACCTCACTCTATTTCACCTTCACAAACCAAAAGGATAACCCAAATCAAAGAGTCATAACTTATGCTTAAAACAAGATCTATGAAAGAAACCAATTTAATCGAAATGGAAACCAAGTTCTTGAAAACAAATAATCATGAACTAAATATTGTTTCTTCAACCAAGACGTTTCACACCAACTCATACCATGACAAAAATTTCACTCATACATCAATTAAACAAGTCTCAATATAAACATGCCATGATCCTCTAATCATACCGAATAAAATGTGGAATCACACTCTTTAATCTTTAGTGATAGGGACATTCAAACATTCACCTGTATTACGACTCCGTTTTGTTTCAAAATGATGCAACACAACATCAGTAAACAATTCTTCAAGCAAAGAAGATACCAGATACCTATTCCTGCACTAGCACACAGTAAGGTTGGACATATCTCACATCATCACCAAACCCTGAGATTTGATGGCTTCAATGTTTTTTTCTTTGTAGAACAAGATTAGGTCGAGTTACCCTTTGTTAAATATTCAAGACAAAACAAAAAAGTTTTAAGAGAGTAACCCTACCCAAACACTCATATCCAGTTGTTCAAGCTTTTAATCAAAACCCCAAAGAAACCAATTTACTTCAATTTATCAAAGCATTCAAAACATCTAAGAGCCACTTCAAAGTTCGCTTCTCATAGCGCAAATTACATATGGGTATATAAATAAAACATGGGTTCAGGTATAAAAGTTCTTTAGATCCAAAATCAAACCCTAGTTTGTATAGATCTCCTAGCCTCAACATTTTAAAAATAGAGAGGATATAACCAGATCTTTAAAGTATAAATCAAGAGTTATAAAATAAAAAATTTATGCGCAATGGAATTCAAATGTTTGCATTTCTGGAGAATTATTTAGAAAACATAGTATTTTTCCCAAATCTGGGTTAACTATACTTCAAACCACACTCTTAATAAATTGAGGAATTTTTTATTTTTATTTTTTATTTATTTATTTATTTTTTTAAAGTGACACACAGATAGCATAATAGTCTTCCAAAAGATACTCCACAAGATCTATATGCTTGCACACCACGATATCATATCAAAATAAAAGGAAAACAACACAGTGCTAACTATCGAAGGGTCAACGAGCAAGATTAGTCGGGCCCTAACCAACCAACTCATGCCCTTGTGGAAGAGAAGCTAAACTACAGAGTTACACAAATAATTAACAAGATCGAATCAAAATAGAAAAGGAACTTGACATTGATGCTCTTTGTATTAATAAAACCTTAGTCTCAATACATTACGAGTTCAGTAAGTTGGCTCCAAATAGATTTGGGCGATACAAAGTGATTGAATTTAACAATATACCAAATAACAATATCCCTAACCTATTACATCCCATAGCCTAAAATACATATACATTTTCAATTATTATCATGGTTGTAGTGAAGCCTGTGCAAGAGACAAAAAAATAGAAAACTAGTCTAACAATCCTCCTAACAATAGATCTTAGAACAACTGCTACTGATCACTTAGATTTGTTTCCAAATCGAGTTGGTTTCGTTTGGAAAAGAGGTTGTAATTTGAGATTTCGTTTTTGAAGTTCAAGAGAGATGAGCGTGCTTTGTCTTTCTCAGAATCCATGAAAATCTCTTGACAACTCACTTCACTGCCAGCTAACTCTTTGTTCATCAATCCATGCTCCGAATCCTAGTGTAGTAATCTCGTGACCAGAATACATGTCTCCTATTTTAGTAGATGCACTTCATAATAGATTAAAGGCTTATAAAAGATGAAAACACGACAAGATAACATCAAATGCAACATTTAATCATAAAATATTAATCTACCAACCCTTTTTTAAAGATACACTATTCCATATCCATATCCTTATGAATACAACAATAAAAACCCAAATTATGTACATGAAGGTCTTTTTTCTGCTTGTAAAACAGAGGATGAAATAGGATTAGGTGGTAAAAATTGGGACAATGTTAGAGCCTGATAGGATTCCAAGTTTCATACCATTATTTGACGTTGCTAATGGAGAGGTGCTTGCATCCACTTTGTTTGATGGATTCAAGACCAAAATCGACTCTTCATGAGAAACCTACGACCACTAGAGCTAGAGATTTCCATACCCAAATATTTTTTGTGGCTTTGAGACCCCGAGAATTATAGTTTCACTTTTCAATCAAATAACCAACCCACTTGCACGCATAATATTGGAAAGGAATTGGAGAATAGTCTATGATTTTCGTCCACTATCGACCCTGACACATAAGATTGAGCTCCTCCACTGACCCTTCCTAGAGGTCAACCTCTATATTTATCCATGTGCAATGTCAATCAATATTCGTAAGACAATCTTCCTCAAGACCAACAAAAAGACTTAACCTATTCTTGATGGCTTCTAGCACGTTCAGTGACCAAAACATCATGGGAAATCGGGGCAAGATAACCCAAACTCTATGTGTTTACAATGGTTCACGAAGAAAATCAAATTCTAGGCACCACCTTTGCATAATAGGGCCAAAATTCTCCCATATCTAATCCTGATTAAGGATATTCAATAACTCTTCCTCCGTACGTAATACCACGTAGAACCCTCCTTGAGTGAGAATATAGAAAATTGGCGAATAACCTAAAACAAGAACCCAATGATTCTCCATTAATCTCCTGAAAGATGCCAAACTGAATACTTTTGCTACAAACTTCCCAATCAAACCATGCTATAAGAGAGTCAGGACCTCAACTACCCCAACATTGTTCCCTACCACCATAGCTAAAGATCAACGTGACTTTGGAACCTTCCACCACCCTCTTCTTTTCCCTCATATAAAAACCAGTAAACGTGATGTGTTGTGCTCTGGGATCGACACGAATCACAAAGGATCAAATGTCTTAGAACATCCATGAAATAGGCCTTCTATGGTACATAAAAATCCATTGGCGCACAAACTGCCCACCTCATAGTATGCTTCATCCAGTTCCATTTTGAAGAGCCCCCATGCTGCCCCCCCACTCCCCAAACAACCATCTATTAGAAATTTGCGAGACTCATTGCTCCACTCCCTTACACCAGTTCCATTTTGATGAGGCTCCTCCCCTCCCGCCCCCCCCAATCAATCAATCAAACAACCAACCCACTTGCACGCATAATATTGAAAAGGAATTGGACAATAGTCTATGATTTTCCTCCACTCTCGACCTTGACACATAAGATTGAGCTCCTCCACTGACCCTTCCCAGAGGTCAGCCTCTATATTTATCCATGTGAAATTTCAATCAATATTTGTAAGACATTTGTTTGGTCAATTTAGTGTTGTCTAGATTGCTATCATTAATTGTCAACCCGGGGCTCGTAAGCTGATGAAGTGATGTGTACAGTATGTACTTAAGTAACCTTTCCTAGTTCTTTTTGTCGTTTTTAGATGATGTTTGTGGTTGATTTAACTTCCTAAGATGGAGTGATGGATTTATAGACAAGTGAGTGCTTGTGTGTGCATATGGTGGTTTTTAAATGCTTCTAGAACTTTTTTTAAAAAGAAAGCTTGAAAAGTGACTTGTAATGAAATTGAAAGTTCAAGTGAAAGCAAAGCATTAAACAAAGTGAGTAATGGCATTAGTCCACTATCTATGCTGCTGATAAGAACAAAAATAGCATCTATGTTAACTCAATGGAAAGTGAAAAACACTACTTTAACTGCGAAACTTAAATGACAAATCATAACACTCCATTCTTTCTTAACACTCTGCCTCTAGCTGTAATTGTTCATGTGAAAACAGTTAAGAAGAAATCAGTAGTATGAGTCAAAAAGCTAATCAAATCAAGCTGCCACTTAATGATATTCTGGTCCAATAAAAGTTAGATAATTATGATAAGAAGACCATCAAAAAGTTAGTAAGCAACTTGTCAACCTTTAGAAAGTAAACTAACAATGAAAACTGCGTAAGCAAAGTAAAAATCAGCAGCTAAGACAAGACAACTTCAAATACCATCAGTGAAATAAAAACACACTATCCCGAGCTCTAACACACCTGCATAAACAAACTGATCAGTTCTGAAAAGTGCTGGAAATGTAAAGGCATGAAATCAAACTGTACATTATTATACATGTTCAAAGAAATGAAAAACTGCAGAAATCAAACTATACATTATTGTACATGTGAAAATGAAAACAAAGAAAGGCAGGAAAATAAAGTTAAATGCTACTGTACATAGGTTGTAATAGATGGGGGCCCTCCATCCACTCAACCAGCTAAAGATCAGCTACGCAAAGATGAACAGAAACAGTCTTCTTCTATTAAACCAGCATGTCAAAATACAGTGAAAAAGTGTTGTAACAGTAGTCTTTAAAACAGAGTTCTACAACCAAAATGATTACGGAAATTACAATAATAAGAGCTAATCTTTAAGCGTTGAAGAACGCTTTATTTATAGGCACAGAGGTAAACTACCCTCTGCGTAAACTAAGCAACTACAGGCCTAACTAATTAACTGCGCAGCAACACGCAGGCAGCTCCGTGCACATTTAGAGGAAACGGTCATCATGGGGAGTAAATCTATGGATAGATCCTGTTCCCCGATGTCTTCGTGGCGTGGAGAAAGTGCCAGCTGTGAATCCATGTCTCAGTTGCTCACGCAGAGCCGTGCCACCGTCTGCAACTTGACTGTTTGACCATGGGTGCTCCTGCGTTGACCGGGGGCATACATGATTGATTTGGCCCAACCAATAGCATACGATCCATGTGGACATCCATACCAACATGCCCATGTGGCTCGTTCCTGGAGAAGACACGTGGAGTATAGCAAACAACAAAAAGGCTGCGGAATCTCTGAACAGCTGCGGAATTGTTGAGTAGCTGCGGAATTGCAGAACAACTGTGAAATTGCTGAACATGTACCAAAATTCTAAACAAACAATCAATCATTAGCACAGTCAATCAAATCATGTTAAAAGACATATAATGCAATGAATTGAACAAGTTGATGGAGGAAATGATGTCAGAAGAGAGAAGTGGATGAGGAAAAGCTGTTGGGAGGACAGGTAAATGAGTGCAAGGTTGAGGCTCAACATACCCCCACTACGAGGGTGTTGCATGTCCTCATGGAACCAAAATTTTATCATAATCTCTCAGTTCACATGTTCGGATGCCTCTGCCAAGACATCCAACCTTCTCCTTTTCCTTCCTGTTGCCACATTTGTTCTTGGTTTCTTAACCAAGCATCTGAATTTCAAGTTGATCAAGGCTCTGGTTAATTTCCTGCATTTCCTCTTCAATTTCCTGTTCTTTCTTTGCCAAAGACCCAGATGAAGCATTGTATTATCGTGGACCATCTTGTCCACATTGCTCTGTTCCTTCAATTTTTCGTTTTCCTGTTTGATGTGGCGATTTAGTACCTCTAGCTCAAATACTTCTTGCTTCAGTGATTGAACCTGTTGTTCAAGGGGCAAGACAGTACTAGGGCCAGCAACAGATTGCTCTAATATTTCCAGATAATCATATGCTTCTTGCTGGATAGGGTCAATGTCAGGTGTTTGTCTTGGCTTAAATTCATATCCTTGAAAACTTCTTTCTCTCTCTTGCTGGAAAGGACTTTCCTCTCTTGGAGGACTTAGCTCAACAGCTAGCTGAATTGGAGTTTTCTCAGGTGTGCCCAAATCAATGAAATGGGACTGTTTCTCTTTAGTCACACTCTTCTTCCCTATAAGTCTACTGCTTCTTCTTATTTGCAGGCTAGTACTCTTTGGTTCTTGTTGTTTTTGCTTTTGTTTCTTTTTGAAGATGGCAGTTTCATGAAGCTGAGCAAGCCTATGAGCTAATGTTTGGGTATCTTCCTCACTTGAATGTTCAGGTGAAGGGTATGACTCTTGCAAAATTGCTTTTCCTTTATCCTCCTTTTGTCTTTTTGTTCTGCTCCCCTTTTTCTTTTCCTTTTGAATAGTTTCTTGAACAGTTTCTTGGGCAATCTCTTGGAAAGTTTTTGTAACAATTTCTTGGCCAGTTTCTTCAATTTCTTCAGTAGTATCTTGGGCAGCAGTCTCTTCTTGTGTGACTATTCCTTTCCCTTTTCTTCTACTTCTTTTTGTCACCCTAGGAGAGCTACTAGAGGCTTCTGCTGCTTCTTGAAAATGGTTTCTAACAAGGAATTTCTCCCATGTATCCTTTCTGATTTTCAACTGCTCCTCAATCAAGATTTTAATGAGTCCATGGTGATATAGGTGGGGCTCAATGTTTCCCACATGTTTCTGAACAATGGCACTCATTTTTTTCAAACTAGCCAGCAAGAAATAAGGAAGATTGATGGTATGTTCACCCATAAAATGCATCATTATCTTTGTGTGATAAACATACATTACACCAAATCTTCCTTCACATGTTAAAAATTTCTGAACTAGCAAAAGTAAGGCAGTCCATTCCTTTTTAATGACACTTACAGGTATTCCTTTGGTGAAAATAGTGGTATCCATACCTGGATTTTTCAACATGTTCTTCCACTCTTGGCCTTCAACAGTTCGATTCTTGAACCAACGTTCCCCAGTACGAGGCAAAGCAGTTGCTTGAGCCAGGCTGCTCTCGGTGACAGTGAATTGTAGGTCTCCAATTTCTACAACATTTGTTTTTCCATCAAACGACCGAGCAAAGGCCTTGGTGACTTCCTTGTGATATCCTTTGAACTTCTGAATGAATTTTAACCACTTGGCCTTCTGCAGGGCACTCTTCGTTTGTGGGTAACCGTCTAAAAACTTAGAACCTTCCGGCTCTGCTCTTAATAACTTGCCCATTTTGGTTACCAGCTCTTCTGCTGCTCTGTCAGTGTTGTTCGAATACGGTAGAGAGAAAGCTTATACGGGAAAAACAGTGCTCAGCAGTGGGTATTACGGCTACAGCAGAATGGTCAGCAGTGGTTTTAAGGCTACAGCAGAATGGCCGTGATGCAATTACGAAGCTGGTGGTCAGGGTTTTGAGCGGAGAGGTGAGGAATAGAACAGAGTATGTTCACGGTGAAACAACGTGATGAATGAAACCGGAAGTGAAAACGGTGAGGGCGTAAATAACAATGCGAGGTTGAGGTTTATGCATGCGGGAAGCAGAGTTATGGGTAGAGGATACAACGGCCGAATCCCTGAACGTCGGGTGGCTACGTACACTTGGCTGCGGAATAACCAATTGGAGAGCCGTGGTACAACAGTACACGTCACTCTGGTACGAAGAATTGATGAGAGAGAGCAGGCCGTATTAAGTTCAAATCAAAACGATTAGGGAACCGTTAGGAAGGCAGTGAGGTGGATTACGCAACGTAATGGTTAAGGATTATGAGGAGTGGACGGGGATCTTGTTAATCATTACATTACATGCCTCCTACCACAATTCGAAAAACCATACATAAATGATATGACTATTAGTTAGAAATTTTGAACATACCTTCGTATCATTGCATTTTGATCCCTAACCTTTGATTTATTGTTGCCTTTGTATATGCTATGTGTCTTTGCTCTTTTAATGATGCTGGTGCTTTTGACTGTAGATTTTTTTTCTTTTTGAAACAGAGTTTGTTTTCGTTGCAGGAACAGAGTGTATTGGCTGCGGAATCTTGATGTCAGCTACGGAATTGGCTCCTAGCTGTGGAAATTGGAGCAACACTTTTCTGCCTGCACAAAGAGGAATAAAACAACTTGATTGAATGAAATAGTCCTTAGAGGGACTTTATTGGTGAAAATGAGATGGAATGAATGGACTGAAAGAAAATGAGGTGGAATGAAAATGATGAGATGGATGAGATGGATGAGATGGACAGGAAAACAAAAGAGAAAATATAAAGCGTCAGGTTACCCTGATTTTCACTTCATATTTTCTGCATAAGACTGCCAATCCAAGATTGGTTTTCAGGCTTATACAAGAGATTTTTTTTTTCTTTTTTTTTTTTCTTTTTTTCTTTTTTTCTTTTTTTTTTTTTTCTTTTTTTTTTCTTTTTTTTTTTTTTTTAACTAAAAGAAACAAAGATCAGGCTGATGGAGGAGAAGAATTCTTCTCCACTAGCCTCATTGCAGAATCTTCTTGGAATAATTTAACAAATTCCTCCCTTGAGTGTGGCTTATGATAGACTTTCAATCTGTGGCCATTCACAATGAGAGGAGTCTGAAGCTCATCAATGGTCTTCACTCGAACTGCTCCATTTTTAAAGACTTCATCAATCTCATATGGCCCAAGCCAATGAGTTTGAAATTTTCCTTTGAAGTCCTTAAACTTGGAATCAAACAATAGTGCCCAATCTCCTTTCTGAAACTTTCTTTCTTTGATGTGTCGATCATGCCATTTAGTTCTTTGGTGCTGAACTAGATCGGTCCTTAGAATTGCATCTTGTCTCATTTCATCTAGCTCATTTAGCTGGTCCATTCTGTGTCTTTGAGCTTCTGAGAGGCTCATCCCCAATTGAACTGCCATCTTGAAGGTCTTGATTTGGAACTCAATGGGGAGCAGGACTTCCTTCCCATAAACAAGTTCATAGGGAGAATGTCCTGTTGTGTTCCTCCATGTAGTTCTATAGGCCCATAAGGCTTCAGGAAGCCTTTCCACCCAATCTCTTCTATGAAGATGAACAGTCTTGGTGATAATGCCTTCAAGAACTTTATTGGTAGATTCCACTTGGCCATTTGATTGCGGATGGTATGGAGTAGATGTTCTGTGCTTGATCTTGTATTCCTCCATCAGCTTCTCCATCAATTTAGATGTAAATTGGCTTCCCTGATATGTCACAATTTCTCTTGGGACACCAAAACGAGTAAAAATATCCTCAAAAAGAAATTGAACAACTGAATTTTCAGTGGCAGAAGACAATGCCTTGGCTTCTACCCACTTAGTAACATAATCAGTACAAACCAATATATACTTCTTTTGCTTTGATGGTGGATTAATAGGTCCAACGAAATCTAGAGCCCATTTCTCAAAGGGTTTGATGCATACCTGTGGCTGTAGTGGCATTTCATTCGAAGGAGTTGGTCTCCCAACTCTTTGGCAGCTGTCACACCTTCTAACATACTGCTTTGCATCTTTAAAGAGAGAAGGCCAATAATATCCTAGAGAAAGGATTTTATAGGCTGTCCTCTTGTCAGCAAAGTGTCCGCCGCATGGTTCATCATGACATGCCTTAAGGATGTCAGGCATTTCATCTTCCCAAACACATCTTCTGATTATACAATCTGGCCCTGTTTTGAACAATTCATTAGAAATCCAAGAATAATGTGAACTCTCCTGAATGATTTTCCTTTTCTCATTAGGAAATAAGTGTAGAGGTAGCTTCCCTGTAACTAGATAATTAGCAATATCTGCATACCAAGGAGTCTTGGCAATTACTGCAAACAAGTATTCATCTGGAAACTTATCTTCTACTGGAGAATCTTCATTAGTGTTTTGGATTCTAGACAAGAAATCAACTATTGTGTTTTGTTTCCCAGGTCTATCTAACACAGTAATGTTGAATTCTTGTAAAAGTAAAATCCATCTTGTAACTCTGCCATTAGTAACAGGTTTGTTCATGAGATATCTAATTGCAGAGTGATCAGTATGGACAAAAGTTTCATAGCCGGTTATATAATGTCTAAACTTGTTAATTGCATGAACAACGGCTAGAAATTCTTTTTCAGTCACAGTGTAATTTAACTCAGTGGGAGTCAAATTTTTACTAGT
This sequence comes from Pinus tabuliformis, assembly GCA_031772625.1. Lineage (NCBI taxonomy): Eukaryota > Viridiplantae > Streptophyta > Pinopsida > Pinales > Pinaceae > Pinus > Pinus tabuliformis. The sequence goes on from CM062819.1 coordinate 1,954,375,956, forward strand.
GTAATAAATGGCATAAGGGATCAAATCTTTTTGTCCCAAGACAGCTCCTAGAGCTGTATCTGAAGCATCAGTAGAAATTTGGAAAGGGAGTTTCCAATTTGGCCCTCTTAAGATGGGTGCTTCAGATATTCTAGTTTTTAAAGTTTCAAAGGCAGACTGACATTCAAGATCCCATTTGAACTCACAGTCTTTGGTAAGTAATTTGAAAAGAGGAGATGCTATCTTAGTGAAGTTTTCAATAAATCTTCTGTAATATCCAGTAAACCCAAGAAAACTTCTAACATCTTTCTGGCAATTTGGGACAGGTAACTTGGAGATGACTTCCACTTTGGATCTATCAACTTTAATTCCATCTCCTGAAATATGATGTCCTAAAACAATTCCTTCAGTAAACATCATAAAACACTTTTCATGACTTAATGAAAGATTTGTTTCCTTACATCTAATTAGTACCTTTTCCAAATTTTCTAATGCTTCTTCAAATGTGTTACCATAAACTGTGAAATCAAGACCTCTACACAATCATGAATTAGATCTGAAAAGATTCCTAGTATAGCCCTTTGAAATGTAGCGAGTGCATTGCACAATCCAAAAGGAAGTACTCGGTAAGCAAAAGTTCCCCAAGGACAAGTAAATGTGGTTTTGTCTTGATCTTCAGGTGCTACCTGAATTTGATTGTAACCACTAAAACCATCCAAGAATTAGAAAAACTTTTTACCTGCTAAAGTATCTAATACTTGATCAATAAAGGGCAAAGGAAAGTGATCCTTTAAGGTTGCTTTGTTTAATTCTCTGTAATCAATGAAAACCCTCCATTTACCATTCTTTTTAGGTACTATAACCAAGGGAGAAACCCATTGGCTATCTGAAATAGGGTAAATGAAGTTTACATTGAGAAACTTCTGGAGCTCTTCTTTCACTATCTCCCTAAGATTTGGATTCATCCTTCTTTGAGGTTGTCTGATTGGTCTATTGTTTTCCTCAATATAGATGTGATGAATACAAGTCTTAGGGTCAATACCTTTCATGTCGGTATACTCCCATGCAAAAGCAGTAGAATGTCTTTGCAAGACTTTGGTTAGCTCTTCCTGTTGGGATTTTTCCAAGTTCTTATTAATGTTTAATGTTTTTCCTGGAAAGATCTCAATGGTGGAACTACCAAATTCTTCCATAGAGAAAAGAGACATTTGTCTAGATGATAGACACTCTATGTCAAAATCCAACTGAAATTGTGTAGAGTCATATTCTGAAGATGGTTCGAAATTTTCTAATGTATTCAGAATTTGACTGTCTTCACTAATCTCAGAAATGGTAAAGACAGGCTGTATAGTATCTTCATCATCAACCCATTCATTATCTCCTATTTCTGTAATTGCTTTCGCTGGAGGATACTAATTGAACTTCTTTGTTGAATTGCCATCAGAAATATACATATCCCCAGACCTACAACTTATGAAAGCATCAGCTGTGGCCAGCCAAGGTCTTCCTGAAATAAGAGGATGTCCTCCTAGATTGTTCTTGGGAGTTAAAATCATAAAATCAACTGGATATTCCCAAGAGTCTAGGGAGACTGGAATGTCTTCCAATACACCATCAGGTTTAATGATTGATCTATCTGCAAGCTGCAGTAAAGTAGGTGTAAAGAGAAGGTTAGGAAGTTTTAACTGGTCCATGGTCTGTCTACTCATAATGTTGATAGCAGCCCCTAAATCAATCAAAGTATTTGGTATTTCTACCCCATTGATATGTGTTTTGACAATTGGACTACCGGGGTCTACATATTTCTGCATGGTAATCTTTCCCATCATAATGTCTGCAATTTTCCCTACCAGGCAGATCTTTCTGGTATCTCTTGGTTTCCTTCCTAGTCTTTTAAGGCTCAACTCCTTTATTGTTTTTGCTAGAATGGGAATCTCTTTAATGGCTTGTAACAAGGGAATCTTGATACAGACATTCTTCAATTCATCTAGAAAATTATAGTCGGGCAACCAAATTTGTTTTTCCACTCCTTTATCGATTTGTAATCTTTCAGGAAAAGGAGGTGTGGCTAAAGATGTAGGTTGCTCAACTATGGGAGTTGTGGGGGTTGATTCTTTTTCTTTTTGAATATTTGGGTTCTGAAGGGATGCTTCAGAACCCTTATTAGCTCTAAGAGATTCTTCCTCAGAAATGCTTGGTTGTTGAACATTTATAGAAGGTTGATCTAGGATTCTACCTGATCTGAGTTGTACTTCATTGAGAGGAACAATCATATAGGTAGGGAATGGTTGACCTTCCATCATGTAAGCATTTTGAGGGTTCCTATTATTGGGGTTTGGCAATGGCTGAGATGGAAGTTGATTTGGCTTTTGTTGAGATTGGAGCAAGAGTTGAGAATTTTGATTTTGTGGATGAGGTTGTTGTTGTTGAGGGAATGGTAATGATAGTTGTTGACTTTGATTTGGAAGTTGTGCAGCTTGCTGATTCTGAAAAGATGGAGGATATTGATAGAATTGAGCAAATCTCCCATAAGGATTTTGCATGCTTTGCATCCATGATTGAAAAGGATTTTGTGGTTGAGGCCAAGGTTGTTGCCAAGGATTCCAATTTGGTTGGGGTTGAAAATTCATAGAGTTGTTAAACCCTTGATTTTGTTGCCCCTGCCAAGGTCTCCTTGCAACAAAACAGAGAGATTCAAGTGTATTTGGATCTTCTTGAAAGACTGCTTTGAGTCCAGGGATTGAAGGACAATCCTTGGTCTCATGGTTTTCTGAGCAAATTACACATGTTTCCACAACTTGTGCTTCCAAGGGACATTCCCTTAAAGCATGTTTCTTTCTACATTTCGGGCAAAAGATGGCCAAGGCCTCGGTTTCTGCTTTCTGTTTATTGTGGATCTTAAGGGTGTCTAATTGTTCACTAAGACTCCCTAAGATATCAGTTTTGAATTCATCAAGCATATTGCCGATTTCAGCCCTACTTACTGATCCGGTTGCAGATTTATTTGCCCTAAGTAGAGAAGGATCTCTAGGCCCTTTTTGAGTTTTTGATTTGCCCCTTGAGAGATGGACACATAATTCTGCTATATCAGAAAGTGGAAGCTGAGATATATCTCCCTTCCCCATCATATTCAAAAGATCTATCCATTCATCTCTAATGGCTTTTAGTAAGAGGGCTTTCAAGGTCTCTTCATCCAAGTTACTCATTTTTGCTCTTTTCAAATTATATTGAAATCTTTCAATCAGTTCCTCCAAGTTCTCATCTTCTCCTTGTACCATTTTAAATACCTCATCCTTGTGATTGGTGGGCATACAGTAGTCTAGGTACCTATCCAAAAATGTATGTTTCATATCATTCCAAGATCTAATGGACTGAGTGACTAACCCCATGAACCATTTCAAAGCTTGTCCTTTCAATGTGGAAGGGAACAATTTGAGTTTTTGAGTGTCATCTAAATAGTCATAAGTTCTACATACGACTTCAAACTCAAATAAGAATGTTTCAGGGTCCTCATTCCTTGATCCATGAAAGTTCGAGAGGACAGATGGTGAGATGTTCTTCATGGTGGCTCGGGAATCCTCATCAACTATAGGGAACCCGAATGAGTTATCCCCATTCCTATTTCCTCCAACATTACCTCTACCTCCTCCATTGTTTCCTCCTCCTCCTCTACCTCTACCTCTACCAAATCCAGGTGCTTCTTCTTCTGCCATGGTAGTTTCCCCAGAGACTTCAGAGTCTTCAGGTTCTTCTACTAAGGGTGTATGAGAAGGATTTCCTCCTTCTTCTTCAGATGTCTCTACTTCTTCAATTATAATTTGCCTCTCTGGAGAAAGAAGGAAAGGATCTCTTTCTAACTCGGACTCGATGGAAGGTATGGGAGAGTCGACTCCTGCTTCTTGAATTCCGGGAACCCTAGGGCTAGGAGTGTCAATTGGAGATAAGGGAGGTGTCTCTTGTCTATCCCTTGAAGTAGATGGACTCGTAAAAATCGAACTCTTTGCTCTAGCTAAAAACCTTCCCCTAGAATCTCTAGCTCTATGCATGTCATTTTTATTTTTTCTTCAAGTCAGGTTAATAATTTTTTTTCTGATCTTCCAGGTCACTCTAGGTGCAAGAAGAGAGCATACTTAAGAAACTATTAAACCAATAACTTTCTCTTTTTTGATCCTCCAGATCACTCTAGGTGCAAGAGGAGAGCATACTTTGAGAGGTTATCAATTTCCTTTCTTGAAATTTTCTTAATTTTTTTCTAGAATTGGCTACCTAATTTCACTTCCCCGGCAACGGCGCCAAAATGTTTGGTCAATTTAGTGTTGTCTAAATTGCTATCATTAATTGTCAACCCGGGGCTCGTAAGCTGATGAAGTGATGTGTACAGTATGTACTTAAGTAACCTTTCCTAGTTCTTTTTGTCGTTTTTAGATGATGTTTGTGGTTGATTTAACTTCCTAAGATGGAGTGATGGATTTATAGACAAGTGAGTGCTTGTGTGTGCATATGGTGGTTTTTAAATGCTTCTAGAACTTTTTTTAAAAAGAAAGCTTGAAAAGTGACTTGTAATGAAATTGAAAGTTCAAGTGAAAGCAAAGCATTAAACAAAGTGACTAATGGCACTAGTCCACTATCTATGCTGCTGATAAGAACAAAAATAGCATCTATGTTAACTCAATGGAAAGTGAAAAACACTACTTTAACTGTGAAACTTAAATGACAAATCATAACACTCCATTCTTTCTTAACATTCTGCCTCTAGCTGTAATTGTTCATGTGAAAACAGTTAAGAAGAAATCAGTAGTATGAGTCAAAAAGCTAATCAAATCAAGCTGCCACTTAATGATATTCTGGTCCAATAAAAGTTAGATAATTATGATAAGAAGACCATCAAAAAGTTAGTAAGCAACTTGTCAAACTTTAGAAAGTAAACTAACAATGAAAACTGCGTAAGCAAAGTAAAAATCAGCAGCTAAGACAAGACAACTTCAAATACCATCAGTGAAATAAAAACACACTATCCCGGGCTCTAACACACCTGCATAAACAAACTGATCAGTTCTGAAAAGTGCTGGAAATGTAAAGGCATGAAATCAAACTGTACATTATTATACATGTTCAAAGAAATGAAAAACTGCAGAAATCAAACTATACATTATTGTACATGTGAAAATGAAAACAAAGAAAGGCAGGAAAATAAAGTTAAATGCTACTGTACATAGGTTGTAATAGATGGGGGCCCTCCATCCACTCAACCAGCTAAAGATCAGCTACGCAAAGATGAACAGAAATAGTCTTCTTCTATTAAACCAGCATGTCAAAATACAGTGAAAAAGTGTTGTAGCAGCAGTCTTTAAAACAGAGTTCTACAACCAAAATGATTACGACAATTACAATAATAAGAGCTAATCTTTAAGCGTTGAAGAACGCTTTATTTATAAGCACAGAGGTAAACTACCCTCTGCGTAAACTAAGCAACTACAGGCCTAACTAATTAACTGCGCAGCAACACGCAGGCAGCTCCGTGCACATTTAGAGGAAACGGTCATCATGGGGAGTAAATCTATGGATAGATCCTGTTCCCCGATGTCTTCGTGGCGTGGAGAAAGTGCCAGCTGTGAATCCGTGTCTCAGTTGCTCACGCAGAGCCGTGCCACCGTCTGCAACTTGACTGTTTGATCGTGGGTGCTCCTGCGTTGACCGGGGGCATACGTGACTGATTTGGCCCAACCAATAGCATACGATCCATGTGGACATCCATACCAACATGCCCATGTGGCTCGTTCCTGGAGAAGACACGTGGAGTATAGCAAACAACAAAAAGGCTGAGGAATCTCTGAACAGCTGCGGAATTGCTGAGTAGCTGCGGAATTGCAGAACAGCTGCGGAATTGCTGAACATGTACCAAAATTCTAAACAAACAATCAATCATTAGCACAGTCAATCAAATCATGTTAAAAGACATATAATGCAATGAATTGAACAAGTTGATGGAGGAAATGATGTCAGAAGAGAGAAGTGGATGAGGAAAAGCTGTTGGGAGGACAGGTAAATGAGTGCAAGGTTGAGGCTCAACAACATTCTTCCTCAAGACCAACAAAAAGACTCAACCTATTCTTGATGGCTTCTAGCACGTTCGCTAACCAAAACATCATGGGAAATCAGGGTTAGATAACCCGAACTCTATGTGTCAACAATGGTTTATGAAGCAAATCAAATTCTAGGCGCCACCTTTTCATAATAGGGCCAAACTTCTCCCATATCTAGTCCCGATTAAGGATATTCAATAACTATTCCTCCGAACGTAATACCACATAGAACCCTCCCTGAGTGAGAATATAGAAAACTGGTGAATAACCTAAAACAATAACCCAATAATTCTCCATCCATCTCCTGAAAGATACCAAACTGAATACTTTTTCTACAAACTTCCCAATCAAACCATGCTATAAGAGAGTCAAGACCTCAACTACCCCAACATTGTTCCCTACCACTATAGCTGAAGCTCTACGTGAATTTAAAACCTTCCTCCACCCTCTCCTTTTCCCTTATATAAAAACTAGTAAATGTGATATGTTGTGCTCCGGGATTGACACGAATCACAAAGGAACATCCATGAACTAGGTCTTCTATGGTACATAAAAATCCATTGGCGCACAAATTGTCCACTTAATAGTATGCTTCATCCAGTTCCATTTTGAAGAGCCCCCCCCCCCCCCCCCCCAAACAATCATATATTAGAAATTTGTGACATTTGTTGCTCCACTCCATTACACCAGTTCCATTTTGAAGAGGCCCCAACCAAAAAATCATCTATTAGAAATTTGTGAGATTCATTGCTCCACTCCCTTACACATAATGCTTTATTCAGGTTTCCTTTACACAAAATGCCTAATTAAAATACTTTAATTGAAATAATTCTAAATAAAAGAAATCGTGTATTTTTCTATAATTTATATAATTAAGATACCAAGTCCCAAGAGGGATCAAATTTATTGAGAAAGAGGTTTTGTTCCTCTTGGCGCTTTGTAGATTAGAAGTTAAGATGGATCTAGGCTGGTTTAATTCAACCTTTTAAATATGATATATTCCACGTGATTACCATGGATCAATACCATGGGTTCTCATAAACCCTTGAAAACCACTATGGAAGCTCGAAAACCACTAGGGTTCCTCTTGGCGCTTTGTAGATTCGAAGTTAAGATGGATGTAGGTTGGTTTAATTCTGCCTTTTAAATATGATATATTCCATGTGATTGCCATGGATCAATAAAATGCATTCTCATAAACTTGAAGCTCAAAAACCTTTGGTAAGTGGACCAAATCAAGTTTACCTTAACTACCCAACATAAATTAATAAAAATGATAAGATGTAGCTTGTGATTACCATGGATCAATACCATAGGTTCTCATAAACTTGAAGGTCGAAAACCACTAGTAATTGGACCAAATCAAGTTTAGCTTAACTACCCAACATAAATTAATAAAAATGATAAGATGTAGGTTGGTTTAATTCCGCCCTTTAAATATGATATATTCCACATAATTACCATGGATCAATACCATGGGTTCTCATAAACTCGAAGCTCGAAAACCACTAGTAATTGGACCAAATCAAGTTTACCTTAACTACCCAACATATTTTTTTTTTAACATAGTCGGTTACTTTTTATATATTGCAAAAAAGAGGGAAAGAAGCTAGTTCCTTGAACAATCAGAGGAAGGCAGGTTCAAAAGTAGTGCATAAATGGGAGCCCAGTCCCCACAACTACTTTTTCCGCCCAAAATCCATAAAATTAAAAACTAATGAGTTGTTATCGTGGTTCTAAGATGTTGGTTAACTTTCCAAAAAATGACTTGAACTCCAAAAGCCTCGCGTGGAGACCAAACCTGCACTTAAATTTTGAAAAGGCAGATAAAGTCAAAAACCATTATCCTTGAAAAGTCGACATATACACAATACACGGTAAATAATGATTTCCTCTTTTCCGAAGCCTTGGCGCGATCTTCAAAGCTTACCTTTATAAGACACGATCTCCATTGTTGAAAATCCTCAATCAGATATGACCAGTCAAACAACTTGCACGTCACACTACCATTGTCGATCCACACATGATAGATCCAAGAGCTGGCAAGAATTTCGAGTGGGAAAATCGCGCAAAGAGTACCTGCCCGAAGAGGTGGTATTCTCACACCGCCCTCATTATACGTGTCCATCAATGAGTGGAATTGGGCGGTTCCCTCCTAAAACCACTCACCACTGAAACTTCACTTGAAATACCATTCCGGTTTAAAATCCCGCCTTTTCTTTTTGTCTAAGTCTTGTGCAAGAAAGTGCCCAATGGCCATTGATTTGCCACCATCGACGGCTGCGACGGCATTTCCGAGATCCTCTTCTGCTGCAAATGAAGTCAATCCTCAGCCATTGATCTCCAGAATCCCACGGTACCTGTGCGATGATTCTTCATCTGTCTCCTCACTCCTACTTTGCGGAATTTCTTCATTGATTTGTGGTTTCTGGTCTTGAATTATTGGTCTCTGTTGTGAAGAAACCTGCTGCTGTTGATTGCCAAACTGTCTCAGGTTGCAAGGGAGCCTGCACAGATACATGTGGATCATGGTATACATTCTTGTTCTTCATACTGGGTGAGGGGGTCAAGGGATACTTTCTTGAAAAAACTTCATTGTTCTCTTTGACTATGCCAACTGGTCTGTCAATTACTTTGTTGGTGTTATCACTCAGGTTGTTCCCTTTGACTCCTAAGGGAATACAGCCGAGGTAACCACAGACCAATCTTTTAGATGCAGGTCCTAGCCTACCTGCATCCAGAGAGGGCTCTCTCTTTATGATTTAGCTTTGTTTTGGGGTGATTTTAGGCTAGTTATGATGTGCAGGGATTTGTTTTAAGTTCGGTGGGATGGGTGATGTATTCAAACAGAGATGGCATGCAAAGTGTGAGAAGTTCATACCATTGGGCATGGAGTCAATGAATATGAACTATTGGGTGTGTTTTATTTGGTAAAAGAGAGGAAGATAGAGCATGATAGCTACACATGGAACAATCTTTAATGCTGGAATTAAGATGAAATGGAGGTCAGGGAATGAAAGGCAATTAACGATCTTTCATTCAGCTAACAGAGGGAAAGTGAATGAATAATATCTAGGAGCAATGAAGGATTCCTAAACAGCATTCAGAAATGAGGGAACTAGCGTAAACACAATCAATGAAGTATACATGTTCATGACTAATTCTGAAGAAAACATAGAGAAATCACAAAAATTGAGCACAGAGTACAGGTAAGTAACATCTGAGCTATTCTTCTTTCCTGCAATCTAGATCATGATACATAGATGATAGACTAAACATAGAAACTGAAAGACAAGTGAGAAAGACTTATTGAACCATGAGGAAGCACAAGAATTCCATATTTTGTTGTTCAGCCATTAAAACCACAACCAGCCAGTTCATAAGCAACATTTCAGCATTCTTTGATCATAAAAGTTCCCAGGCTTACAGCGCAAGTCTAGAATGACTTAATCAATCAACCAACCAACCCTTATTACATAGCTCAGGGTGGTATATATAAGCAAAATATCTACAAAACAGATCTGAGGGAAGATCTGAGGAAATAACTCTGTTTAACCTAACTTCTACTGAAATAAATGAAAAAAATATCTATCTAATGCTGCGCAGGAGGCAGCAGCATCAAAATGAGGCTTTATGGTGTCCTTTGAGCTATGCGATGTTCATTCTGCAATAACTACTCTTTAATCTCTGAGCTGCCCTCTTCTAGTCAGTTTCGCTGCTTAATAACTGTGATCTGATGTAGCTTTAATGGTTTTAACTCTTGTCCTGATACTCTTTGACTTAATGGGATCCTTTTTAAATTTTCATTGATGTGGCTTTAAGTCTTCACTAATATTTCTTTAACTGATACTCTCTGCCGCTACTCTGATACACTTTAATACTGAATCGGGGCCTTTTCTCTCCACTAATACACTTTAATTGTCAAATCACCCTTTTTTCATCTCTTTATGGCAAAAAATAGGTGTTGTGGTGCTTTTGCGGGCCTTAGAGGTGTTTCGGCGCTTGGACGATCAAAACATTGCCAAAAATGATGTAACACTACAAAATGGCAGAGGATTGGATGCTTGAAGGCTTGCTGAGGCAAAAATCCCACTGCCAGGAGCTTATTCGGGCCGGAGCGATCAAGAAATAATGAAGAATGAACAAACTTCCCTTGCTGATGGACCGCGCGCGGGCGTCGAACAAACATATGCAGAAAAAGCCCTTTCTCTTTATAAAAGGAAAAAAACCCTTTTATACGGGAAATTCAATGAAAACAGAGGCGGGAGCGATACTGTAGCTCAAAATAGATCTGGACCGTTGGATCGCACGAAGGCAGATCCAACGACTGTGACGAAGTCGCAATATCGTTATCGGGAGAGGAGAGGGGGCGGAGTGTTATCATATATATTGGCTTGCGATAGAACGATCGTCGATATCACATCGGCGATTGGCTATCGGGGAAGACTTAACCATATATGCGATGGGCGAGTGAAATGGGGGCAAGCGATAAGACCTGAACCGTTAGATCTGGGGGCTTGATCGGACGGCAACGATTAAATCGCTACATCGCAATCGGCGGGGACATGGGGTATGCGCACATATATACAGCGATATGCCGATTGCGAAATCGCATCGGCCGGTTATATCGGGGCACAATGCAAAGGGGCCAACTGTTGACTGCTTCCTCCGACTGCAATATCGCGTCGGAGGGGAGGAATATTAGATTGTAGGAATGATTTGATGGATCAAATGAAGGTTTTATATGATCGGAAGTGGTTTTTTTTATTGGAGAATGGTTTTTATACATGGGATAAGGGTTTTCAATGCATTGGAAGGGGTCTGATTGCACTAGAAGGGGTAAAATGAAATCGGAGAAAGGATTTTATGCGTTGGAAGGGGTCCAACTGCACTAGAAGATGGTTTGAAGAAGCAAACTAAGGGTTCTTACTAAGTTTCAAGTAAACTTAGTAATTCCCAAGCATATTTATGGCTATATTTCAACCAAAAGGAGGGGATATGTATATAGGGGGGCTATTTAACATATTTTTAGTAGGGGGAGGGGAAATAGATAAGGATTTACATAATAAGTCAGAAGTTAATATGAATTTTGATCAGAAAGTGCTAAGGATAGAAATCTTTAGGCTACAAAAGGGAAATAGGACTTATAGAAGAAGTATGAGCACTCCTAAGCAAAGCAGATCTTTACTTAAGCAAATGTTTATGGAATATGATGATTTTTAAAGATATCAAGCAGATATTAATATCTTTTAGGGGAAATTAGTGAATGGTTTGGGGAAAAGGAAGAAGGGGTAGTTAGTCATGCCTCGCTTGAGCTACTCCAAGGGATAATTGCCTTGCACTTGTGATCTGAAGTAGATTAGCACTTTGAAACACAAAACTGATCACAATCCTTGATCCTGCAACCTCAAAACTGCCTACCCAGCCTACTTTCCTAACATTTTCTCCTCTTTTTGTTTGGGTGCACTTGAACTAGCAAACCCAGCTTTTCATCTTTTCTTTTGGCTATCCTCCTATCTAAATCTATCCTTATTTCTGCCAGGGGCTCAGATTAAACAGTTGAGCACCCTTGTTTCTCTACCTATCTAACAATCTGCCAAGATTAAACAGTTTGGACAGATATCCATTCTCTATCTCTAAAAACAAGAAATTTAAACCTATGGAAGCCAAGATTAAGTTGTTTGGCCTTCCCTTAACAGTAACAAAATTAGTGATTGCTTGGAAATATGGAACCTTTGCAGCATGGAAAGGATGAACATATTTGGCACTTCCACAGTCGATCATGAAAAATGACACCTATTGGAATAGGAGGCTAACAGTGGCTCCACTTAGGGATGGATTTTCCTTGCGAAAAGTCAAGAACAGCAGGTCAGATGGCCTTATATTCAATTTTTGCTGTACTCTGAAAATTTCCCTTTGCTGGTTGCCTTATTTATATATATGACAGTAGACTTGAAGAGCTTAGGGCCTTCACTTCAAGCTTCAACTGCAGCAAGCTTGCTATCCAAACAGAAAACTGAAATCCTACCTACTTACTCTAATCAACACTTTTTTTGCTGGTTAGGTGAAATGAAACAGCCAATGTAGCCACTTAAGCATTATATACATCAGTGAGTTTTGTTGCTTGTGCTTGCTGGTGTTTAAAACTGAGATCTTGCAATCTGATATAGCTTTGTTAACTTTTGAGAAGAAAAGGGAATTGCTGATCTCCTTTGCCGAATCGAGAAATTGTGCAAAAGGGTCATTTAACATATATACATAATTGTTGAGCGGAATTAAACAAGTGTACAAATGCTTTGGATAGCTTTCATGCCTTGGCAATGGGAAATCACTATCAACCTGATTTTGACCCTTGCAGCCTGTTAATGGAGAAGAATTCTGATTGCTTCCATCATTCAATCTGTCAGCAGATGAATTATACAAAACCTGGAATAATTCTTGCAATTTATTACATACAGGCTCAGATGGAACTTGAGAGATTTGCACATGTTGCTCCTCCTTTTCTTTAGATAACTCAGAAGATTCAAAACAAAGCAGCAGGGAAACAACTGGGACCATTTGATCATAAGTTGCTGCTTCTAAGTCTTCCCCTGCAATCTGATATTCAGTGGCTTTTTGGGGCTGAAAATCTAGAGTCGATGCATCATAAGCAAGGATTTGACTCTCCTCTAGATGGTCAGTATCAAAGCACGCTGACACTTGATTATTAACTGCATGATAATTCCCCCTAATAAACTGAAAAGATTCGAAACAAAAGGGAAAAGTTCCTTTGCTAAAATCAAAATTCTCTGCATTTTCCTCCTCCTCTTCATAGCTAAAATGAGCAAGATGATCACTGGGTTCAGGCTGCTAAACTTGAACTCTGCCTTCTCCCAAAATAGCGTCTGATTCCTCTGCAAGGTTAATATGGATTTGAGGAGCATATTCATCATCATATAGATCATATTTGGGTAGACAACTGAAAGAAGAAAAGCTACTATATTCACGCAGTAGATTAGGAGACTGCTCCTCTACATATGGCTCTATGAATATGTCATCTAATTTGGCAAAAATTTGTTCATGAATATCAATTTTTTCCCTTCGCAAAACAGATGTGTTCTGGCGCTTAGGACATTCAACTTTCATTGTGATCTTCTGCATCATTTCCTCTGATTCCTTTATCAAACTATGAAGTTTTTCCTCTTTCTCTGCCTTCCGCTTTTCTTCTCTGATCTTCAGATTTACCTCTACGTCCACTGCCATGTCCTGCATCTGTTTCATAGAGGACGAGCTTCTTTCTCTCAGACGAAATTCAATCTCTGAATCAAAAGCTCTAGGATAATGCAATAGAGCTAAATCAGGAGGAGGTCTCATATTTAATGGCACTGAATAATATATTTGATTGAATCTATCTGAAAATTGTTGAACTGTTTCATCTGGAGGCCTTTTTAACTGATTATATTCTTCTATGAGCATGAGGAAATTGACTTTGATCATCCATCTATCAAGGAAGAGTTTGAGAAACTGCTCAAGATTTGAGATGCTGGCCTCAGGCAAGGTTTTGAACCAAGTCCTAACTTTGCCTTGCAAAGAAAGAGTGAAAAGCCTAAGACTAGCATCCACATCATCCACTTCAAATATGTTAAGATAGTCTTCAAAAACTTGGATATGGTTTTGAGCAGTAACACCATTCTCTCCATCAAACCTTGGGAGATACTTGGGATGATCTTTAGGCAAAGGATTAAGCATGGGAGGCAAAATGAGTGGCTTATATCTATCAGGAACTTTCTGAGGCACGGGAATATGTACAGGGATTGGACGATTGGGCTTGATTTTTGGTTTATCCTTGGCTGTATGATGATCTTCAAAAGAATTAGAAGACTACTATTCCAATGTGCAAGGAGACTTTTCATCAACATTTTTCAAAGGAAAATTATAAAAATTATCTCTACAATACAATATACATAGCAAAATATTATGGATGAGAAAGAACATAATCTCTTGGATAACAATCCAGGTCAAAAGCCTGATCTTTTCATAGAGTTCTTTCGGGTTCATTTCTCCAGTGGAGTCTTGATTATGAAAAATGATGTGGAGTCGCCAGGTGGATGATTTAACCTTTGGTGTGTCTGATCTCTGTCCACCGTCACAGATCAGATCTAAAAGTGAAATAATTCTGAAGAAAAGGGGCACTTTCTCCAGGAAACAAGATATTTTTGAGATTTTTATGATTATTTTGATTTTTTTTTTTTGTGATTTTTTCAAAACAATTTAAAGATTTTATTTAAGAGGCGAACTGGTCAAGTATTTGGATTTGCAGTAATAAACAAATGATTCAGTTCCCCAGTGGAGTCGCCAATGATATTATCACTCAGGTTGTTCCCTTTGACTCCTAAGGGAATACGGCCGAGGTAACCATAGACCAATCTTTTAGATGCACGTCCTAGCCTACTTGCATCCAGAGAGGGCTCTCTCTTTATGATTTAGCTTTGTTTTGGGGTGATTTTAGGCTAGTTATGATGTACATGGATTTTTTTTAAGTTCGGTGGGATGGGTGATGTGTTCAAATAGAGATGTCATGCAAAGTGTGCGAATTTTAGACCATTGGGCATGGAGTTAATGAATATGAAATGTTGGGTGTGTTTTCTTTGGTAAAAGAGAGGAATACAGAGCAGGATAGCTACACATGGAACAATCTTTAATGCTGGAATTAAGATGAAATGGAGGTCAGGGAATGAAAGCAAATTAACGATCTTTCATTTATCTAACAGAGGGAAAGTGAATGAATAATATCTAGGAGCAATGAAGGATTCCTAAACAGCATTAAGAAATGATGGAACTAGCATAAACACGATCAATGAAGTATACATGTTCATGACTAATTCTGAAGAAAACATAGAGAAATCACAGAAAATGAGCATAGAGTAAAGGTAAGTAACATCTGAGCTATTCTTCTTTCCTGCAATCTAGATCATGATACATAGATGATAGACTAAACATAGAAACTGAAAGACAAGTGAGAAAGACTTATTGAACCATGAGGAAGCACGAGAATTCCATATTTTGCTGTTCAGCCATTAAAACCACAACCAGCCAGTTCATAAGCAACATTCCAGCATTCTTTGATCATAAAAGTTCCTAGGCTTACAGCGCAAGTCTAGAATGACTTAATCAATCAACCAACCAACCCTTATTACATAGCTCAGGGTGGTATATATAAGCAAAATATCTACAAAACATATCTGAGGGAAGATCTGAGGAAATAACTCTGTTTAACCTAACTTCTACTGAAATAAATGAAAAAAATATCTATCTAATGCTGCACTGGAGGCAGCAACATCAAAATGAGGCTTTATGGGGTCCTTTGAGCTATGCGTTGTTCATTCTTCAATAACTGCTCTTTAATCTCTGAGCTGCCCTCTTCTAGTCGGTTCTGCTGCTTAATAACTGTGATCTGATGTAGCTTTAATGGTTTTAACTCTTGTCCTGATACTCTTTGACTTAATGGGATCATTTTTAAATGTTCATTGATGTGGCTTTAAGTCTTCACTGATATTTCTTTAACTGATACTCTCTGTCGCTACTCTGATACACTTTAATACTGAATCGAGGCCTTTTCTCTCCACTGATACACTTTAACTGTCAAATCGCCCTTTTTTCATCTCTTTATGGCAAAAAATAGGTGCTATGGTGCTTCTGCGGGCCTTAGAGGTGTTTCGGCACTTGGCCGATCAAAACATTGCCAAAAATGATGTAACACTACAAAATGGCGGAGGACTGGATGCTTGAAGGCTTGCTGAGGCAAAAATCCTACTGACGGGAGCTTATTCGAGCCAAAGCGATCAAGAAATAATGAAGAATGAACAAACTTCCCTTGTTGATGGACCGCGCGTGGGCGCCGAACAGACATATGCAGAAAAAACCCTTTTTCTTTATAAAAGGCAAAAAACCCTTTTATACGGGAAATTCAATGAAAACAGAGGCGGGAGCGATACTGTAGCTCAAAATATATCTGGACTGTTGGATCGCGCGAAGACAGATCCAACGACTGTGACGAAGTCGCAATATCGCTATCGGGAGAGGAGCGGGGGCAGAGTGTTATCATATGTATTGGCTTGTGATAGAGCAATCGTCGATATCGCATCGGTGATCAGCTATCGGGGAAGACTTAACCATATATGCGATGGGCGAGTGAAATGGGGGAAAGCGATAAGACCTGGACCGTTAGATCTGGGGGTTTAATCGGATGGCAGCGATTAAATCGCTACATCGCAATCGGCGGGGACATGGGGTATGCACACATATATACAACGATATGCCGATTGCGAAATCGCATCGGCCGGTTATATCGACGCACAATGCAAAGGGGCCAACTATTGACTGCTTCCTCCGACTGCGATATCGCGTCAGAGGGGAGGAATATTAGATCAGAGGAATGATTTGATGGATCAAATGAAGGTTTTATATGATCGGAGGTGGTTTTTATGATTGGAGAAGGGTTTTTATACATGAGATAAGGGTTTTCAATGCATCGGAAGGGGTCCGATTGCACTAAAAGGGGTAAAATGAAATCGGAGAAAGGATTTTATGCATTAGAAGTGGTCCAACTGCACTAGAAGATGGTTTGAAGAAGCAAACTAAGGGTTCGTACTAAGTTTCAAGTAAACTTAGTAATTCCCAAGCATATTTATGGTTATATTTCAACCAAAAGGAGGGGATATGTATATAGGGGGGATATTTAACATATTTTTAGTAGGGGGAGGGGAAATAGATAGGGATTTACATAATAAGTTAGAATTTAATATGAAATTTTGATCAAAAAGCGCTAAGGATAGAAATCTTTAGGCTACAAAAGGGAAATAGGACTGATAGAAGAAGTATGAGCACTCCTAAGCAAAGCAAATCTTTACTTAAGCAAATGTTTATGGAATATGATGATTTTTAAAGATATCAAGCAGGTATTAACATCTTTTAGGGGAAATTAGTGAATGATTTGGGGAAAAGGAAGAAGGGGAAGTTAGTCATGCCTCGCTTGAGCTGCTCTAAGGGATAATTGCCTTGCACTTGTGATATGAAGTAGATTAGCACTTTGAAACACAAAAATGATCACAATCCTTGATCCTACAACCTCAAAACTGCCTACCCAGCCTAGTTACCTAACATTTTCTCCTCTTTTTGTTTGGGTGCACTTGAACTAGCAAACCCAGCTTTTCATCTTTTCTTTTGGCTATCCTCCTATCTAAATATCTCCTTATTTCTGCCAGGGGATCAGATTAAACATTTGAGCACCCTTGTTTCTCTACCTAACTAACAATCTGCCAAGATTAAACAGTTTGGACAGATATTCATTCTCTATCTCTAAAAACAAGAAATTTAAACCTAGGGAAGCCAAGATTAAGCTGTTTGGCCTTCCCTTAACAGTAACAAAATTAGTGATTGCTTGGAAATATGGAACCTTTGCAGCATGGAAAGGATGAACATAATTGGAACTTCCACAGTCAATCATGAAAAATGACACCTATTGGAATAGGAGGCTAACAATTGTCATGGCTATCAGCGTCCTTATTTTTGTTTCTCAGAACTTGCTTTAAGGTTATATTTCCCAGACTTTCAAAACTTGCTCTGATCCTTTGATAGATTTTATTGATGCCTATGCTTTTGAAGTCTCTATTGGCATCCAGAGCGGCTATTATGATAGAAAAATCCAATATTCTTATAGGGTTCTTAAATGAATTTTTGTTTAAAAGCCTTGTGCCTAGGAGAAGGTTGTATGCTTCAGCCCTGTTGTTTGTCATTTCTCCCAGGCTCCATTCATAGGTTATTATTTTGTCTATTTGGGTCTAGTATAACTCCTCCTGCCCCTGCATTTCCTGGCTTATTTTTTGCAGCTCCATCAAAAAAGAGAATGTGCCTCTTCTGTTCTTTTATCCAATCTGCAAATTCTTTGTCCTCCAATCTTAATTTCCAATTATTGTTTGTGTGGAATTCATTATTATTTGTTGTAGCTGCTTCTTTTGCTTTGTTTTCTAAAATTGCTTTACTTTACTAGTCTTTCTCTTCTTGTTGTAAATTATTCTGGTCCATTTTTTAGATTCCATTTGTACTAATTATCTCTGCAACTTGGCTCCAAGTTTTTGCTAAGATCTTGCCTAGATTTGGCTTTTGTTCTTTGAAAATGCATTTGTTTCGGGCCAACCAAATTTTCCAACATAGGATTGAAGGGAGACATTTCCATATCCTTTTTATTGCTACCTTTTTTTTCTTTGTATATGGGTAGCTTTTATCCCAGTTTTTATGAAGAATTGTCAAGTGGATTGTTGGTTTTATGTTTATTTCCAAAGGACTTGTTGCCTATTTCCAGCACTCTCTCGCCACCATACAGTTAACGAAGAGGTGTTGGATAGTTTCTCCCTCCTTTTGACACATGAATCATTTTGAGGGCCCTTGTATTCATTTTTTTAATTTTTAATTTTATTTTAGAGGTAACAATTTTACCTTTGAGAAGGGTCCAGGTGAAGAATTTAATTTTGGGTAGACTCTCTGAATTCCAAGCTGCCTTCCAAAGACTCCAGTCATTTTGATTGTGAAGTTTCTGGAGGAGGTTGTACCTCGATTTCACTGTGTAATCCCCTCCATTTGGGTCCCAAACAAAGTCATCCTGCTCTTCTATGCTGATGGGCACGACCCCAGCAAAATGGACTTCTAAAATTTCCCACTAACTTTTTAGTCTTGGTGGAGTGGCCAACTTTTTCCATCTAACCCAATTATTTTGATCCCAATCCGAAATAGAATAAAGTGTGTCAAAAATTTGCTCTTCCATCCATCTCTGAAGGCCCCTTAAATTTTGTCACTGATTTAAGGGGGTTTTCCCCATTATTCTATCCTCCCAGATAGAAATTGTTTTTCCATTCCCTCGATTTTTGGATATTTGATCCCTAATAAGAGGAATTATCCTTTTAACCAATTTCCAAATTTGGGTGCATGGCCTGTCTAGAATAGTATCAGTGAGCAGCTTTGTTCTATGACCATTCAAGTATTTCATTGTTAGTACTTTTCCCCACCATTGGTCGTTCCCATTTATCATTCTCCAGATAATTTTTGTCCCTAGGGAAATGTTCATTAGTCTTGCCAGTCTTATTGCTACACCTCCTTTTTCATAGGGAAGAGTAACTTGCTCCCATTTAACAAGGCTAAATTTTTTATTATCTTGTTTTCCTCCTTGCTATAGGAAGCTTCTAATTATCAGTTCCATTTGCTTGTGGGCGCTTGCCAGAGCCATAATGATTGCATACTGATATATAGGCAAGGCAGAGAGAAGTGCTTTAATCGGTGACACTTTTCCTGCCAGGTTGAGCCACATCACTCCCCAATTCTGAATTTTCCCCCTCATTCTCTCCACTTTCCTGTTCTAGACTCTTGATTTTATTAGTTCCTTTGCTAAGGGCAACCCAAGATAAGTGAAGTGGCTCCAATTTATTTTTAGGGGTATTTCCAAAATTTGTAAGATACGCTGCATTGTTGTTGTTGGGGTATTCCAACAATAAATTTTGCATTTGAAGTTGTTTAAAGTTCCTCCTAAGGCTAGGAGAAATTCATCCAAGACATTTTTGAATCGTTTTTCAATAATGCAGGATGCCTCGCCTATGAGAAGCGTATCATCTGCAAAGAGAGAGTGGTTTATATCTTTGACTCCTCTCGATATTTGGATCCCTGTTATTTTTTTCTCTTTTCTCTGATTTTCTAACATAGCACTTGGCGATTCAGCCATGATGATGTACAAGAATGGAGAAATCTGATAGCCTTGCCTTAGCCCTTGTGTGCTTTGGAAGAATTTACTGGGTCGACCATTGATTAAAGGAGCTATCCAAGGATTTGATATACATGCCTGGATAATCTCTATGAAATTTATTGAAAATCCAAACCTTGTGAGAGCTGATGCAAGAAAGTTATGGTTAACTCTATCAAAAGCATTAGCCATATCTAACTTAACAATCATTCCTCTCTCCTTTCTTTGGATACTGCTGTGGATATCCTCCTGTAAAATTATCACATTGTCTTTGATTTATCTCTTGGGGACAAATATTTTTTGGTTCTCTGAAATTATTTTCGGAAGTAATTTTTTCATTCTATTTGCTAGGATTTTGGTAAGTATCTTATAAGACGAGTTGCAAAGGGAGATTGGCCTATATCTGTTAAAAGTTGTAGGATTGGGTTCTTTGGGAATGAGGGCTAGGAAGGAGGATTTAATATTTCCTCCAATCTTTTTTTTCTAGAAAGCATATTTGAGCATTCTCATTAGGTCCTTTTTTATAATTTCCCAATGTTGTTTGTAAAAGGCCATTGTGAACCCATCTGGACCTATTGCCTTGTGAGGGTGGAGATTCCATTTTTTTTGCAATTCGATTTTCCTGGCTTTTTCTCAAAGATCATTTCTCTTGCCCAATTTTTTAGGTGTATCCTTAGGTTCTTTAGCTTAGTTTCCCAAACATACTGAGGAGATCTTGTGACACTTTGTTTCTAGTTTTCCTTTATTTGTTTGTCAAAATCTTCCTTACTGTCCCAAATTGAATTATATCTAAAGGGAAGGGGTCCTTGATTTTCCAGTTTCCCCAAGGTTAGCACCACCGGCTTGTGATCTGAAGCTGAGTTGTGAACAATTTTACTTTTCAAAAGAGTGTAAGCAGCTACTATGCTTTCATGAATAAGAATTCTTTCCAACCTTTCTTTTATGTTGTTTTTTCCAATTCTTTTGTTGTTCCAAGTGTATTTTCCATTGCTTGGCGGAATGTCTATTAATTTGTGTCCTTCTATTATTCCTTCAAGAGATTCTCTTGATTGATCATTGTGGAAGATTCTGCCAAATATTTCTTCTGTATTCCTTACCAAATTTAAGTCTCCTCCCAGAATTAAGTGCCCACTTTGTCTCTCTGCTATTTCTTCTTTAACTGATTTCCAGCATCGTTCTTTCTCTCTAGAGTGATTTGGAGAATACACATTTTAGATGCTATACTGTTCTTTTGTTTTGAGATTCCTCAACTCTGTTCTAATCCAGTGTCTACTGATTTTTTGGGTCATTAGTTCCCATTTTCTTTTATCCCAAATAGTGTTGATTCCTCCTGATGCTCATGTGGCTTCTAATGCTACTTCTTCATAATTTTTTAGTTTTTGAATCATTTTTTTATTTTCTTGCTTGTTTAGTTTGGTCTCTTTGATCATATATATGTCTGGTTGTTCCTTGACTAAAATGTCTCTAGCTGCATTGACTTTGAAGAAGGTGTCAATGCTGTGACAATTCCAAGAGACCACTATCATTATTTACTGTTGTGTTGGTGTGATCCTCCCTTTCCTCTTTGCCAAGTTTTTTTAGGACTTCATGTTGTTTCCCAAGGAATGAATCCATTGGCTATTGCGTTCCTAGGGCCATTTCTTTAGTTGTTGCCTCATCTTTGATTTCTTTATTCGATTTCTTTCCCACTTTTTTCTGCTAATCCCCAGCTTGGGGGATTTCTTTGGCTTTGTTTCTAGTTAGAATGCGGTCCACTGAGGGAGGAGGTGGGGAGGATATAGGGTTGGGGGTGGATATGAGAGCTAAAGAGGTAGGGTTTGAGGGAGGGGATTTGGGAGTGGTTGGATCAAAGGAGCCTTCTAGTGGCTCAAAAGGATTCGGAGTTGTGTCATCAGGAGAAGTAACCTTCGCTGGAGGCTGAGAGGTTGTTTCATTTGCTTCTTGGGACCGATACATATTTGATTTTGTCTGCTTATTGGTAGGTTTTTTCCTTTTCACTTGTTCCCATGTAGGTTCTTACTCTTCTACATTTTCATGCTCTACTTTTTTAAGACACCTATTTTCAAAATGACCATACTTGTGACATACCTTGCATTTAAATGGTATTTGCTCATAGTCCAGCTGTTGAATGTGTGTTCACTGGTCGATCTTTATCTTTATTGCTTCTGGGAGGCCTTTTCCAAGATCTACTTCCACACATATTCTTGTGCATGCATTCATGTTGTCTTTTGGCTCACATCTATCAATATATTGGCCCACTACGTTTCCTATAGCCTTCACAGATTCGCCTCCCCAGCAATGAAGAAGAAGATGTGGGAGCCTGACCCACACAGGCACAACGTTTGGGACATCCATCTCTAGATCAAAGTCTCGCGTCCATCTGTTCACGTATAAACCTCTGGAGTCCATGACGTAAGGTCCATTTCTAAATATCAAATCTATATCCTCCTTTGTTTCAAAGAGAAATGTGTAGTATCCCCTTCCAAAAAATTGAATTGCTATCTTCCCCTGTGTGTTTGTGTTGTAGTTTCTTTCCACCCATTTTTGCACTGATTTGGGTGAAGGCCATAGCCCTGTGAACTATCCAACAAGTCCGCGTTCTGCGAGAGAGATCATTGCTCTTCTTGGAAGTGTTGGAGGGAGAGAAATATCTAGGATACTTTCGAGTTTCTTTACAAATTTATTGATTAATGGTCTATTCCTTGGAGCTCCATTCTCTGCGATCAGAGATGCGACGTCTTCTACGTTTTCTTCAATCCCTGGCTACGTAGAAGAGTGGGGATCTCCCTCCTCAAAGGGCTGCATGGTCTGGTTGGCCTCAGCAGTAGGAGGCTGTCGAGGGAAGGATCTGTAGGGGAAGCAATAGCTAGGTCAGCAGGGGCAGCGTTGGCTAGGACAGTGGCAGCATCCAGCGTTTCCTTTGTGTAAAATTTTCTTCATAAAATTTTGACTAACTACCCAACATAAATTAATAAAAATGATAAGGTATAATTTTTATTTTAACATAGGATTATTTTTATTTTATTTTGACCGAGGTAAATGTTTCCACGACATTACATTACACCAACCTAGGTCCATCTTCACTCCCGATCTACCAAACACCTAAAGGGATTAAATCCCTTAAGATGCAAACATTTTTTAGAGTGAAAATATTTTATCTATCTCGAAAACAAACTTGATCCCTCTAGGCACTTGGTAGATTTGTAGTTAAGATGGATCTAGGATCGTTTAATTTCCCCCTTTAAATGGGCTATATTCCATATGAATACCATAGGTTCTTAAGTCCATGGAAATGTGTCCAACCAAAGGAGGCTGCTGAATACTGCAATGTAATTGAGATCTCGGATGACGAGGAAGAGGAGTATGAAGAAGAGGATGATGAGAGGTTGGATGATTCTGCAGAACAACAGAAACAACTTGGGAAACATCCCCTTGATCACTGGTCATCTCAGTCTAATACTTCTAGGGAAAGAGAAGGGGGATCATTTAGGCTTGTGACCAAGTCCACATGGCCCAAAATTACCCACTACAGAGGAAGAAGGGGCCACGGCTAGCCCGAAGAGGCCAAATCAGGCCCATGGCCTAGGGAGGAAGAAAGAAGAAGGCAGTGGCAGGGGTAAGTAGGCTAGATCTGCAATTTTGTCAAATTTCCTTTGATGTTGGCCCTGCAAAAATCTCTAGAGATTGGATGTTACCCTCAAGGGCCTAGATCTATCTCCAACCTAACAAATCCTCTTGAATCTCACCTGCACAAATGAAATTACAAGTACCCAAAATCCCAATAAATAGAAAATTTGAAAAATAAAGCCCAAACCCCAATTATCTGCAAACAAGGGTTAGAAGAAATTATTTTACAAATATACAAATAGACAATGGTTGAAAGATTTTTTGAAGAATAATTTTTATGATAATAACACCACCTTGATTGATTTCGAAATACAAATGTTAATAACAACCTTAGTGAAGTAAGAAAACAAATTCCTGAAACCCAAAGAAGGTTGACATGTGCCCACAGTTTGTGACCTTGGAGCCCAAGGGCCAAGGAACCTACAAATTCTATATATTTCTTAAGAGAAAATTGTTATATCATACAATGAATTAGATCACCTAAGATAAACTCAAAACTTACTGATAAAATGTTCTTGTCATCTACAAATGAAATAATAATTCACGTAATATTGAAGCACGATATAGGAAAGCACATACCCAGCATGTACCACAGATCAATGAGTCAAAGACACCATGAAATGAACCCCAAAGTCTTTTATTATGAATTTTGAATGTTCCCAATAGAATAGTGACTTCACACCAACGTTACAAAATTACATCAGATCAAAGCTACTATCATTGTGATTTGAGAAGTGAGTGACTTCTAATTTATAGATAAATCCTCCAAGTGGAAAATAACGGCTAGTTGGATTGATCCTAGTCAAAATAATCTCAATAGTCGATAAATATTTTGGTCAGATATTGATCCAGGACTTCAGTGATAGCTCAAATTTCAAATTGTTCAAAAGTCTGTCGAACCTAGACGACCGGATAGATCTCATCCTCCTAATTCCGGCACTGTGAACGGTTCTAAAAACGGTCTCCGTATGAGGAAGTTATGCCAAAAAGAAGAATTGCCCAATAACACTGGAATTTTGGGCAGTGAATGGCAGGCTGCCATGTGGTAGGCCCAGAGGCCACTACATGGCCTTGTGACATCATGACGTCAGCTCAGTTTTTGAGCATGCATTAAAATCTTGGCAACGGAGAGGCTTGAACACCGATCTACGTTATAACACTCCCACGCTTTACCGTTGAACCATGAGCACGGGCTTGTTTAAGGTGTGGAACAAAATTATGTTAAAGTTTGAATTTAGTTAAGGGCGGGGCCCAAGGGGGCCTGCCCGTAAGGGCCAGCCCGCAAAGATATGACCATAGCGCGCAGAACCGAGGCCTGAACTCCTAACTGCCAACACAACAATCAACAGTCACGGCTTGTGTTATACGTGGTCACATTTTCTATTTAAATGCAGAGTTAACAGTGCCACTGCCCGTTAACCAAACAACTTGCACGGAATCCGAGGCACAAACCGCCAAACCATCAAATGGTCACATGCGCCATAACTCAACAGTCAGTCAAACACGCGGTTTGTTGGGGGGATTCTTGGCGTACCGCCAAATTTGAGCAGTCCCGCCATAATTGGCGGAGCTAACTGAACTTCCACTACAGTTAGCTGGAGTGATTCTAGGCCGAACTGGAGGAAATCTTCAATGAGCCATAACTTTGGCTAGGAAAGTCCTTTTTGGACGAATTTTTTATTGTTATTTTGAGTATTCAGATGATTCTGAAGCCATTGGCACAGGTGAGAGGGCAATCAGAGGTCGTTTGCAGGTGTATTTGCTCCGTGGAAGTTCTAAGAGCCACTAGGGCCCAGCATTGTGAGAGTTGTATTGGGTTGCAGGTACCATTGGTGGTGAACCAGTAGTCAATCCTGAAGTATTTGAGTGTTTTGAATCCATTTTTACAGTCTATTTCACCTGTAGAGGCTTGTATTCAGTTGTACAATCATTTTGAGCTTTTAATCAAATCAAGGACATGCCCATTTGGGAGCCTTGGACCAGGCAGATGTAGCCCAAGAGGGGTGAACTGCATTATCAACTTATTTTGCACCTGTGTTTGAGTTATTTTCCTGAACAAATCTATTTTAGTATGTTAAACAGAGAAATGAATTAATTCTACTACACATAAAAGGGTCATAAACAGCTGAAAAACTCATTTGTTTCTAATTGCAAGACATGTCCATCACTTAAACATGTATGTTTACTTAATTGAATACCTTGCTAAGCATTTACAAGTAGTTTCAAATTCAAATCATATTTGATCAAATTTTAATCTCTGCCATCGAAAATACTTATTTTTGAGGAATTTTTGAATTTCTCATTAAAACATTTTTTTATTAATTCAAAAAATATTTTGGATTAATTCCCTCAAATTATTGACTTTGACTTAACCATCAAGGTCCAAGGGCTTAATTTTTCTTAAAAAAACCATTTTTGCCTTACGGGGGTTGTCAAAAATTGACGTCTTCATGACCCACAAACTTTTTGGTTATTTTCCACTTGAAGAAATTAATTTCTCAAATTTAATTTTTGACTCTAAATTAATTAATTCTCTGGATTAGGATTTTATTTAATTTTTTCTAGAAAAATCAATTAATTGACACACGAGGGGATTAATTAATTTTCCACCCTCAAATATTTTACCCATGGTGTCTAAGTATGAAGGACCATGCATTAAATATTTTTTACATCAAATATTATAATTGAAACCCTCAAAGGGGGAGTACTTGCTCGTTATAGACCCTCAAATAATTACCCAATTTTGTGACACAATATGATTTAGCAGACCAAGTCATTTGTAATAAAGTAATTTATCTAAATAACTTGAATTATTCCCAAATCACTTTTACAAAAGACTCAACTAAACATGCTAGGACTCACCTAAGACCTTGTCAACAAATTTCACCCTAGCTTTGTGGTTTAAGTTGGAGGGAAAAACTATTTCAATTACCCGTGTTTAGAAACATAGGTAATCAGTGAGGTTAAAAAACCTCCTAGGATGAAATTTGTCATCAAACATAGGCTTACCAAGGTTGTTACATAATTAAACAATCATACTAGCGTGATTTACATTACAACTTGCAGAAATTGGGTTTACAATGATATAAGAAATGGTTGGCTGATGATCTTGAACTTTGAAAAAAAATTGTACCACTGCTTCCTTGGACTTGTGACAAAATAGGTGCAACACCCCCTAACCCCATAAACCAACGTAGAGTTGAGTATTTAAGGGTAGTGAGGAAAAGCTTCAATTTTGGACATCTAATGAATAGGCATAACTCCTACATAATATGTCAAATTCAAAGAGAAAAGCATTGGGGTCTTCATGTACCTTACCATGAAAATGAGGAAGAACCGATGGTGGGATATTCTTCATTTGCATCATTGTATCAGGGTCCACAATTGGAAATCCAAGGGTGGATTGTCCTTCCTATGGCTGGTTTTTACCAACTCCTTTACCATTGACATCCTCACGATTTTCTATCCTCTTTCCTCCAAGAAAACAATCCCTCATAAAATTTGAAGGTTGAATGTGTTTTAAATCTAACCTTTCAGTTGCAAAATTCACCTTCTTCCCTACCACTAATTGTGATATCTGTGAACTATTGTCACCAAATTCTAGGTGTAAAGAACCAGCCTCATTGGTCTACGTATGCCTGGAGTTTTTACCTACAACAGAAGGCCCACCGTGAGAAGAAAAGTTTTCCATATTATCAATATTTCCTCTACCCTTCTTTGGTTTTGGACCTCTACCCCTTCTAGCCATTCATGTTTTTTTAAAAGAAATCACAAAATTTCAAAATTGTAAAAGCACCTGTTAGCAAAAGAAATCAAGCCAAATTTCAATTCTGCAACTATCTCAAAAAATGTACCTATAACAACCCAAAAAGAATTACCCTTCCTTGAGTACTTAACAACAAGAGCACGCACCTACTAGAAAAAACAATGTAGAACTCACCTCTATTGATGAAAATAAATTCAACAAGAATTTACTAGAACCTCTCCAAGCGCCTCCTTGACAACAATGCCAAAATGTTGGGTGTTAATATTGTTTCCTACAAGCCTCAACACTTACTTGTCAAACCAAGGGTCGTACACATCAAGGCACAACACAATTAATGCCAAGAGACTCTGACAAAACTTGAAATAAAACCAATCCTACCTTCAAACCAAATCACCAATATTCTAAGACCTGAAGAAAACAAATAAGAATTATATTTTGTGATTCATACACTACTTTCAATGGAAACCTTATTGAAAACACCTTAGTCAATCTGAATACCACTTAATTTATTCACAATATCATAACAACTAAGATTGCAAAATGAACAAGAAGAATCCAAAAGAACATAAGCCTTAACTTAATAAATCAAATGACTGGTTGAAAAGATTCATACAGGCTTACAAAAGCATTCGTGCACTACCTAAAGTTTCGCTCTTTCTTCGTTTTGATTCCTATATTGTCTGAATTTTCACTCAGTTCTTACCAATCATTTCACACTTCTCCTTCATGCATTGTGTATTCATAAATATAACAACCTTGATGTGTTTTAGGAAGCACACATGGCAGATAACATCACTCTGCTTCACCTTCACAAACCAAAAGGATAACCCAAATCAAAGAGTCATAACTTATGCTTAAAACAATATCTATGAAAGAAACCAATTTAATCGAAATGGAAACCAAGTTCTTGAAAACAAATAATCATGAACTAAATATTGTTTCTTCAACCAAGACCTTTAACACCAACTCATACCATGACACAAAATTTCACTCATGCATCAATTAAACAAGTCTCAATATAAAACATGCCATGTTCCTCTAATCATACCAAATAAAAGGTGGAATCACACTCTTTAATCTTTAGTGATGGGGACATTCAAACATTCACCTGTATCATGACTCTGTTTTGTTTCAAAACAATACAACACAATATCAGTAAACAATTCTTCAAGCAAAGAAGATACCAAAGACCTATTCCTGCACTAACACATAGTGAAGTTTGACATATCTCGCATCAACACAAAACCCTGATATTTGATGGCTTCAATGTTGTTTTCATTGTAGCACAACATTAGATCGAGTTACCCTTTGTTAAATATTCAAGACAAACAAAGAAGTTTTAAGAGAGTAACCCTACCCAAACACTCATGTCCAATCGTTCAAGTTTTTAATCAAAACCCCAAAGAAAAAATTTACTTCAATTTATCAGAGCATTCAAAACATGTAAGAGCCACTTCAAAGTTCGATTCTCATAGCGCAAAATACATATGGGTATATAAATAAAAAACGGGTTTAGGTATCAAAGTTCTTTAGATCCAAAATCAAACCCTAGTTTGTATAGACCTCCAAGCCTTAACGTTCTAAAAAGAGAGAGGATATAACCAGATCTTTAAAGTATAAATCAAGAGTTAGAAATTAAAAAAATTATGTGCAATGGAATTCAAATGTCTGCATTGTTGGAGAATTATTTAGAAAACATAGTATTTTTACCAAATCTAGGTTAAGTATACTTCAAACCATGCACTCTTAATAAATTGAGGAAAATTAAGTTTTTTTTTTTATAAGTGACACACAGATACCATAACAGTCTTCCAAAAGACACTCCACAAGATCTATATGCTTGCACACCACGATATCATATCAAAATAAAAGGCAAACCACACAGTGCTAACTATCGAAGGGTCAACGGGCAAGATTGGTCCGGCCCTGACCAACCCACTCGTGCCCTTGTGGAAGAGAAGCTAAACTACAGAGTTGCACAAATAATTAACAAGATCGAATCAAAATAGAAAAGGAACTTGACATTGATGCTCTTTGTATTAATAAAACCTTAGTCTCAATACATTACGAGTTCAATCAGTTAGCTCCAAATAGATTTGGGCAATACAAAGTGATTGAATTTAACAATATACTAGATAACAATATCGCTAACCTATTACATCCCATAGCCTAAAATATATATACATTCTCAATTATTATCATGGTTGTAGTCAAGCCTGTACAAGAGAGAAAAAATAGAAAACTAGTCTAACAATCCTCCTAACAATAGATCTTAGAACAATTGCTACTGATCACTATGATTCATTTCCAAATTGAGCTGGGTTCATTTGGAAAAGAGGTTGTAATTTGAGATTTCATTGCTAAAGGCCAAGAGAGATGAGCATGCTTTGTCTTTCTCAGAATCCATGAAAATCTCTTGACAACTCACTTCACTAGCATCTAACTCTTTACTCAATAGTCCATGCTCCAAATCCTAGTGCAATAATCCCATGACCAGAATACATGTCTCCTATTTTAGTACATGCAGTTCATAATAAATTAAAGGCTTATAAAAGATGAAAAGACCACAAGATAACATCAAATGCAACATTTAATCATAAAATATCAATCTACTAACCTTTTTTTAAAGATACGCAATTCCATATCCATATCCTTATTATTACAACAATAAAAACCCAAATTATGTACACGAAGGTCTTTTTTTGGCTTATAAAACAGAGGATGAAATAGGGTTAGGTGGAAAAAATTAGGACAATCTTAGAGCCTGACAGGATTCCAAGCTTCATGCCATTATTTGACGTTGCTAATGGAGAGGTGCTTGCATCCACTTTGTTTGATGGATTCAAGACCAAACTCGACTCCTCATGAGAAACCTATGACCACTAGAGCTAGATATTTCCATACCCAAATATTTTTGTGGCTTTGAGACCCCGAGAATTATAGTTGCTCTTTTCAATCAAACAACCAACCCACTTGCACGCATAATATTGGAAAGAAATTAGACAATAGTCTATGATTTTCCTGCACTCTCAACCCTGACACATAAGATTGAGCTCCTCCACTGACCCTTCCTAGAGGTCAACCTCTATATTTATCCACGTGCAATGTCAATCAATCTTCGTAAGACAATCTTCCTCAAGACCAACAAAAAGAATCAACCTATTCTTGATGGCTTCTAACACATTCGCTAACCAAAACATCATGGGAAATCGGTGCAAGATAACCCAAACTCTATGTGTTGACAATGGTTCACAAAGCAAATCAAATTCTAGGCTCCACCTTTGCATAATAGGGCCAAAATTCTCCCATATCTAGTCCTGATTAAGGATATTCAATAAATCTTCCTCCAAATGTAATACCACGTAGAACCCTCCCCGAGTGAGAATATAGAAAATTGGTTAATAACCTAAAACAAGAACCCAATAATTCTCCATCCATCTCTTGAAAGATGCCAAACTAAATACTTTTGCTACAAACCTCCCAATCAAACCATGCTATAAGAGAGTCAAGACCTCAAATACCCCAATATTGTTCCCTACCACCATAGCTGAAGCTCTACGTGACTTTAGAACCTTTCACCACCCTCTCCTTTTCTCTCATATAAAAACCAATAAATGTGATATGGTGTGCTCCGGGATCAACATGAATCACAAAGGATCAAACGCCTTAGAACATGCATCAACTAGGTCTTCTATGGTACATAAAATTCCATTGGCTCACAAACTGTCCACCTCATAATATGCTTCATCCAGTGCCATTTTGAAGAGCCCACCCCGCCCCCAAACAATCATCTATTAGAAATTTGGGAAACTCATTGCTCCACTCCCTTAGACCAGTTCCATTTTGATGAGCCCACCTCCCAACCAAACAATCCAACAACCAACCCACTTGCACACATAATATTGGAAAGGAATTGGACAATAGTTTATGATTTTCCTCCACTCTCGACCTTGACACATAAGATTAAGCTCCTCCACTGACCCTTCCCAAAGGTCAAACTCTATATTTATCCATGTGCAATGTCAATCAATCTTCGTAAGACAATCTTCCTCAATACCAACAAAAAGACTCAACCTATTCTTGATGGCTTCTAGCACGTTCGTTGACCAAAACATCATGGTAAATCGGGGCAAGATAACCCAAACTCTATGTGTCGACAATGGTTCACGAAGCAAATCAAATTCTAGGCGCCACCTTTGCATAATAGGGCCAAAATTCCGCCATATCTAGTCCCGATTAAGGATATTCAATAACTCTTCCTCCGAATGTAATACCATGTAGAACTCTCCTCGAGTGAGAATATAGAATAATGGTGAATAACCTAGAACAAGAACCCAATAATTCTCCATCCATCTCCTGAAAGATGCCAAACTGAATACTTTTGCTACAAACCTCCCAATCAAACATTCTATAAGAGAGTCAGGACCTCAACTACCCACAGATTGTTCCCTACCACCATAGCTGAAGCTCTATGTGACTTTAGAACCTTCCACCACCCTCTCCTTTTCCCTCATATAAAAACCATTAAATGTGATATGTTGTGCTCCGGGATCGACACAAATCACAAAGGATCAAACGACTTAGAACTTCCATGAACTAGGTACATAAAAATCCATTGGCGCACAAACTGTCCACCTCTTAATATGCTTCATCCAGTCCCATTTTGAAGAGCCCCCTGCCCCCCAAACAATCATCTATTAGAAATTTTCAAGACTCATTGCTCCACTCCCTTACACCAGTTCCATTTTGATGAGCTACCCCCCCTCCCCAGCACCCAAACAATCAAACAACCAACCCACTTGCACGCATAATATTGGAAAGGAATTGGACAATAGTCTATGATTTTCCTCCACTCTCGACCCTGACACATAAGCTTGAGCTCCTCCACTCACCCTTCCCAGAGGTCAACCTCAAAATTTATCCATGTGCAATGTCAATCAATCTTCGTAAGACAATCCTCCTCAAGACCAACAAAAAGACTCAACCTATTCTTGATGGCTTATGGCACGTTCGCTGACTAAAACATCATGGGAAATCGGGGCAAGATAACCCAAAATCTGTGTCGACAATGGTTCACGAAGCAAATAAAATTCTAGGCACCACCTTTGCATAACAGGGCCAAACATCACCCATATCTAATCCCGATTAAGGATATTCAATAACTCTTCCTCTGAAAGTAATATCACGTAGAACCGTCCCCGAGTGAGAATATAGAAAACCGGTGAATAACCTAAAACAAGAACCCAATAATTCTCCATCCATCTCCTGAAATATGCCAAACTGGATACTTTTGCTACAAACCTCCCAATCAAACCATTCTATAAGAGATTCAGGACCTCAACTACCCCAGCATTGTTCCCTACCACCACAGCTGAAGCTCTACGTGAATTTAGAACCTTCCTCCACCCTCTCCTTTTCCCTCATATAAAAACTACTGAATTTGATATGTTGTGCTTCGGGATCGACACAAATCACAAAGGATCAAACGTCTTAGAACGTCCATGAACTAGGTCTTCTATGGTACATAAAAATCCATTGCCGCACAAACTGTCCACCTCATAGTATGCTTCATCCAGTTCCATTTTGAAGAGCCCCTCCCAAACAATCATCTATTAGAAATTTTTGAGACTCGTTGCTCCACTCCCTTACACCAGTTCCATTTTGAAGAGGCCCTCCCCACCCCCCCAACTAAACAATCATCTATTAGAAATTTGTGAGACTCGTTGTCCACTCTCTTACACATAATGCTTTAGTCATGTTGGCTTTACACACAATGCCTAAGTAAAATACTTTAATTAAAATAATTATAAATAAAAGAAATCACACATTTTTGTATAATTTATATAATTAAGATACCAAGTCCTTCACCATTGACATCCTCACGATTTTCCATCCTCTTTCCTCCAAGAAAACTATCCCTCGTAAAATGTGAAGGTTGAATGTGTTTTAAAACTAACCTTTTAGTTGCAAAATTCACCTTCTTCCCTGCCACTAGTTGTGATACCCCTAAATTATTGTCACCAAAGTCTAGGTGTAAAGTACCAATCTCACTAGTCTGCGTATGCCTAGTTTTTTTACCTACAATAGAAGGCCCACCGTGAGAAGAAAATATTTCCAAATTATCAATATTTCCTCTACCCTTCTTAGGTTTTGGACCTCTACCCCTTCTAGTCATTCATGTTTTTTTTAAAAGAAAAATCAAACCACAAAATTTCAAAATTGTTAAAAACACTTGTTAGCAAAAGAAATCAAGCCCAATTTCAATTCTACAACTATTTAAAAATAATGTACCTACAATAATCCAAAAGAAATTGCCCTTCCTTAAGCACTTAGCAACAAGAGCAGGCACCTACTAGCAAAAACAATGTAGAACTCACCTCTATTGATGAAAAGAAATTCAACAAGAATTTACTACAACCTCTCCAAGCGCCTCCTTGAAAACAATGCCAAAACGTTAGGTGTTAAGATTGTTTCCTACAAGCCTCAACACTTGTCAAACCAAGGGTCATACACTTCCGTGCACAACACAATTAATGCCAAGAGACTCTGACCAAACCTGAAAGAAAACCAATCTTACCTCCAAAACAAATCACCAATATTCTAAGACCTGAAGAAAACAAATAAGAATTATATTTTGTGATCCATGCACTACTTTCAATGGCAACCTTATTGAAAACACCTCAGTCAATATAAATACCACTTGCTCCACTCACAAGTTCCTCAAACAACTAAGATTGCAAAATGAACAAGAAGAATAAAAAATAACACAAGCCTTAACTTAATAAATCAAATGAGTGGTTGAAATGTTGAGATTGCAACAAGATGATGGAGCTTAGTGAGAAGAGTCGCCTTCACTAAGTGGGCCCGCAGGCAAATTATGGCGCAAGTTCTATTTTTGATCCCAACAGGGATGATCATAGTGTGGGTGACCACAGTATGAGTGATCACAGTGTGGGTGACCACAGTGTGAGTGATCACAGTATGAGTGATCAAAGTCTATTTTTAGACTGGCTGTCAAAAATAGAAAAGTCAAATATTATTGTCTCATAATAATATTTGGACTATAAACTTGATCTTATTCTCTTGGAGCACTTCAGGATGAGCTACAGATGTGGTACATGCAGATCCCAGAGGGAAATATGTGGTTACCTATGGGATGACTAATATTTTCATGCAGGACTTCAGTTAGAACTCAAGTGAGTTGAGTTTAGTGGACTGGAGGTGCAATTGATGGAGTTGTGTTCAGTTTAGCTTTGTTAAACTGGTTGTATTTAGTCTAACTGGAAAATAGACTAGAGATGAGTTGGGTGAATTAGTTATTAATTAATTCAAAAGTTATTAACTCATAATGCAACTATAGAATACATTAGTTAACTCAGTTTCATGTCAGTGCATGTTCAGTTCAGCAGGGACAGGTGTTAGAGGATTAGATTGCTATCAGTTGTGACTATAGCTGTGCATGATGATTTTCACAATCAGAGGGATTAGTATGCCAATGAATTGGCCAATATCAAGAATTGCAGCCTGTGCTCACGTCCAACATAGTGTGAGTGATTCTTTTCAGTTGAAATACGAGTTTGGTAAACCATTCTCATCAGTTCTTGAGCAGGTATTGAGCTGGAGAGGTAGGCAAGCAGTGGAATAGATTTGGAGATCAGATCTGAGATGTATTGTGTGTAACAGGTGGAGCTGGTACTGGATTGCTTCTGATAAGCATTGTACTTTGTAATGTTACATGTTCTCAATCATTAATATACAGATAGTGTGGGGTTTTTAGCGAGATGCTTTCCTCGGGTTACATATTGTGTTAATGTGTGAATGCTCTTGATGTTTTATTGTTATTGATGCTGCTATATTGATGATCAACGTAGAGGAGATTATGTATTGTGTATGTATTCCGCAATAGTACATGATCAGGATAATCTCTGTTGAATATGTGTTAAATTATTCAAAATTTCTACATGAAAAGATTCATACAGGCTTACAAAAGCATTCCTGCACTACCTAAAGTTTCACTCTTTCTTCATTTTAATTCCTATATTGTATGAATTTTCACTCAGTTCTTACCAATCTTTTCACACTTCTCCTTCACGCACTATGTATTCATAAATATAACAACCTTGATGTGTTTTAGGAAGCACACATGGCAGATAATCTCACTCTATTTCGCCTTCACAAACCAAAAGGATAACCCAAATCAAACAGTCATAACTTATGCTTAAAACAAGATCTATGAAAGAAACCAATTTAATCGAAATGGAAACCAACTTCTTGAAAACAAATAATCATGAACTAAATATTGTTTCTTCAACCAAGACCTTTCACACCAACTCATACCATGACACAAAATTTCACTCATACATCAATTAAACAAGTCTCAATATAAAACATGCCATGTTCCTCTAATCATACCAAATAAAATGTGGAATAACACTCTTTAATCTTTAGTGATGGGGACATTCGAACATTCACCTGTATCACGACTCCGTTTTGTTTCAAAACGATGCAACACAACATTAGTAAACAATTCTTCAAGCAAAGAAGATACCAGATACTTATTCCTGCACTAACACACAGTGAGGTTGGACATATCTTACATCATCACAAAACCCTGAGATTTGATGGCTTCAATGTTGTTTTCTTTGTAGAACAAGATTAGGTCGAGTTACCCTTTGTTAAATATTCCAGAAAAAACAAAATTTTTTTAAGAGAGTAACCCTACCCAAACACTCATATCCAATTGTTCAAGCTTTTAATCAAAACCCCAAAGAAACCAATTTACTTCAATTTATCAGAGCATTCAAAACATTTAAGAGCCACTTCAAAGTTCGCTTCTCATAGCGCAAATTACATATGGGTATATAAATAGAACATGGGTTCAAGTATCAAAGTTCTTTAGATCCAAAATCAAACCCTAGTTTGTATAGATCTATGAGCCTCAATGTTTTAAAAATAGAGAGGATATAACCAGATCTTTAAAGTATAAATCAAGAGTTAGAAAATAAAAAATTTATGCGCAATGGAATTCAAATGTTCGCATTGTTGGAGAATTATTTAGAAAACATAGTATTTTTACCAAATCTGGGCTAACTATACTTCAAACCACACTCTTAATAAATTGAGGAATTTTTTTATTTTATTTTTTTTAAGTGACACGCAGATACCATAATAGTCTTCCAAAAGATACTCCACAAGATCTATATGCTTGCACACCACGATATCATATCAAAATAAAAGGCAAACCACACAATGCTAACTATCGAAGGGTCAACGAGCAAGATTGGTCGGGCCCTAACCAACCAACTCATGCCCTTGTGGAAGAGAAGCTAAACTACAAAGTTACACAAATAATAAAAGGAACTTGACATTGATGCTCTTTGTATTAATAAAACCTTAGTCTCAATACATTACGAGTTCAGTAAGTTGGCTCCAAATAGATCTGGGCGATACAAAGTGATTGAATTTAACAATATACCAGATAACAATATCACTAACCTATTACATCCCATAGCCTAAAATATATATACATTTTCAATTATTATCATGGTTGTAGTCAAGCCTGTGCAAGAGAGAAAAAAATAGAAAACTAGTCTAACAATCCTCCTAACAATAGATCTTAGAACAACTGCTACTCATCACTTAGATTCATTTCCAAATTGAGTTGGGTTCGTTTGGAAAAGAGGTTACAATTTGAGATTTCATTGTTGAAGGCCAAGAGAGATGAGCGTGCTTTATCTTTCTCAGAATCCATGAAAATCTCTTGACAACTCACTTCACTGTCGGCTAACTCTTTGTTCAACAATCGATGCTCCGAATCCTAGTGTAGTAATCCCGTGACCAGAATACATGTCTTCTATTTTAGTAGATGCACTTCATGATATATTAAAGGCTTATAAAAGATGAAAAGAAAACAAGATAACATCAAATGCAACATTTAATCATAAAATATTAATCTACCAACCTTTTTTTAAAGATACACAATTCCATATCCATATCCTTACGAATACAACAATAAAAACCCAAATTATGTACATGAAGGTCTTTTTTCTGCTTGTAAAACAGAGGATGAAATAGGGTTAGGTGGTAAAAATTGGGACAATGTTAGAGCCTGACAGGATTCCAAGCTTCATACCATTATTTGACGTTGCTAATGGAGAGGTGCTTGCATCCACTTTGATTGATGGATTCAAGACCAAACTTGACTCTTCATGAGAAACCTATGACCACTAGAGCTAGAGATTTCCATACCCAAATATGTTTTGTGGCTTTGAGACCCCAAGAATTATAGTTTCACTTTTCAATCAAATAACCAACCCACTTGCACACATAATATTGGAAAGGAATTGGAGAATAGTCTATGATTTTCTTCCACTATTGACCCTGACACATAAGATTGAGCTCCTCCACTGACCCTTCCTAGAGGTCAACCTCTATATTTATCCATGTGCAAGGTCAACCAATCTTCGTAAGACAATTTTCCTCAAGACCAACAAAAAGACTCAACCTATTCTTGATGGCTTCTAGCATGTTCACTGACCAAAACATCATGGGAAATCGAGGCAAGATAACCCAAACTCTATGTGTCTACAATGGTTCACGAAGAAAATCAAATTCTAGGCACCACCTTTGCATAATAGGGCCAAAATTCTCTCATATCTAGTCCCGATTAAGGATATTCAATAACTCTTCCTCTGAACGTAATAGCACATAGAACCCTCCCAGAGTGAGAATATAGAAAACTGGCGAATAACCTAAAACAAGAACCCAATGATTCTCCATTCATCTCCTGAAAGATGCCAAAATGAATACTTTTGCCACAAACCTCCCAATCAAACCATGCTAAAGAGAGCCAGGACCTCAACTACCCCAACATTGTTCCCTACCACCATAGCTAAAGATCTACGTGACTTTGGAACCTTCCGCCACCCTCTTCTTTTCCCTCATATAAAAACCAGTAAATGTGATGTGTTGTGCTTTGGGATCGACACGAATCACAAAGGATCAAACGTCTTAGAACATCCATGAAATAGGCCTTATATGGTACATAAAAATCCATTGGCGCACAAACTTCCCACCTCATAGTATGCTTCATCCAGTTCCATTTTATAGAGCCCCCATGCCGGGCCCCCCCCCCCCCCCCCCCCCCCCCCACACCCCAAACAATCATCTATTACAAATTTGTGATACTCGTTGCTCCACTCCCTTACACCAGTTCCATTTTGATGAGGCCCCTCCCCTCCTACCCCCCCAACCAAACAATCAAACAACCAACCCACTTGCACGCATAATATTGGAAAGGAATTGGACAATAGTCTACGATTTTCCTCCACTCTCGACCTTGACACATAAGATTGAGCTCCTCCACTGACCCTTCCTAGAGGTCAACCTCTATATTTATCCATGTGCAATGTCAATCAATCTTTGTAAGACAATCTTCCTCAAGACCAACAAAAAGACTCAACCTATTCTTGATGGCTTCTAGCACGTTTGCTAACCAAAACATCATGGGAAATTGAGGTTAGATAACCCAAACTCTATGTGTCGACAATGGTTCACGAAGAAAATCAAATTCTAGGCGCCACCTTTTCATAATAGGGCCAAACTTCTCCCATATCTAGTCCCGATTAAGGATATTCAATAACTCTTCCTCCGAATGTAATACCACGTAGAACCCTCCCTGAGTGAGAATATAGAAAACTGGTGAATGACCTAAAACAATAACCCAAAAATTCTCCATCCATCTCCTGAAAGATAGCAAACTGAATACTTTTTCTACAAACCTCCCAATCAAACCATGCTATAAGAGAGTGAGGACCTCAACTACCCCAACATTGTTCCCTACCACTATAGCTGAAGCTCTACGTGATTGTAAAACCTTCCTCCACCCTCTCCTTTTCCCTCATATAAAAACCAGTAAATGTGATATGTTGTGCACCAAGATCGACATGAATCACAAAGGATAAAATGTCTTAGAACGTCCATGAACTAGGTCTTCTATGGTACATAAAAATCCATTAGCACACAAACTGTCCACCTCATAGTATGCTTTATCCAGTTCCATTTTGAAGAGCCCCCACCCAAACAATCCTCTATTAGAAATTTGCGAGACTCATTGCTCCACTCCCTTACACCAGTGCCATTTTGAAGAGGCCTACCCCCCCCCACCCAACCAAACAATCATCTATTAGAAATTTGCGAGACTCGTTGCTCCACTCCCTTACACATAATGCTCTAGTCGTGTTGCCTTTACACACAATGCCTAAGTAAAATACTTTAATTAAAATAATTCTAAATAAAAGAAATCACGTATTTTTGTATAATTTATATAATTAAGATACCAAGTCCCAAGAGGGA
This sequence comes from Pinus tabuliformis, assembly GCA_031772625.1. Lineage (NCBI taxonomy): Eukaryota > Viridiplantae > Streptophyta > Pinopsida > Pinales > Pinaceae > Pinus > Pinus tabuliformis. The sequence goes on from CM062819.1 coordinate 1,954,415,530, forward strand.
TCAAATTTATTGAGAAAGAGATTTGGTTCCTCTTGGAGCTTTGTAGATTAGAAGTTAAGATGGATCTAGGCTGGTTTAATTCAACATTTTAAATATGATATATTCCACATGATTACCATGGATCAATACCATGGGTTATCATAAACCCGAAGCTCGAAAACCACTAGGGTAATTTATATAATTAAGATACCAAATCCCAAGAGGGATCAAATTTATTGAGAAAGAGATTTGGTTCTTCTTGGTGCTTTGTAGATTAGAAGTTAAGATGGATCTAAGCTGGTTTAATTCAACATTTTAAATATGATATATTCCACGTGATTACCATGGATCAATACCATGGGTTATCATAAACCCGAAGCTCGAAAACCACTAGGGTTCCTCTTGGCGCTTTGTAGATTCGAAGTTAAGATGGATGTAGGTTGGTTTAATTCAGTTTTTTAAATATGATATATTCCATGTGATTACCATGGATCAATACCATGGGTTCTCATAAACTTGAAGCTCGAAAACCACTAATAACTGGACTAAATCAAGTTTACCTTAACTACCCAACATAAATTAATAAAAATGATAAGATGTAGGTTGGTTTAATTCCACCCTTTAAATATGATATATTCCACGTAATTACCATGGATCAATACCATAGGTTCTCATAAACGCGAAGCTCGAAAACCACTAGTAACTGGACCAAATCAAGTTTACCTTAACTACCCAACATAAAAAAAAATAAAAAAAAAAAAAAAAATAAATAAATAAAACTTAACACAGTCGGTTACTTTTTATATATTGAAAAAAAGAGGGAAAGGAAGCTAGTTCCTTGGACAATCAGAGGAGGGCAGGTTCAAAAGTAGTGCGTAAATGGGAGCGCAGTCCCCACAACTACTTTTTCTGCCCAAAATCCATAAACTTCAAAACTAATGAGCTGGTATCGTGGTTCTGAGATGTGGGTTAACTTTCCAAAAAATGACTTGAACTCCAAAAGCCTCGCGTGAAGACCAAACCCGCACTTAACTTTTGAAAAGGCGGATAAAGTCAAAAACCATTATCCTTGAAAAGTCGGCATATACACAATACACGGTAAATAACGATTTCTGCTTTTCCGAAGCCTTGGCGCAATCTTCAAAGCTTACCTTTATAAGATTCAATCTCCACTGTAGAAAATCCTCCGTCAGATCTGACCGGTCAAACAACTTTCACGTCACACTACCATTGTCAATCCACACACGATAGATCCAACGGCTGGCAAGAATTTCGGGTGGGCAAATCGCGTGGAGAGTACCCACCTGAAAAGGTGGTATTCTCACATCGCCCTCATGATATGTGTCCATCAATGAGTGGAATCGGGTGGTTCCCTCCTGAAACCACTTACCACGGAAACTCTACCCAAAATACCATTGCGATTTAAAATCCCGCCTTTTCTTTTTATCTAAGTCTCATGCAAGAAAGTGCCTGATTGTCGTTGATTTGCCACAACCGACGGTTGCAGTAGCATTTCTGAGATCCTCTTCCATTGCAACTGAGGTCAATCCTCGACCATTGATCTCCAGAATCCCACAGTACTTGTGCAATGATTCTTCATCTGACTCCTCACTCCTACTTTGCGGCATTTCTTCATTGATTTGTGGTTTCTGGTCCTGAATTATTGGTCTTTGTTGTGAAGAAACCTGCTGCTGTTGATTGCCAAACTGTCTCAGGTTGCGAGGAAGCCTACACAGATACATTTGGATCATGGTATACATTCTTGTTCTTCATACCGAGTGAGGGGGTCAACGGATACTTTCTTCATAAACTTCATTGTTCTCTTTGACTATGCCAACTAGTCTGTCAATTGCTTTATTGGAATGGCTATCAGCGTCCTTATTTTGGTTTCTCAGGACGTGCTTTAAGGTTATATTTTCAAGAATTTCAAAACTTGCTCTGATTCTTTAATAGGTTTTATTGATGGATATGCTTTTGAAGTCCCTATTGGCATCCAGAGCGGCTATTATGATAGCAGAGTCCCCTATTATTATAGGGTTCTTGAATGCGTTTTTGTTTAAAAGCCTTGTGCCTAAGAGAAGGTTGTATGCTTTAGCCCTGTTGTTTGTCATTTCTCCCAGGCTCCATTCATAGGTTATTATTTTTTGTCCATTTGGGTCTAGTATAACTCCTCCTGCCCCTGCTTTGCCTGGGTTATTTTTTGCAGCTCCGTCAAAAAAGAGAATGTGTCTCTTCTGTTCTTTTATCCATTCTGCAAATTCTTTGTCTTCCAATCTTAATTTCCAATTCTTGTTTGCGTGGAATTCTTTATTATTTGCTGTAACTGTTGCTTTTGCTTTGTTCTCTAACATTGCTTTACTGTACTAGTCTTTCTCTTTTTGTTGTAAATTATTCTGGTCCATTTTTGAGATTCCATTTGTACTGATTATCTCTTCAACTTGGCTCCAAGTTTTTGCTAAAATCTTGCCTAGAATTGGTTTTTGTTCTTTGAAAATGCATTTGTTTCAGGCTAACCAAATTTGTGAACATAGGATTGAAAGGAGACATTTCCATATCATTTTTTTATTGTTGCCTTGTTTTCTTTGTATATGGGTAGCTTTTATCCCAGTTTTTATGAAGCATTGTTAACTGGATTGTTGGATTAATGTTTCTTTCCAAAGTACTTGTTGCCTGTTTCCAGCACTCTCTCGCCACCATACAGTTAACGAAGAGGTGTTGGATAGTTTCTTCCTCCTTTTGACACATGACACATTTTGAGGGCCCTTGTATTCCTTTTTTTTTAATTTTCAGAGGTAAGAATTTTACCTTTGAGAAGGGTCCAGTTGAAGAATTTAATTTTGGGCAGACTCTCTAAATTCCTAGTTGCCTTCCAAAGACTCCAGTCATTTTGATTGTGAAGTTTTTGGAGGATGTTGTACCTTGATTTCACTGTGTAATCCCCTCCATTTGGGTCCCAAACAAAGTCATCCTGCTCTTCTATGTTGATGGGCGCGGCCCTAGCCAAATGGACTTTTAAAATTTCCCACTGAATTTTTAGTCTTGGTGGAGTGGCCAGCTTTTTCCATCTAACCGAGTTATTCTGATCCCAATCCAAAATAGAATAAAGTGTGTTAAAACTTTTCTCTTCCATCCATCTTTGAAGGCCCCTTAAATTTTGTTGCTAATTTAAGGGGTTTTTCCCCATTATTCTATCCTCCCAGATAGAAATTATTTTTCCATTCCTTGGATTTTTGGATATTTTTTCCCTAATAGGAGGAATTATCCTTTTAAACAATTTCCAGATTTGGGTGCATGGCCTGTCTGGAATAGTATCAGTGAGCAACTTTGTTCTATGACCATTCAAGTATTTCATTGTTAGTACTTTTTCCCACCAGTGGCCATTGCCATTTATCATTCTCCAGATAATTTTTGTCCCTAGGGCAATGTTCATTAGTCCTGACAGTCTTATTTCTATACCTCCTTTTTCATAGGGAAGACTAACTTGCTCCCATTTAACAAGGCTAAATTTTTTATTATCTTGTTTTCCTCCTTACTAGAGGAAGATTTTGATTATTAGTTCCATTTGCTTGTGGGTGCTTTCCGGAGCCATAATGATTGCATATTGATATATAGGCAAGGCCAAGAGAAGTGCTTTAATTAATGCCACTCTTCCTGCTAGGTTGAGCCACATCACTCCCCAATTCTGAATTTTTCCCCTCATTCTCTCCACTTGCCTGTTCCAGACTTCTGATTTTACCACTTCCTTTGCTAAGGGTAGCCCAAGATAATTGAAGTGGCTCCAATTTATTTGTAGGGGTATTTCCAGAATTTGTGAGATACGCTGCATTGTTGAAGTTGGGGTATTCCAACAATAAATTCTGCATTTGAAATTGTTTAAAGTTCCTCCTGAGGATAGGAGAAATTCATCCAAGAATTTTTTGAATCGTTTTGAAATAATGCAAGATGCCCTGCCTATGATAAGGGTATCATCTGCAAAGAGAGAGTGGTTTATATCTTTTACTCCTCTCGATATTTGGATCCCTGTTATTTTTTCTCTTTTCTCTGATTTTCTAGCATAGTCCTCAACGATTTGGCCATGATGATGTACAAGAATGGAGAAAGCGGATAACCTTGCCTCGGCCCTCATGTGCTTTGGAAGAACTTACTGGGCCGACCATTGATTAAAGGAGTTATCCAAGGATTTGATATACATGTCTGGATAATCTCTATGAAATTTGTTGAAAAGCCAAACCTTTTGAGAGCTGTTGCAAGAAATTTATGGTTAACTCTATCAAAAGCATTAGCCATATCTAACTTAAGAATCATTCCTCTCTCCTTTATTTGGATACTGTTGAGGATAGCCTCCTGTAAAATTACCACATTGTCTGTGATTTGTCTCTTGGGGACAAATCCTCCTTGGTTCTCTAAAATTATTTTCGGAAGTAATTTTTTCATTTTGTTTGCTAGGATTTTGTTAAGTATCTTATAATACGAGTTGCAAAGGGAGATTGACCTATATCTGTTAAAATTTGTAGGATTGGGTTCTTTGGGAATGAGGGCTAGGAAGGAGGATTTAGTATTTCCTCCAATCTTCTTTTTTTTTTTGGAAAGCATTTTTGAGCATTTTCATTAGGTCTTTTTTGACAATTTCCCAATGTTGTATGTAAAAGGCCATTGTAAACCCATCTGGACCTAGTGCCTTGTCAAGGTGGAGATTCCACACAGCTTCTCTGACTTCTTCCTCAGTAATATATTTGTCTAATCTCTGTTTTGCTGGTCACTTATTTTTTTTGTTATATGCTGCAAAATTTCTTCATTAGCGACCTGCTGGTCACTTGTTGAAAGGAGTTCTTTAAAGTGTTTATGGGCTACGCTTTTTACTGCTTCAACCCCTTTTATTTCTTGACCATTTACTTGAATCTGTTCAATCTGATTTTTTGACCTCCTTATTTTCATTGTATTATGAAAGAAGGTTGTATTTTTGTCTCCGGATTTTAGCCAGAGGCATCTTGATTTCAATCTGCTTTCCTCTTCTTCTTGCCTATTTTGCTTATATATTTCCATATATATTTCCTTTTCTTGTATATGATTTTGCTTACTTTCTTCCTTTTTCTCTTTTTCCTTGCAAAGGTTATCCATTTTTTTTGCAATTCGATTTTCTTGGCTTCATCCCAGAGATCATTTTTTCTTGCCCAATTTTTTAGGTGTATCCTTAGGTTCTTTAGCTTAGTTTCCCAAACATACTGGGGAGATCTTGTGACACTTTGTTTCCATCTGTCCTTTATTTGTTTGTCAAAATCTTCCTTACTGTCCCAAATTGAATTATATCTGAAAGGAAGGGGTCCTTGGTTTTCCAGTTTCCCCAAGGTTAGCACCACCGACTTGTGATATGAAGCTGAGTTGTGAACAATTTTACTTTTCACAAGAGTGTAAGCACCTGCTATGCTTTCATGAATAAGAATTATGTCCAACCTTTCTTTTATGTTTTTTTTTCCAATTCTTTTGATGTTCCAAGTGTATTTTCCATTTCTTGGCGGAATCTCTATTAATTTGTGTTCTATTATTCCTTCAAGAACTTCTCTTGACAGATCGTTGTGGAAGATTCCGCCAAATATTTCTTCTGTATTCCTTATCAGATTTAAATCTCCTCCCAGGATTAAGTGCCCACTTTGTCTCTCTGCTATTTCTTTTTTAACTGATTTCTAGCATTGTTCTTTCTCTCTATAGTGATTTGGAGAATACACATTTAAAATGCTATACTATTCTTTTGTTTTGAGATTCCTCAACTCCGTTCTAATCCAGCGTCTGCTGATTTTTTGGGTCATTAGTTCCCATTTTCTTTTATCCCAAATAGTATTGATTCCTCCTGATGCTCTTGTTGCTTCTAATGCTACTTCTTCATAATTTTTTATTTTTTGAATCATTTTTTGATTTTCTTGCTTGTTTAGTTTGGTTTCTTGGATCATATATATGTCTGGTTGTTCCTTGACTAAAATGTCTCTAGCTGCATTGACTTTGAAGGAGGTGCCAAGGCTGTGACAATTCCAAGATACCACTATCATTATTTACTGTTGTGTTGTTGTGATCCTCCCTTTCCTCTTTACTGAGTTTCTTCATGACTTCATGTTTGTTTCCCAAGGAATGAATCCATTCGTTGTTGCGTTCCTAAGGCCATTTCTTTAGCTGTTGCATCATCTCTGATTTCTTTATTGGATTTCCTTCCCACTTTTTTTTGTTGATCCCGGGCTTGGGGGATTTCTTTGACTTTGTTTCTAGTTAGAATGCGGTCCACTAAGGGAGGAGGTGGGGAAGATATAGGGTTGGGGATGGATATGAGAGCTAAAGAGGTAGGGTTTGAGGGAGGGGATCTGGGAGAGGGTGGATCAAAGAAGTCTTCTAGTGGCTCAAAAGGATTCAGAGTTGTGTGATTAGGAGGAGTAACCTTTGCTAGAGGCTGAGAGGTTGTTTCATTTGCTTCTTGGGATTGATACATATTTGATGTTGTCTGCTTATTGGTAGGTTTTTTCCTTTTCACTTGTTCCCATGTAGGTTTTTTCTCTTCTACATTTTCATGCTCTACTTTTTTAGGACACCGATTTGCAAAATGACCATACTCGTGACATACCTTGCATTTAAATGGTATTTGCTCATAGTCCAGCTGCTGAATGTGCATCCACTGGTCGATCTTGATCTTTATTACTTATGGGATGCCTTTTCCGAGATCTACTTCCACACATATTCTTTCGCATGCGTGCATGTTGTCTTTTGGCTCACATCTGTCAATATATTTGCCCACTGTGTTTCCTATAGCCTTCAGAGATTCGTCTCCCCAGCAATGAAGAGGAAGATGTGGGCGCCTGCCCCACACAGGCACAACGTTTGGGACATCCATCTCCGGATCAAAGTCTCACATCCATTTGTTCAGGTATAAACCTTTGGAGTCCATGAAGTAATGTCTGTTTCTAAATATCAAATCTCTATCCTCCTTTGTTTCAAAGAGAAAGATGTAGTGTCCCCTTCCACAAAATTGAATTGTTATCTTCCCTTGTGTGGTTGCGTTCTAGTTTCTTTCCACCCATTTTTGCACTGATTTAGGTGAAGGCCATAGCCCTGTGAACTATCCAACAAGTCCGCATTCTGCCAGATAGATGATTGCTCTTCTTGGAAGTTCTGGAGGGAGATAAATCTCTGGGATACTTTCGAGTTTCTTTACAAATTTATTGACTGATGGCATGTTCCTTGGAGCTCCATTCTCTGTGATTAGAGATGCGAAGTCTTTTGCATTTTCTTCAATCCCTGGCTACGTAGAAGAGTGGGGATCTCCCTCCTCAGAGGGTTGCATGGTCTGGTTGGCCTCAATAGTAGGAGGTTGCCGAGGGAAGGATTTGCAGGGGCAGCGACAGCTAGGTCAGCAGGGGCAGTGTTGGCTAGCATTTCCTTTGTGTAAAATTTCCTTCATAAAATTTTGACTAACTACCAAACATAAATTAATAGAAATGATAAGGTACAATTTTTATTTTAACATAGGATTTTTTTTATTTTATTTTGACCGAGGTAAATGTTTCCACGACATTACATTACACCAACCTAGGTCCATCTTCGCTCCCGATCTACCAAACACCTAGAGAGATCAAATCCCTTGAGATGCAAACATTTTTTAAAGTGAAAAAATAAGTGAAAAGAGAAAGGGAAAGGCAATAGAAATATAAACTCTGTTGGATTGCTACGTGATTGCATACTCTAGCTCACGGATCAATAGAAATATAAACCCTGTTGGATTGCTACGTGATTGCATACTCAGCTCACGGCTCAATGGATCGTCATCGTCCGTTCTATCACAACTATGGCAGAAGTTCATACTGGAATGCAATTGAGATCTCGAACGAGGAGGAGGAAGAGGAGTATGATGAGGGGTTGGATGTATCTACAGAACAGCAGAAACATCCCCTTGATCATGATACTTCTGGGGACAGGACCAATTGCCAAGTCGGTGTTGGAGGAGAGGAAGAATTCGAATACCCAAATGAGGAAGACCATGGCCCAAGTGAACACGAAGGCATGAAAGGAGAAGAGGAGCAGAGCGATGAAAGTGAAGGCATGAAAGGAGAAGAGGAGCAGAGCGACGAAAGTGGGCATAAGGAGAACGCCTCAGAGTCACAGGCATTTAATCATCAGGTAGGGCGGCACAGAACATCAAGCAGGGCGGCACAGAAGAGGAAATTACTAGCTCCAATGGGGGGGGCAGATACTGTTATTAAAAAGCCCAAAAGGAGAAACACTAATGCCGGGACCAGATCAGCATCAGCATCCAGGAGGTCGGGTAAGAAGAACAGGGCTAATGTCAATCCCACAACAAAATATACTACTCTCATAACTCCCGCCACCAGGCTGCTTCATGATGAGGATGACAACCCAAACATGAGGATTTGTCTATCAAAGATCCACAAGGCAGAAAAGATTGAGCTGAGTAAAGATAGACTGATTGCAGGGAGTTCTAAAGGATACAGAACGGTGAGGGCTACTAGGGGTGTGGTGGAGGGGGCATGGTATTTTGAGATCAAGGTTGTTTACCTCGGTCAAACTGGGCATACCAGATTGGGATGGTCTACAGAGAAAGGAGATGTTGACGCTCCTGTGGGTTATGATGGGAATAGCTATGCCTACAGAGATGTTGATGGCACTAAAGTTCATAAGGCTATCAGAGAGCCCTATGGGAATGGACCTTACGTGGAGGGTGACGTTATTGGGTTTTATATTAATTTTCCCAATGGCAGTGAGTTTTATCATCACAGCAATGCAATAGACGAAGCACCACAGGTGGTGCCTGGTATGTTCCAGTTCCCATATCTTTGACTTATTTTCCTCTAGTCATGTTTTCTTGAATGCTTTAAATTTGTGACTTCCAACCTGGAGTGTCCATTCCATGCAGTAAATATAGACACATTTCCAGAAAAATACTTATTTTTTTATGTATGCACTCTGTTTCACAGTTCATGCACTAAATATATAGACGTAGACGGTCATTTTTTTTAATTGCGCACACTTCCAAAACCACGCTTCTATTTTTAACAATAGTTTTTAATTTTCAATATATATTTGCTTTAATTTTGTCTTCCCACCCTCCGTATGAAAACTTTAGAATTGAGGGGGAAAATATAGAACGTGCTTTGTTTCAGTGTTTTTAACTATTGTTAATTCCCTTGCCCTTTCTATATACACATTGGAAAAAATCTGTCACTTTCGATTAAAAAATGTTACCTGCATTTTGCGAAAATAAAAATAATTATAGTGTTATCTGTATTTGTTGAGTCCAAATTTACAATTCAGTATGATGTACAACGTCTTCAGTCATAAAGTTGAAATTTGGTTCAGATAGGCCAAAATAATTTTTTTTTTTAATAAATAAATAAAATAAAAATAATTATTATTATTTAAATTTAAATTTAAATAAATTTATAATACACCATGATGCAGTAACTGACTCAATGTCCAAAGCACTGGCCCACAATTATCTGTTGAATAGAATAGACAGGTATAAATCTATAATCAAACGGGTTTATCATGATGGTCCTATAATTGGAGGGATTATTGACATCACCGCTCTTGAAAAGAGGTATTGCCAACCTAGTTGTCCAATCTGTGGGGGGCCCTTGTTGTATGATGTTGTTGAAGATTTTTGTAATGTGAGGTGCAAGAATCTTTGAGCCACACTTTAGATATTCTGCTTTGAGTTCAGCTAAGTCTTTTGCTTTTCCAACACCCAACTTCTTGATACCCATCTCTACCTCCTGTACCATGAAGAGTTCAATATCAATGTTGACCAAGGGGGGAGGGTCAACCTTGAGAACCTGCTCAGAGAGTTGTCTTGCATAGTCAAACCATTTAGAAGCTGTAATATTATTTCCAATTTGTATCTTTTTCGGTTAGAGCTCCTTCCAAAATAATTTGGGATTATTTATCCCACGGAAGATTAGTTCTTCCCTCCTTGAAACCATGAAATCGGCCTTTTTCTTGCTTAATAACTGCTTGTAAGCTTTGAGCTTTATGTTATCCTTGTTTGACTCTTTTCACATTCTCCTTGCCTTTTTGCATTCCTCGTCAAACCAAGCATTAACCAGAAAGCAATTTGTTTCAGACTTCTTAATTTTTTCTCTTGTGCATTTTGCAAGTGCGCATTGAATTAAACGCGTTAATTCATGACTATGAAGGTTGTGAATTGTAATTTTCTCCTTCTCTAAGAGCCTCTCTAGCGTCATTTTGAAGGTATTACAATTTTCTGGGGTCAAAAGAATTCTGCCATGTGGCAGATTTTGTTGGACATGCTGAATTTTTTACTCTAATTGTTTCTTTCCAATCCAAGAGAAACATAAATAAATTGGCTCGTGATCTGATTTCAAGTTCCACAGTTGATCTCCAATCAAAGCTTCCTCCATTTGCTCAAAGAAACCATGCGAGCAAATTACATAATCTACCACACTTGCTCCATTGTAAGTATTGCAAGTGAAATTACGAGAATTTGCCCATCTAGTCAAGCCATTACAAATGACTAAATCAAAGGCCCCTCATAGAGTAAGCAATTGTTCCCCAAAGAGATTGCAACCCTTGTCCTCTGAAACTCTTTCCCACTGATGATTACTTTCTTCTGTAAGCCAAAAATGGTCACAATCATCTTTACAACAAAGAATGCTAGCTTGCTCACTTGCAGTCCTAGCATTGAAATCACCCACTATAAGGACTATAATTTCTTTTTAGACTGTTTCTTCCTTATTTGCTCCCATTTTAAATGAGCTATTTTTTGTTTTAAAATGCCTCGATATTGTTTGGCATTGACCCAAACCCACTTCCCAGCGTTGGCGAATGAGACAATTTTCACTTGTCCTAAATCATTTGTATCAACATGTTCTGAAATTTCTTATTTCTTTGTCATGTTTGAATGCAATTGTCGTCCAACCTGTTTCGAGAAATATGTAGATATGTAGGTCTATAAAATCAAAATGCTAAGAGTGGTTCGCACTGCAACCTACTGTTTTGCTGCTTGCTTTTGCTGCATAAAAGCTTCATTCTCTCATTGCTCCTCGCTCGTTGCTTTTGCTGCGTAAAAGCTTCATGCTTTCACACTGCTCACTCTACTATGCTCACACTACTCAGACAGCTAAATATTAGACCCAAAAAACAAAACACAACAAAACCCCCATTATTTTACCCATCTTAGAGCCACCGTTTCTTCTCGGGGCTTGATGCCAATGATCATATCAAAATTCACTGTGTGCTAAATATTCATGGAGATGCGGATGCTGGTGAATTGCTCCAATTGTTGGACGCCGCTGCAGTTGCTGACGGTGGCGAAGAAGATACGGTGCTCTGTGTGTGAAGAGATTACTAGCATTGCATAATATGCGGTCCCAAGCAATTAGGCGTGGATGGGATAAAAATTACTCAAAATATCTCTGCTTCAGATTCTTCAACACCACACTGTGCTGAGAGGCTTCGGGAGACTTTGAATTGACTCGCAAGATGATGCTAAAACCTATTTACAGAAACCGTGACAGTGTACAGTAATCCATCCTCTGGCTTGTAGGATCCCTAGGTTGCCTGATCCGTCTCCTCATTTTGCTTTCTATAAAGATGACTAAAGATTCCGAATCTGAAAGCTTGGGAGCAATGCACTGCTTTGTTACACTGCAATGTGCCAGACAGCTAGCTATATACAAGCTTGGAATCACGACATACTGTCAGTTCTTCCATACCTTTCTCCTATGCGATGAATGTTAAGATAGCGACTGCTTTGGTTTCAGTGAAATTATTTGTGCAATGACCTAGCCTGAACTGGAAGGTGATCCTCTTGTTTGTTGGCAGGAGAACGACACCACCCACACCTCCCCTTCCAAGGTTTCCTTCTGAGGTGTCATAACAGTATCCATATGTTGGTTGATGATCAGTTCTGGAATCCAATTCTGACATTTCACCTTGGGTGACCCTTTCAAGCCCGTGGTGGACTATTTTAGCCTGTAGAAATCCTGTGCTAGCTGTCTAATTATACCCTCGAATATGGCTTCATTTTGGCACAGGCATGCTTGTTAGTTTGACAACGAATTGGTAACTTTAGGTAAAATGTAAATAGACAGTTGTATACTGAATAATCAGTTATGTAACGATAGTTGGTGATATAAAACTATCAAATGCCCATGAAATAAAACGTGGAGAATCATTGTTAAATAAAAATTCCATTCAATTCAATTTTGTGTTTCAGTTTCACGTCTTGGTCATTTGTGGTTTCTTTGCTGTTTCTTTTCCTGTTTTTTTTTTTCTCCCATTCTATCTACAATTGGTATCAGAGCTCGAGGGCCGAGCGATTGGGCGTAGGCGTGAAGACCCTGCGTAAATGGGCATGACCTTCGCTGAGAAGAATGCTGAGGAAAAAAAAACGATTTGCTGCTGTAAGAACCGGCGTGACCTGCGCTGAGAAGAACGCTGAAAAAAAACGACAGACCTGCGCTGAGAAGAGTCCAAAACCTGAGCATAAGGTATCTGATGCGTGCTTCTACATGAAGAAGAGTCCAAAACCTGAGCGTAAGGCTGTATCTGCATGCTGGCCGGTGGTGCTGTATCTGATGCGTGTTAGCAATTAAGGTATCTGATGCATGCTCCTGCGTGAAGAAGAGTCCAAAACCTGAGCATAAGGCTGTATTTGCATGCTGGACGGTGGTGCTATATCTGATACGTGCTGGCTGGTGGTGCTGGGGGCGTGTGGTTGTATCTGCTGCGTGCTGGCCGGTGGTGCTGGGCGTGTGGCTGTATCTGCGTGAGACTAGTGAGGCGTGAAGGATTGTAATTGCTCTGCGTCAAGGAGTGGAGCCGAATCTTGTTGCGTGTATCAGTGTGAGGCGTTAGGAGTATAAGTCCAGAACGCCTGCGTGGAGGAAGGGTGGTCTGTAGTGGCTGCCAGAACCTCATCGTGTTCGCTGCCAGTTGCTGCCAGTAGGATCTGCGTGCTGGATCCGGATATTTTTTTTTTAAAAGGAAATTTTGTTTCGGAATTTTTTTTTTTTTGAATAAAGTGGTGAATGTGAGAAAGTCAGGAAAAAGAAGACAATTTTTTTTTTAAGGAAAGGAGAACAGAAGTTTTTTTAAAAGGGTTTTCTTTGAGTTGAATAAAAAACAAAGGTTTTTCCCTGAAAAAATTCAGCAATTTTTCTTTTAAAGATTGACGTAGGGAGAGTTAAAACTTGGAAATCCTTTGTTGGCATTGGAAATTTTTTTGGAAGAAGAAAATTGAAATATTCTTTTTTAAACCCTAGACTAAAGATTGAAAGTCTTAGAAAATGGCCAAGATGTCAAATGCAAGATTCGAGGTGGAGAAATTCACCAGAAAGAGCAATTTTTCTCTTTGGAAACTGAAGGTTAAGGATCTGCTTGTGCAACAAGGGTTGCACAAGGCATTGGATGGGGTAACTAAGAAACCTACAACCATGACTACTTCAGACTGGGAGGACTTGGATGCCTGAGCTCTCAGTACCATCCGGTTATGCCTAGCGGATGAATTTCTCTTCAACATTGTTGAAGAGACTATGGCGTCAAGATTGTGGGAAAAACTTGAAAACCTCTATATGACAAAATCATTAACCAACCGAATTTATCTGAAACGACAGTTATACAGTCTTCGAATGAAAGAAGGTTCAAACGTTGAAGAACATTTGAATGTTTTTAATACACTAATTTGTCAATTAACAGATATGGAAGTCAAAATACAGGAAGAAGATAAAGCCATAACCTTGTTGTGTTCTTTGCTTGAATCATGGGATCACTTCGTAACTTCAATCAGCTTCAGCTCTGCTGATTCTTTGAAGTTTGAATCAGTCATGGGAGCTCTTCTGTCTGAAGAAGTACGAAGGAGATCTAGAACTGAAACGGCTGCATCAGAAGCCATGATCGCTAGAGGAGGCTCAAAGGAAAGAGGAGAAAAACCAAGGGGGTCTTCCAGGTCGAAATCGAAGGGCAAGAAGTGTAAGGCAAAATGTTGGAACTGCGGTAAAGTTGGACACTTGAAGAAGGACTGTTGGAAACGAAAGGAATCCGAAAACCCGAAGAACGAAGTGAATCAGGTCGATTCAGGTATGATAGACGAAGTTTTATCTACTGAAGAATTATGTATGATAGATGAAACTTCACCTGAATGTAATGTCTCTCAGAGTTTTGATAGTTGGCTGTTAGACTCTGGTGCTTCTCATCACATGTGCCCACATAGAAATTGGTTTACCTCGTATAAAAATGTAAACAGTAGTTTTGTGTTTATGGGTAACAATGTGTCACGTCAGACTATTGGGATGGGAGATATCAGGATTAAGATGTATGATAACACAGTTAGGACATTAACTAGTGTTAGACATGTACCTGATTTGAAGAAAAAATTAATCTCTTTGGGAGTGTTGGATTCAGATGGTTATAAGTTTACAGGTCAGGATGGCGTCTTAAAAGTCTTTAAAGGAGCCCTTGTGGTTATGAAGGTAGAAAAGGTCGGAAATCTTTACAGGTTAAAAGGAAGCACTCAGGTCAGTGAAGCAGCGGTTGCGTCAGAAAAGGAAGAAGCTGGTACTCGTCTGTGGCATCAGCGTTTGGGTCATATGAGCGAGAAAAGTCTTCATATACTCATGAAACGTAAATCTCTTCCAGGTCTGAAATCCTTGAATTTAGATTTCTGTAAACATTGTGTGTATGGAAAACAGTGTAAACAGAGATTTAAAGTTGGAAACCATAATAGTAAAGATGTTTTAGACTACATTCATTCTGATCTGTGGGGGCCTTCCCCTGTTATGTCATATGGAGGTGCATTGTATTTTTTAACGTTCATTGATGATTACTCCCGTAAAGTTTGGATCTATATGATAAAAAGGAAAGCTGATGTATTAAATGTCTTTAAACAATTTAAAGTAATGGTAGAGAAAAGAACAGGCAAATCTATTAAATGTCTAACAACTAACAATGGTGGTGAGTTCACTTCTGTTGAATTTGAACAATACTGTAAGGATGAGGGAATTGTTAGACACAAAACTGTTGTTTATACTCCTCAGAAAAATGGTGTTGCTGAGCGTATGAATCAGACTCTTATGGAAAGAGCCAGAAGCATGATCAGCAATGCTAACTTGCAAAAGGAGTTGTGGGCAGAAGCAGTATCTACTACTTGTTATTTAGTTAACAGATCACCTTCAGTATCAATTGATTGTAAAATTCCTGAAGAAGTTTGGACAGGTCAGTCTTGTGACTATTCTCATTTGAGGATATTTGGTTGTGATGCTTATTCTCTTATTCCGAAAAATCAACGTTCAAAATTAGATCCAAAGTCGAAATGTTATGTCTTTGTTGGGTATGACTATGCAGTGAAAGGATATAGGTTGTGGGATCCTACATTGCGGAAGATAGTCATTAGTAGAGATGTAACATTTGATGAATCCTCTTTGTTAAAATCAAATGTTGAAAGAATTGAACAGGAACAGGTATCGCCGAGTCAACGAGTTCAGTTGGAGGCTAGATCTTTCGGTGACAGTCGAAAGGAAGGAGAGACTTCTGGAGAAAAAGGTGTTGAAGACACAAAGGAAGCCGTTGAAGCTTCTGAACCAGTGCAAGTTTCTGAACCAGTTCAGTAACCAGTCGCTCTGAGAAGGTCTACAAGGGAAAGGAAAACTCCAAAAAGGTATGAAGATTCTACTTCATTGTTGCTTTGGTTACTGAAGATGGGGAACCTTCTTGTTATCAAGAAGCAGTAGATGATATAGATAGCGAGAAATGGAAAATGGCTTTGGAAGAAGAAATGGACTCCTTAGCCAAGAACAATACCTGGGATCTTGTAGAGCTTCCTGAAGGGAGAAGTGTTGTTGGATGTAAATGGGTCTTCAAGCTGAAACAGAAAGTTGATGGTAGTATTGAAAGGTATAAGGCGCAACTGGTAGCAAAAGGGTATTCTCAGGTTGAAGGTATAGACTTTCATGAGATTTTTTCTCCAGTTGTAAACTTGTTTCTATACGTACTGTGTTGGCACTAACTGCGTTGCTTAATCTTGAGTTAGAGCAGTTAGATGTTAAAACAGCTTTTCTACATGGTGATTTGAATGAAGAGATATATATGGAACAACCAGAAGGTTTTGTATGAGGTCGCAGCAGAAGATTAGTTTGCAAGCTCAGGAAATCATTGTATGGTCTGAGGCAGTCTCCCAGACAATGGTACAAGAAGTTTGATTCCTTCATGGTGAGCCAGAACTTTATAAGAAGTGAGTATGATCATTGTGTGTACTTCAAAAGTTTCAATGACATATTCATTATCTTAGCTTCGTATGTTGACGATATGCTTATTGCAAGCAAAAGCATGGAAGAGATCAACAGGTTAAAGGCTCAACTCTCTATGACGTTTGATATGAAGGATCTTGGAGCAGCAAAACATATCTTGGGCATGGAGATACACAGGGACAGGAAAAATGGTAAGCTTTGGTTGTCACAGCAGAAGTATGTGGAGAAGGTACTTGAAAAGTTCTCTATGAATAATGCGAAACCTGTTAATGTTCCTTTAGCTTCCCATTTTAAGCTTTCTTCGGTTTTGAGTCCTAGAGCTGATGAAGAAAAGCAGTATATGTCTCATGTACCATATGAAAACGCTGTAGGCAACTTAATGTATGCAATGGTATCTACAAGACCTGACATTTCACATGCAGTTGGAGTTGTCAGCAGGTTCATGGAAAATCCAGGTAAAGAACATTGGCAAGCAGTGAAATGGGTGCTTCGATATCTAAGAGGCACAAGTGACCATTGCATCGTCTTTAATGGTAGTGAAGGATCAGTTTGCGGATATGTAGATGTTGACTATGCAGGTGATTTGGACAAAAGAAGATCTACTACAGGTTATGTCTTTACTCTTGCAGGTGGACCAATTAGTTGGATGTCAAAGCTTCAAGAAACAGTTGCATTGTCCACTACCGAAGCTGAATATATAGCTGCTTCAGATGCCAGTAAAGAAGCAATCTGGTTAAAGGGTCTGCTCGATGAGATTGGAAGGACGCAAGAGAAAGTGAATGTACTTTGTGACAGTCAAAGCGCTATTCACTTGGCTACAAACCCTACCTATCACAACAGAACCAAGCACATTGATGTAAGGTATCATTTTTTGAGACATGTGATCGATGGCGGAAAAGTAGCTCTTAAAAAGGTCCATACGTGAGAAAATTGTACAGACATATTCACAAAGCCAGTTACAGTAGAGAAGTTGCGGTGGTGTTTAGCTTCTCTTGGCTTGCAGGAAAGATGATGAATGGGAAAATTGTTGTCAAGGTGGAGTTTGTTAGTTTGACAACGAATTGGTAACTTTAGGTAAAATGTAAATAGACAGTTGTATACCGAATAATCAGTTATGTAACGATAGTTGGTGATATAAAACTATCAAATTCCCATGAAATAAAACACGGAGAATCATTGTTAAATAAAAATTCCATTCAATTCAGTTTTGTGTTTCAGTTTCACGTCTTGGTCATTTGTGGTTTCTTTGCTGTTTCTTTCCCTGTTTTTTTTTTCTCCCATTCTATCTACAATGCTTGCTATGTATACAAGAAAGGAAATTGGACGTGTTATTCATCTTTCTGTTTCTTAAACCATACCTTTAATATATTTTCTAGGCTCTCCCCTTTCCCATCACATATGCCCACTTTCATGCACTTGACATACTACTGCAGCTCATTAGAGAAATGGCAGTGCACATCTAATTATAGCCTCGAATATGGCTTCATTTTGGCACAGGCATGGTTGCTATGTATACAAAAAAAGGAAATGGGATGTGCTACTCATCTTTCTATTTCTTAAACCATAACTTTAATGCATTTTCTAGGCTCTACCCTTTCCAATCACATGTGCCCACTTTCATGCACTTGACATACTACCGCATATCATTGGAGACATGGCAGTGCACAAAGATGTGTGAGACAAATTTTGAGTTTTCATTGCAAGGGAAACATTTTCTGGAACCCTCTCATCCCCTTCTTTGCAGATTATCACATGACAATATTTTATTCTCCAAGGCAAGCCACATTTAGGTGTAAGCCACATATAGGAGTAAGTTTTACGCTGGACTTTGGGTCTTCCGTAGCCTCTTCCAAGCCCATTTTTACATCTGGACTTCGTGTTTTAGAAATGATTCTTTGTAACTTAAATAGATGGTTGACTGACCTGTCTGAGGGTGGGTGACCCATTTTAGAATATCTTATTCATCTTGTAAGATAATTGAAGCCTTGAAAAGTTGTTCTTTGTGAAAGTTCCATTCCTGTAGTAGTGGTCCATCAAGCTATAATTCTTCCCACTTTGCTTATCGCACAAACCATCTGTCTAAGTGTTCTGAGTGGGAGACATCACAAGTAGTTTCAGATTTGTTGGGTGTTGATTAGTAAGCAAACTAACTGAGCTTTCAAAGCTTGGCTCAATGCCTCCCAATGCATTGGCATCCACTATAACACGTACTCTGTCTCCCACCTGCCCATAGAAGATCAGGATAAAATTGGCAAGGGCCTGGGAAACCAAAAATTCCTAAAAATCTAGAAAACATTGCCAAAGATAGCAAACATTGACAAAATCAAGACACCACCAACATACCAACATACCAGTGGAAATCGGCAAACATTGGCAAAATTAAGATAGTGATTTCATAATCTTTTATGATAAAATTGAATATTTACAACACTATTTTCAACTGTATCAAATTATCCCACTAAAGTTTTCCACATCATGTAACCCGTTTTCTTCTGGCAGGATATCCTATTGATCAACTTAATATGATGAATATACTTCCCAAATAGTGTATGTTTTGAAAGGCATTGATCAGTGATGATTCTCCAAACCCCTTTTGCAGCTAGAGCCCATGAGATGAAAATGAAACTTTTTCAAACCCTACTCACCGACAAACTTGGGATTGAAGATTTTTTTCCCACTAAACTACTAGAATTCCTGGAGATTCGGTGTTGCTAGACCAAAGGCATCTGAATGTGAGTTCTCCGTGATCATTTTTTGGTTAAGGGGTTATGGCATCCACTACACGGGGTTAGCCTCAAAAACACTTTTCAATAATACCAAAGAGATTCTTCTCTATATTCTCTGTCAATCACTTCCAACCTGCTATTCTGGAATCATTAGTCTTAATGTGGAAGCCCAAATACTGAAAAAATAATTTAAAAGTAGCAGTGGCAAAAGAGAGAATTTTTTCAATCATCTGTCTTTGGGTTTGAGAGACCATAGGAAATGAGATTGTAGAATTTTGTTGGAAATACTGAGAGGGGGTGAATTAATAATTTTTTCAATTGTTTTATTATGCTAGTTAAGATTTTTATAACAAGTTAAACCAGAACACAAGAAAGTGAACAATTTTTTATTATTATTGATGAATATAGTGAGGATTCCAATCCTCTAAAACAAATCACAAGCTCCAACATGTACAACAAAATCTCTGACTCCTTCAATGCTCCAACCTTGAACAAATCCAAGCGCCAACATGGTCAAAATGAAGACTCCATTCCTCTCAACAAATCCAAGCACCAGCTTGGTCAAAATAAGGACTCCAATCCTCCTAGGCTCCAACCTTTCCCAAATAGACTTCAAAACTTCTGCAAGGTGTCTCCAAAATAAGTTTCAAATATACATCAAAATAGACCTACAAGACCTACTCCAAGGATGCTTCAAATCATGTGCCCTCTGGTTTTGGACATGGTCGTCTGACTATGTGGGAGGAGACTCCCAATAGACCACGAAAAAAGAAATTAAAAATTTCTTGTGGCAAGAGCGAGAGGAATGTGAAATTTTATCTATTGCATCTATTGGAAATTATTCTTCTAACTCAAATATTAATTATGCAGTTTATCTGCTACGACAAATAACGAATAAAATCACACCTGCAACTTTCACCACAAAAATACTACGGAAAATAAAATACTGGAAACTGAGAAATTCTAGCACACACAATAAATTTGACGCAATTATTTTTGTTAAGCAAAATCTTTCGGTAGAAATCACATAAGAGAAATTTTTGGCGGACGTGTTTCGAACCAACAAGTGTGGTTCATCATCAAGACCAGATGAAGAGGCATACCATAGCAAAGGCTTAAATAGAGAGCAATGTAGAGACATAATTTCAAGTAACGACTATATTTGAACAATAATATTTAAATTATGATATTAATAAAATTAATATATTAAAAACAAATATTATTCACTAACGGCTATATTAAACGGCTAGTTTTTGAAAAAATATTTAAATAATGATATTATTTCATTAATTTATTAAAAATATTAATAAGTAACGGCTATATTAAACAGCTAGTTTTTGAAAAAAAAAATATTTATTAAAATCAAATATTACTAGTTTTCGAAAAATAATATTTAAATAATAATATTAGTTTATTAATTTATTAAAAATATTGATATGTAACGGATTGTTTTTGAAAAATAATATTTAAATTGTGATATTAGTTTATTACTTTATCAAAAACAAATAATAATAAGCAACCGCTATATTAAACAACTAGTTTTTGAGAAAAATATTTCATTTGCTTCTTTAGTCATTGACATAATATAATAAATTGTGCTTAAAGTTCTAATTGCTAATTTAATCATATAAGTGGAATGGTACTTGTTATGGGTGAATTTTAATACATTTCACTTTTGAACCCTCTCACCCTAAGTGTTAATCTCATTGAAGCATTTGTTTAAATCTCATTCCTAATTTGCCCCTTAGATTTAGTATTGCATTTTCTAAAATTTACCTCCAAGCATAAGCTTGGTTGATAGACATTTAGGACACTTCCCTAACTCTTATTCAATTTAATAAATTTGAGTCTTGAACAAAGGTTAAAACATGTGACCTCTCATTCTCTTGTGACTAAGCCCTTGTAGGAATGAAGGCACGTGGGTGGTCTTGAAGTCTAGGTGGGTATCGTTATTGAAGGAGAAGTGCTTCTTCTTCCTAGCCTTCTTGCAATTCACCACATCCTTTACCAAGTTTTGAGAAATTGAGGGGAAGTTACACTATAGATTAGGCATATGATAAAATTTATCAAGAACATTTTGCATCACACACACATAACATTGTTTCATTTTACAATTGGTTATTGTATGAGTTGAGTTGTAAGCATTTCATTGACTTGCAAGTATATTGCATTTCATTGGTCTTCTACTAGTTATTTAAATTATATGCTCATTGTTCTTTGATATCATTCTATCTCATTGGAGCATCTCTCTTAAAACTACATGTATATGTTTTATTTATCTTGCAATTCTTTCTATTGCTCATATTTCAATATTGTACTTAATGTCTTGTGATATCATTTCACTAATGCTTGTCTTGTAGCATTGTTATTCTCGTAACTTGAAAGATCATCTCATTTGCAAGTATAACAATTTATATTTGAGCATTATCTAAAGGCACTAGTCTCTCATATTTTATCTTGTTGGATGTCTTGTTGATTTCATTAAATCTATATTATTGTTATTTACATGCTCATAAACATTCATACTTGCAAAAATTAATCTCTAATTTATAATCAAGTTACATTGAATGGTAATTGCCTTGCCCTTTATCTCCTAGAACTTGTTATTTCAAACAAATCTTCCTTTAGATATCTTTCTTAGGGAATGTTGACCACTGGAGTGGCATCTGAAGATTTTTTGTAGACTCCATGCCCAAGGATGTATCAGAGGCTTCATGTACCATCAAATTTCACTGTCATCAGATTTTTTCAACTATACTTCTTCTCATCTTTTTATGTTGTACTCAAATCCCACAAGCCCTGCGGATACAATGTAGAAGTGATGCTATTATGATGAGTTGAGTCATGTAAAAGACCTAGGTAACTTGGGACCTTGTCATCGAGTGAGTTTACTCTGGGAGGTTTTTTTCACTTGGTTAATTATTAGGTCCTTACGAGGATTTAATAATTAATTGAGTTTTTCCCTCCAAGCATAACCCCAAAGCCAGAGTACGGCTTGATGACAAGGCCTTGGGTGAGTCTTAGTGTATAGTCATTGTATATTACCATACTAGGTCACTTATAAAATTTCGTGGAATTCGATTAGGTTTAGGAGTCATTTTAAAAAAATTTAAAATTTTCCGCAGGGGGGGAACTTGAATAAAATCTGAATGTAATATGTAATAAGTGATGTCTAGAGAAGTTGTATGGGGTATGTGTGCTCAAAATTACACCTCTCACCCTCAAGTTTCTACTACGACACACTTTGAGGGGTAAAAAATAAGTTATAGACTCTCAAAATCCATTTTTCCTAAGTTTTATAAAAAATGTGGCAATAAATTAGCCCAACAATTAAATAAATGGAGAAAAATAAATATCCACACATGCTCAAATGATGTAGAAATGAGGTGAAAGTTAATCTAAGGGTCAAAGTTGAGTTACCAATTGATGTAGACTCAACATAAGCCACAAATCAAACAAATCAAATTTTTTGTGGAGAAGACTATGAGTTATAGTGACAAGATCCACAATTTGAAGTTAACTCGAGCTTCAAGGAGATATCATGAGTTGACTTGAGATTGGATTAGAGTTTACTTGAGTGAGGTGGAGAGTGGTATCTTACCACTCCACTTCACTCTCCCACATGTCCTCTCATCTAATTCGAGCTCCCTCATCAGGGATTGCGTGGACCTCTAAGAGAGAAATCGAGTTGTCACTTGCGAAATTTGAATTTGCATGAAAGAGCCTTGCGATTGTCACTTATTTGTCTTGTGATTGACTCCCAAACTTCTAAATAATAGAGCTATGAGCTTTCACCATGCATCCATTGTTATGAGTTGTTGTGCTTAGGAAATCTCTGTTCTTATGTACACTTGTTCTCAATTGCAATATCGTGTTCATTCATGAGTTGTTGTTCCATTGGAGTATGATGATTGATTAACTATTGGTATAATTCCTTTTGCTCATGCTTTGATTTATGTTATTTTCATATACTCTTGTAGATTTGTTAATGTAAAGCTATCTTGCATTGACAATTGATTTAGGAGTATGCTCTAGGTGTAGAAATCTCAAGCTATTTTCCAATAAATTTCTAGAGTTTTCTTATCATTTCTTATTTGTTAGATCTATATGGGACTAATGTTTGATTGAAATTTTGTAGGGATAATTTTGTTGGATCAAATATCAAGCGTGGGGGAAGTCTTCGGAGAGACCAACCCACTCTTGACACATTATCCAAGGAACTCTCATTGGTTCTTTGAATTCCATAGTTTATCTTACGAAGTGATTTTGCAAGGATTTTCTTTGACATAGCTTGTATGTATTTTTCTGGCATTGGGTTTTTCCGAGGACGTTTGTCCAAAAAATACTTTCACTTGTATGGATTTTTCTCTATTGTTTTTTTCTTGTTTGCGCAAATTAATTAATTAAGTGAAGGTTGCAGTTGTATTAGCTTCGATATTTTCTGTAGGAAGCAGTAAATATTTTGTTTCAGAATTAAGAAATAGGAGAAGTTTTATCAATTGCCGCAGTAGTTGATTTGAGTGGGATTCTCGAATTTTCACATGGTATTGGAGCTAGTGTAGGTAAAGAAATAAGAACAGTGCCAGAGAACCCAATGTTGAGCAGAAGAGGGAGATCGAAAAAACTATAGGAGACAGCAGTTCAAAACCCCAAAGGGTTTGTGCAGTTCTAGTCAGAGGGTTGAATTTCGAGACAGTCTCTCTTTGAGTGAGCCGACAGAGAGAAGGGCTTCCCTATCGAAACCTTGTCATGGCAGAGGGAGCAACGCTAAAGCCTCAGCGTGAGGTGCTGGTAGGACGCAGTTTTTTTGCAGACAATTTTGCTAGGTAGAAAAACATTAGAAGAGAAGGAAGGAGCACGATTGAGGGAACTTTTCCTCAGTAAGACTTCTCACCAAGAAGTTTGTTTTCTTATTGGCTGAGCAGTAGCAGTAAGAACCAGACAGGAGATTTTTGACATTTGTGGTAGAGATGGAAACCAGTGGATTGAGGGAGTAGGATAGGTTGGACAGAGCATCCAACTATGTCATTTGGAAGGCAAGGATGTCATTCATTCTAGATGAGCATGCCCTCAAGACATATGTCGACAGTGTGGTGGTTGTGCCTGTAGATGCAGATCCGTTGAAGAATACAAGGCTGAAATGGCGAAGGCAAAGCGAATGATCGTCGACCGAATGAAGGATCATGTTGTCTATCACATCGCTAGCAGAGGGACTACTAAGGAGATTTGGGATGCATTGGCTACGTTGTATCAGGGATCTTCCGAGCAGTGGAAGATGTACCTTGAGAAAAAACTGAGATTTGTTCAGATGCAGAAGAGGGAGCGTGTGGATACATTCCTCACGAAGCTTTAGGAGACCGGTGATGAGTTATCTGCTATGGGGTCAATACCTCAAGACTCAAAGTTGGTTAGACTGGCCCTCAATTCTGTCTCAGATGAGTGGCAAGTCTTTGTCCAGAGTATCCTGGGCAGGGTGACTTTGTCGAATTGGGATGAGATGTGGGTAGCTCTCAAGTAAGAGGAGATGAGGAGAGACTTGGTCAAGTGTAAGCTTGACAGAAGCAGCAGTAGTGGGTCAAAGCCCAAGGAGGAGGAGGATAATGCAACCCTTGCATCGAAGGAACAACACGAACAACAAAGATGTAAGAAGGATGTCTCGAAGATAAAGTGTTTCAGGTGTCGTGAGATGGGTCACTATGCAACTTAATGTCCTCTCAGGAAGAAGGACAAAGATGAAAGAAGAGAAGCATGATCTGAAGGCTGTGCTTGTGAAGATCGAGGAAGAGGAGTTCACCATGACAGTCGAGATACCTATAGGAGGGAGGTGGGCTGATTTGGAGTTGTAGTTTGAAGGAGCTACAGATGGGCAGGATCCTTGAGGAGCCCACCTCTTGGATCAATACCTTGCTACGGGAGCCTATATCATAAGTAGTAAGATGGACTAGTGTCAGATGGTGCTGAGGAGTGTCAAAGAGACAGTTGCAGTGGCTAGGAGCAGCAGAGGCTGAATAACGCAGAGCAGAGTTGGCAACAGTGCAGAGGTCAGCATGAGTGCAGAATATTCAGAGGGTCAACGCAGAGACTAGCAGCAGTCAAGTTCCAACATTCACATGGTATCATACTGAACACAGTTAGTTCAGTAATTTGGGATGTTTTTCCGTTGTTGGTGGAGTAACAACAACAATTTACAGTGTGGTGGCAGTGCCAGCAGCAACGTGGATGCATAAATTCAAAGGGAGTTGTAGTACGTATGTAGTGTTGACAGTGGCAGGGTCAACAAGTCACCAAGTCATGTTATTATTGCACCTTATGACTATTCGAACCCCCTTATGGATTGTATAAATAGATGAGAGGCTCATTCATTCATCTCATCATCACTTGGATTGGATGAGTACCTCTTGAGAAATTTTCACACTTGCTTTCTTGGACGAATTTTTTGGAGATTCTTGATGCACTATGATGTTTGAATTTTCACTATTGTCTTTGGAGCTTCTTTCTAATGCGAAGTTGATGAATGGATATAATATCTCTCTCTCTTGTAAGTAAAATTTAATGTTATTCTTGTTGTCTTATTTGTCTGATGGTATTGTTATCATTGTTCTTGTATGGGCATAAATAATGTGAAATTCCTCTTCAAAACTTGAATAAATGATTTAATGCATCTGTTTCTCTTTGAGGGAGTTGGTGAATGTTTCTAGAGGAACCTCATAGGTTAAAAGACCTCGAAACTTCATCTCCTTTTCAATTGTGAAGTATAAATCCCTAATAACCTAGTTGTTGCACTTAGAAAGGCTAGTGAAGGTCAATTAGGGCTCCTTAGCTTAAGAAAATCTTTTATCTTGTTGTATCTTGACTCCATTAAGCTCAAGAAGCAAGGCACTGATCCTGGCATCACTTTGGTGGTCAAAATAACCTCTCTTTTCTTCATCTCTTCCAATTCTAGGCCTAGCCCTAGAAGGTATCCTAGGGCATCAAGCGAAATATTTTGTAGCCATCCAAAGTCCTTGAAAATCAATCTAGAATTGTGTTCGGGTCTTCGCAAGGGGTCCTCCAATTTTGAGCTCAATCTGAAGGTGAAATACCAAGATATTGCACGCCCTAGCTTGAAGACCGTTCTCCTTTGTTAAAATTGATAACTAGGGCCAAATTCGACCTTGGGACAACTCACTTGATGGATATGATGATTGCATTGGATTCCTATTTTCGAGAGGTCCAAGATTGATATACACATCATCTCATTTAGACATGCAAAAGTGTGATTTTGAATTTATGCCCACCCACGTCAAAATTGTTCAAGTCCGTCTCATTGTCATGTAGGCTCAAGAAGCCCAATGGTTGTCTCTTCACCCACAACGAATTGTATAAATACAAGAGACCTCACTGCTCATTTCGCACATTCATCACTCAACACATTCCTCTCTTTCTTGATCTAATTGGTTTGTACAAAATTGGGCAGCGTGTCTCTCTCACACGTGTGGCAAGGAGGACAGATTTTCTTAGCAGAAATTGCAAGCCAAATTTCAGACCTAAGGGTTGGTTGTTGTTTGACCAGAGAAAAATTACAACATTTTTCTCTCTCCTTTGACCGAGTTGTTTTGGGCTGAAATTGACCTCCTGATCCAGACAAGTTTGACCAAGGAAGACCAAGTTGCTTTGAGGAAGATTTTTTGTTGTTTTGACCAACGTTGACTTTTTGGTTAGGGCTGAAGTTTGATTGCAGTTGACTGCATAAATTTACAGGGTTGTTTTGACTTTGTATTGGGCAAGTCAATTTGACTTTTGTAGTCTCTCTCTCTGCTAAACTTTTGATTTAATAATAAGAAGAATTGATCAAAGGGTTTTCGCCACATTGGGGTTTTTCCCTGGCATCCGCCAAATCTGGTGTCCTCTTGTCTTCTGCATTTTGTTTCATGTTCTATCTTCTTTTACTATCAATGTCATTATTGTGATTGCTATTGGAAATTGGAAATTTTTATTGGGCTACTAAGGAACATTGAAGTAAATTGTGCTAAGCATAGAACATACCATTGTTATTTAAAATTAACATTCTCCTTAGGTCCCCTTGGGTTAGTGTCTTCATTTGGATCAATGTACCTAAATTTCAAGAAAAAATCTCTCCTTTGATCCTATTCTTCTCCCTAACCTGGTCAAGTCCATCTATTGTTGATCAACTTCATACCCTTGACCTAGTTTGGGTCCACTTGGTTTCTTTGTGGTCCCACAACTTTGTGGCTCAAATTCCACAAAGATTACATAGAAGTCATTTCTCCTTTGGGATCCTTAAGTCTAGGATACCTCTTGTTAAGAGATATTCTCGAAACCTAGGCTTAGGTTTCCCCTCAGCCCTTCCTAGAGAGCCAATCACATTGCTTACAAAGAAAGTAAACCAATTATCTGAGCCTCTCTTGTGAATAGGCTTTAGGAATCTCTCCTCATCCCATCATTGATCTATCCATCCTTGTGATTCCTTTCATACCGGGTATCCTCCCATCGGTGAAGGGTTGTAAAGAGCAGGGAGCTTCAGCTAAAGTGACAGTGGGCTATTGTTCCATTGTTGCTACTTGACCTAGTAGTTTCTCTATAAGATCCCCTCCTAGGACCCCTGCTAGTTTGAGCGGTAACAGATCTCTCCACTGAGTTAGCATGACGCAAGTTGATTTGACCTTAAACCATGACGGAATCGCAGGGGGCAGGGGGGACGGTCCGCTATTTACAAGTGAATGTCACGTACCTCAAGAGTTGTTTCGAGAAAACCATGAATTGCAGACACCCCCCCCCCCCCCAATTAAACTCTGAATGATCAAAGCACTTTATTCAACCTTTAATCAACAAACTTTATAATAGCACTATATTTCAAAATGATTTATAATAGTGATTTAAACTAAGTTGCAGGAAATGTTGCCCAGGGGTCCGTTTCCAGCCCGCAACGAAACGGAAATGAGGAAACTCATAGCATACGGCCTCAAAACTCTTTTTAGGCCGTACTGGCATGTTTCACGCTGAGGAAACGTGGCTAGTACGGCAGAGTTTCCACTTAAAACTTGACCTTTTTTGTTTTGTTTTGTTTTGTTTTTGTTGTTTTTGTTTTTGTTTTTGTTTTTTATTTTTTTTGTTTTGTTTTTGTTTTGTTTTTTTGTTTGTTTTTTGTTTTTTGTTTTGTTTTGTTTTTTGTTTGTTTTTTGTTTGCTTTTTGTTTGTTTTTTGTTTTTTGTTTTGTTTTTCTTTGTTTATTTGTTTTGGTTTGTGTGTTTTGTTTTTTTTTCTTCGCTTCTAATTTTTTTTGGGCGACTAAAATATCTTCTAGATGCCTCTCTCAAGTAATAAAAAAGACTCTCGCCTCGTTCTCTCATCACACAATTAAGCAAGTTGTTTCTCTTGGAGACAGACGATTTTAGCAAAGGAGAAGAGAGGAAGAGAGAAATGGTTTCAGCTAGGGTGTTTTCAACAGTGAGCAAAGGAGATTTTAGCAATAGATTTGGAGTGCAGAGTTTCTGCCTACGACATTCTTGGCTTTTGGCTCAGCTACAACCATATTTCTCTTGTCTTTTTTGGCATTTTCGGGTAGCTTCAACTACAGAAAATTAATTTGGATAAGAAGCATTCATTTTCTTAGTTTTTTCCTACCATTTCTTCAATTTTTCGAGGGTTTATGTTGCCAAAAATATGAAAAACGTTTTTTCTTTACAAAATTTTATTTTATTTTTTATTTATTTATTAATTTAAATTTGTTTTTTGTAGAAATGGCTTCCAACCAAAGTGCAGTTGCAAGTTCAAGCCCCAGGTCCAGCCCAAGCGTTGAATATTATCCTCTTTGGAGGCATGTTTAGAAGCTTAAAAAATGTGGAGGTGGTGGCTTATGGGAATGGCAATGTAATCTTTGCAATAATTTGTACAAGGGCTCCTACCCAAGAGTGAAGGCACACCTTTTGCATGGAGGAGGACAGGGGATTGTAGGTTGCATAAAAAAAACAGACCCATTAGCAAGGAGGGAATATCAAAGAGAGCAAGATGAGGCAGATGGAATTAAGAGAAGGCATGATGAGCTTAGTCAAGCTACTCCTCAAGCTCCATCTAACATTGAGCCAAGGATTGTAGTTGAAGCAAGGAAGAGGAGAGCCAATGCCACTCAAAAACATGAACAACAAGCATCTAAAAATACCAAAGGGGCATCCCCCTCAATACAGGATAGCAGAATTACTAAATTGGTGAATGTGGAAGCAAGAGAAAAAATTGGTTCCAGAGTGGCTAGGTGCATTTATGCATGTGGGATCCCATTCAATGTTGTTCGCTCTCTTTATTGGCAAGATGTGATAAGGGAAATTAACAAAGCTCCTCAAGGGTACAAGGGGCCCAAGTATGAGAAAGTTAGAACTCAGCTTCTCAAAAATGAGAAGGAGCTTGTGGAGGATATCTTATCGCCAATTCATTCTTCTTGGAGTAGCTCTAGGGTTACCATAGTCTCAGATGGATGGAAAGATACAAGGCGCAGACCATTGATAAATATCATTGCCACTTCCCCCAAAGGAACAATGTTTCTAAAGGTGAAAGACTACTCAGGAGAGCTAAAAGATGTACAGTTCTTTGTTGATGTTATTATAAAATCTATTGAACAAATAGTACCTAAAAAGATGGTGCAAGTTATCACAGATAATGCACCAGTTTGCAAAGTTGCAAGTTTAATTATTGAGGGGAGGTTTGACCACATCTTTTGGACATCTTTCATTGTCCATAATCTGAATCTAATCTTAGAGGAGATCAAAACAAAGTTCCATGGATAAAGGAAATCACAGGGGAAGCAAAGGAGATTGTTAAATTCATCACCAACCACCACCAATCTCAGGCAATATTTCGAGAGTACTCCAAATTGGAGTTGTTAAAAGTTGTTGAGATAGGATATGCCTCAAACTTCCTGATGTTGCGCCTCCTTGTTGAGGTTAAGCATGCATTAGTTTCTATGGTGGTGAGTCAACTTTGGGTTGAGTGGAGACAAGCATATCCAGGGCAGGGATATATGGTGCGTAGATTGTGCCCTGGTGAGGATTGGTGGAGAAAGATAGATTTATTGCTAAAGTTCACAACCCCTACATTTGAACTTCTTCGGAATGCAGACATTGACCAACCTTTCTTAGGAGAGGTATATGGTGGAATGGATTCCATGGTTGAGAAAACTATGAAAATCATTTCACAAGAGTCTCCACAACTTTTGTTTGTTGATGATCATTTTGCTGATTTAGTCAAGAAAATCATTGTTGATAGGTGGAACAATTTCAACACTCCATTGCACACTTTAGCACATGCCTTGAACCCAAAATTTTATGATGAGGAGCTTATTGCTCAAAGCAATGGGAAAAGGAAGGCACCCCAAAAGGATAGAGAGGTGGCTAATGGGGTGAAAAAACCCTTATGAGAATATTTCCATCTCATCTATACAAGGAGGTAAAGGAAGAATTTGCCAGTTTTGCTGCAGGATTAGATGATTATGCAGATATATCAATTTTGGAGGAGAGAAGCACCATGAATCTAGTTAAGTGTTGGATTTGTAATGGAGCGAATGATTTACATTTGCAAAACCTTGCCATTCATGTTCTTTCACAAGTGGCAAGCTCTTCATCAGCAGAAAGGAATTGGAGCACCTATGGTTTTATTCATTCTTTGAAGCACAATAGGTTGGGCTCACAAAAGGCAGAGGATCTTGTTTATGTGCACTCCAACCTTCACCTTGCATCTCGTAGGGGTCTAGAATAAAACAATGGTCCTTCTAAAGAATGGTATGTGAATGCAGAAAGTCCTGTTTTCGATCTCTCTCTTGTTGCCCTAAATATTGAGGTGCAGCTTGGAAGTAGAATTGGCCCATCATCTTCTTCAGCACCACCATCCACTGTTGAGCATGCTTCGGCTTTTATTTTTTATGAGGATTAGTCTTTTGTCTTTATAGTTCTTGCAGCCTCATAGTCTTTATTGTACTTGTAGCCTCATATATATAATAAAGGCTGATTTTGAGATTTGGATATATATTAAAGGTTGATTTTGGATATTCCGATATTGCTATTTTTATTATGTGATCATTCATGAGTAAATGTGATATAAATTTAATCATAATGTTTAAACTTTAAATGTAATAAATTATAATGTATCATGTATACTTTATGATCGCACATAACATTTCTTAAATTTCCTAAATTCTAATATTATATATATATATATATATATATATATATATATATATATATATATCGAGTTTCCCCGTTTCCAAAATTTGGGGAGTCAAGTTTCATACCCATGCCCTTTTTGGAAACTCGTATGTTATGAAACCAGCTCAAGAAAAGATAGAAAAGATAGATCAACGCCTTAGAATTCAGCCTCTTCGAGGGGGAAACCTCCTTTACATTACATAAATGAATAATTCTTGGATGATACAAATGAAAATACCTCCTTTCTATATATAGGAGTCTAAGGGGTCATAACATAATCAGAGCCGACATAACAATAATAATGTAAGGGCACAATAATAACAATAGTGGGCTTCCATGGGGCACAATAGTAACAATATGGGCACTACATGGGTACATCGATATAATAAGTGGGTTATACTAATAACAATAAGGGGTTACACTAGTAGTATAGAGGCCTAACATGCCCCTCTCCTTCAAAAAGCGTTGTCCTCAACGCTTGAGTATTTCTTGATGCATCTGTATAAAATTCTTGTCCTCCCATGTGGAATATTCAGCAGGTAAGTTCTTCCACTTGATGAGATACTCTGAAATTGATCGATTTTGTAGCTGTCGGGTTCTTGTTTCTGTGACTGCTCCCGGTTCCAATATGACTTTTCCTTCCTCTTTAATTTCTGGCAATATTGTTTGAATTGGGATCTTTTGCAACTTTTGAATAAGTGGCCATACTTCTTCGTCCTTCTTCCATTCATCCCTTGCTTCGTTTATCCAATCTGGTTGGATAATATAAATATCACAAAACAATGCTTCCACATCCTCATCCTTGAAGAGTCTTCCCATTCGGTAAGGTCGCCATTTTTTAAGTGCATGTAGTATTGCCAAAATTTCCTTCTCATAAATAGCTTGCTTGAGATGTAGCAATAAAAATACCCAATCATCTACATCAAAACATTTTTCACTACGATGTTGACCTACCTGTTGTTTCATTTGATTTTGCACCGAAGTGGCGTTATCCTTTAAAAGTTGGAGAACTTGTTGTTGATGCTCGATGTGATCTTTCACTGCCTGAACCTTTTTCTTCTTGATATGTCCTTCTATCTCTAGAGTTTCAGGAGTGGTAATTTCTTCCAATCCTTTACAAGATATGGTGAGATTCATTTCTTGATGCTCGATGTGATATTTCACTTCTTGAACATTTTTCTTCTTTATATGTCCTTCTATCTTGATAGTTTGAGGAGTGGTAATTTCGAACAATGAATTACAAGATATGGTTGGATTCATTTCTTCTTTCTCGATGTGATCTTTCACTTCTTGCACCTTTTTCTTCTTGATATGTCCTTCTATCTTGATGGTTTGAGGAGTGGTAATTCCTGCCAATGCATTACAAGATATGGTTGGATTTATTTTTTCTTCATCTAGGCTTTGTTCCTGGAGTATATCTTCTTCTTTTGACCTTTCTTGCTCCTTTTCTTCTTCCTCTTCACAATCTATGTAGAATAATTTCTTCTCAGCACACTTATGACCTTTAGTGTATTTTCTATCACAACTGTAACAAAGCCCTTTTGCTCTTTTTTCTTCCAATTGTTGTGGTGTCAACCTTATAGGTTGTGGAAGACTCAGGGCAACAACACTTCCGTCTTTATAGTTGTGAGTGGTATGCTTCCTGGTTGCCATAATTTTGCTTTCCATTTTTCTTGCTAACCTGAATGCCTTCTCTAATGAATCAGGTTCCCAAAGGCGAACATCATGTTGGATATTATCTTTTAAATACCCTATGAACACATCAATCCTATGCTCCTCTGGAATATCTTTTTCCCTTATGTTCAATTTTTTGAACTCCTCAATGTGCTCCATTATTGAACCTTTTTGTTTGAGACTTATCAATTAGCTAAAAAAAGTGTTACTTTTTGTATCTTCATAATGTGCTATCAATTCTTCCATAAAAATTACCCAAGTGTTAAATTTTTTACAAGAGCAAAGCCATTGATACCATACAAATTGATTTGGTTCCAAATATACAGTTTCCATACGTACCTTTTGTGTGTTTTGCACATTATTGAGATCGAAGAACTGCTCCATTTGTAATATCCATGTGGCGGGATCCTTGCCATCAAACTTCCTCATATCGATTTTTGGAATATGGTGGGTCTTCGATCCAACATTAGCGTCTATGGAATCATGATTAAAATTTCTTTTGTTCACATCATGAGTTTCCTTTACAACCTTTTCACCATTAGTAAGTATTTCTTGTAGAAAATTTGTCAAATCTTTCTTCAAATCTGCCATTTCTGTCTTCAAATCTGTCTTCAAATCATCCATCTTAGCTTCCATTCCCTTTATATTAGATTCAACACCATTTATCTTAGATTCCACACCATTTATCTTAGATTCCACACCATTTATCTTAGATTCCACGCCACTTATCTTAGCTTTTGTGAGCGTGACATTTGTTGCACTTGTTCTTGTAATTTTGATATATCATGTAGCATTTCTTCCTCTTCTTCATGAGTCATGTTAGAGCTTTCAGGTTCCTTACTAGGTGTTTGCATTTTCTTTCCTCGGGGCATCAGTTACCGATAATAATGCTTTACTATGCCCTTTGAATTCCGTTAAACCAAGCTTACACAAAAATTTAAAAAAAACTACACACCTTTTTTCACTTTATAGAAGCCTGATATTGAATCTAATGTATCTCTGTAATTTTAGATCATCAAGTTCTGAAATTGTGACCTGTAGTAGCCTTCTGTGTCCTCTTTCCAATGCCAAAAGTCTGACCCAAATTGGATTCTCCAAGGAAGAGTTATGTGAAATCTCCCACAATGACTTTCTTTTAGACTAGTTCAGTAGAGCGAACTTGTACGACGTGCCACGAGTCACTGTTTCAACCTTTGAATCTGCAACACGCATACAAGAAACTACATGTTGAGCCTTAGTTTTGGTCTTATTTTTCTCAAAGAAACTTACTTATCCATCTATTTTCCATCCATTTTCCCTTCATTTATCCCATTTTGATGTATATTTGATATCCATTCAGGTATTTAATTTTAATTTTTCAATTTCTAAAGTTTTTATGAAAATTTGGTTTTTAGTGCAAAATTGGCAGATTCAGAAATTCCGGTAATAGCTCTATGATTGATATGGTTGCAGGACACTTGGGCACGAATTGAATGCATGGATGGACAACTTGGGAACTAGGACTAAGCCAGCAATGCTTAGTTCGAACTAAACAAGCTTTATTAGGCCCATTTGGTGCTAGTCAACCATGACTAGTCATGCAGGAATCCCATAGAAATAGGGTTGTTTTGAGTTTTCATAGGAATGGTCATCTTTCTTGGGTTGGGGATAATCAATTCGACTTGGATAGGTGGATGAGAGTAGATGGGTTTGTTTGAGTGATTATAGATCAGTTTGTTCATGAGACTTCTTATTTAAAGCCAAAACTTTGATGGCTTATGTATTGATTTTTGATATACTTTTATGCTGAGACATCTTTTGGATTGAGAAGTAATTTGAAGACTTGTGTTATTATTATTTTGCTATGCAATGCTATAGATGTGTGACTGATCTAAGCTTCTGATATCACCTCTCAAAGTGTGCAAGGCAAGGGTGGAGGGCCCCCACTCCAAGCTAAGTACACTTCCATGATAAACTAGTTTTATTTCATTGTAATTTGGTTGATTGTAGCACTAGTTTTTCAAAGCTTTATTTCAGTTTGTTTTATGGTTTATGCATAGTGATTGATTTCATTTGTTAATAGCTTATTCATCACTTTATTGAGTTGGAAAAACAGATGTTCAAGTTGGACATCCCTTCTGCTAAATGATGAATCAAAACTAGTTTCTTTTTGTTTACATGCAAGCAGTTTTATTTCCATTTAGATTTAGATATTGAGATGAATGAATTATGATGGAATATCTTATGTGTCTCTTAAGTTAAGAGCTTCTTTCATTTATAATTTATGCATCTTGAGCTTTTGGTTTCAATCTCTGATTCATTAAGTGATAATTGAGGTGAAGGTGGACTTCTTGAGGTCAAGAACCCTTTCAATGTTTTTATCTTTTTGAGCTGATTGAATTAGAGTTATAAGATGTATTATCTTTAGTTTTTGAATAAATTATCTTTCAAGGTTTGTTTATATCTGATCTTCACATATAGTGAACTTGCCTCAAAGCATAAACAACCCAGATTGATAAGAAATAATTGTGTTAATTTAGGACCGTAAATTAGCTCAATATTTTGGCGCCATTGCCGGGGAGGCAAATATCGGCATAGTCAATAGAAAGATAAAAAATTCAAAATCACAAAAACATTAGTTACATCCCATTTTAGTTATGTTTCTTTATGCCTAGATATAGAGATCCTCAAGGTAGATTTATTAAAAACCCCCCAACAATAGAAATAGGATCAACACACACTCCCGTTACTGGTAATCCAACAATTGAGGAGTTGGTAGAAAAGCAAAGAAATGGCCAAAGATTAACCTTGATTGAAAGGCAAACTTTGTTAGCTTGGGAAGCAAAAAAAAAATTCTCCACTTCCAGAAAACAAAAAGAGAAAGGAAAACAACCTGTTTTTCCATCCATCGATCCTCCTATCTTCCAACAATTTGAAATTCCTCTTGAAATTGAAATAAATCAAACAATGGCAGAAGAGGGACATGGATCCGTTATTCTCACTCTTGAACAACAAAGAGATGAATTTGAAAGACAACGGAGAGAATGGAGAAGGAAGAGAGAGGAAGAGGCAAAACAAGAAAATGATAGGAAGCTAGAAAACGACCGGAAAAGACAAGAAGATGGACTTGACCAAGAAACTACTTTCGGTTTTCCGATAGTAGATACAAGTGCAATACTGGGAGAAGAAGTAAAAATGAAAAACATTCCACCTTCTGTATTGCCAAACTTCTATGGAATGTCTACAGAAGATCCTGATTCATTCATGTTTGAATTTGATATCTTATGTAGAACATATGGATATACTGATGATGTTCATAAGCTTCGTCTTTTTCCTGCAACATTAAAAGTAGCGGCTTTAAAATGGTTTATGGGTTTAGGAGAACAAACAATAGCCTCCTGGGATGATATGGGAACCGTCTTCCTTAAGAAATATCAAGCTTATTGTATATCTAGAGATTCAAAGGAAGATGTGTTTAGAATGACACAACATGAAGATGAAAGTTTAGAAGAATATTTAGAAAGATTCGCATATAATCTTCAGAAGTCTAAACAACATTCTCTAACTCAAGAAATTGTTCGCACAATCTTTCTCAAAGGTGTAAGGGATCAATACCTTGACATTTTGAATGTGATGGGCAAAGGAGACATTTCAAACCTTCCATTTGATGAAATTGTCGAGTTATGTCAGAAATATTCTAGAGGAAGATCAAAAACCGGAAGAAGGGAAGTGAGTTCCAAAGCAGCAAAGTCAGCTGCAGGAGGGATAATAAGAGCTGAAATAGGAAGTCTATTGGAAAATTTCAAAACAGATCTTTTGAGTACATTGGGAACACAAGTGGATGTGCTAAAGGCAAACAAGAAAAAGGAAGAACAAGAACAAGCCTTAGCAATATTTTGTTCAAAATGTAAAAAGAAACATCCTTTGAGAGACTGTCCTTTGGATAGTATTCAGGTTTGTGGTCTTTGTATAGGAAATCATTCCACGGAGAGTTGTGTAAAATTGAAAGAGTTACAAATAAACTCAATGGAAGAAGTGCCAGGGACGAAAGGTTTCTATTATGTTGCACCACGGAGACCATGGCCACCTAGAATGCCTCCACCAAATCAACCACAATTCCCTCAGAAAAATTATGCTTATCCACCTTATAATCCTTGGACCCCTCCAATGCCATGGCAAGCTTGGCCTCCACAACAATATTCACAACAACCTGCACAAGGTTGGAGAGGATATAGTTATGGAAACCAGCAACCTCAATATACTATAGTATATTAATTTCTATATAGCTATTAATTAATATATTTTAATTATTATATTATATTATATTAATTAAATATAAATATGAATTATTTATATTTGTTAATATGATTTGG
The DNA here is from genome assembly GCA_031772625.1 of Pinus tabuliformis. NCBI lineage: Eukaryota > Viridiplantae > Streptophyta > Pinopsida > Pinales > Pinaceae > Pinus > Pinus tabuliformis. Next base: position 1,954,452,708 of record CM062819.1, read on the forward strand.
TTTAAATATATTAAATATATTAATTTAGTTATATATAAATTAATATATATTGCCCTAGTTTTTTATTAGAATTATTTTATAGAATTAGCCTCTTTAATATAATACTTAACTCTTTAATGCTATAATACATTAATTTCTATATAATTATTAATTAATATATTAATCATTATATTAATCAATTATAAATATTTATTATTTATAATTGTTAATATAAATTAGTTTAATATATTAAATTAATTTATATAGAAATTTAATATATTTTAGTTCAATCAATCAATTTTCTAATGTTAGTTTGAGTTCTAACCGTTTTTATTCAATAGGTTTTAAGCCTAGATATAAGCTCTGCAAAAATTTTAATAAAAACTTTAATAAAAATTTTAATAAATATTAATATATAAAATAAAGTAATTTATTAGAATTAAAATAAAAATAATAAAAATAAAAATAAAAATTTCTGATTTTAGCCGACAGTGGGTTATTTCTTGAGATTTGTCCTCATTAGTATTTATTCTATCTGATGTGCTCTTCTTTATCATCATTCTTTAACCCTGAAGATGGATCCCATTTGGGATTTGAAACGTTGGTGTAAAAATGTTCATACTGTGGATTCTCTGGTTCCTGATTCACAAGATAAAAACCACAGATCTCTTAAATCCAAAACCTCAACAGTATCAACAACAATACCAGCAACAAAATCAAAAACCATTTGCATATCCACAATATCCGCAATCCATACCCTTTCAACAACAACATTCTGTATATCCACCATCCATCCTATTTCCACAACAGAATCATCTCTCGTTGTTGACTCAACCACAACAATTACAGCTACCTGCAAATCAACCCAGACCAACTCAACTGCCAGCCCAACCAATGGCCAATCCAAATAACAGGGTGGACAAATCTGCATACATTGTAGAGGAAGCAGCATGTTTTCCTACATATTCAATCCTTCCTCTTGATGATGTCCATCTAAGATCTGGAAAAGTGCTTAAAAAGGATTCTCCTCCAATTATAGAAGAACCAACTGAACAGGGAGAATCATCTAAAACATCACAAGCTGAGGTACAAAATCAGAAAGGAACAAATGTTACAACACAAACACCACCTTATCCTGAAAGGTTGGTGGAGCAACAAAACCAAATAACCCTTCCTGAATTTGATATCTTAGATGAGTTAAAAAATGCATATGTCAAAATTCCTTTATTAAAAGCAATTAAAGAAATACCAATATATGCAAAAACAATAAAGGAATTGTGCATTCAGAAAGAAAGAAAGAAAAAGGATCCTACAACAATCCAAGTCATTGGTAAATTAGCAAGTCTCATGTCTACTCAAACCATAGTAGAAAAATATATTGATCCTGGTATCCCAATGGTTACCATATCAATAAATAATTTCTTTGTACCAAACACATTAATAGACTTGGGAGCAGCTATAAACGTAATGACAATGGAGACAATGAAAACTTTGCAATTAAACAACATTAGATCAACTTCAACAGTCTTGGAATTAGCAGATAGATCCAAAGTTGTTCCTGAAGGAATGTTAGAAGATATCATAGTCTCCTTGGATTCATGGGAGTCTCCTGTTGACTTCTTGATCTTGCAACCAAAGACAAACTTGGGAGGACATCCTCTGATTTTAGGCAGACCATGGTTAGCCACTGCTGATGCCTTCATAGGATGCAGATCTGGAAGTATGATAATTTCACATGGAGATGAAAGGAAACATATCACTCTTTATTCACCTGCACAAACCACTTCTTTAGAATCAATACTTGAAACTCAGGAAAAGCAACAAACAAAAGCAGTTTTAAGTATAAATCAATTCTTTGATTTTAGAGAAGAAGAAGAGAATGAAGATTTGATGGACCTTTTTATCTCATAACCAAGTATCTCAGAGCAGCTTAGAGAAGCTCAATATGAAGCTGCAAACAAACTTTTGAATCAATGTTTTCAGGAAACCTGTACTGTTCAAACTTTGCAGAAATCTTTTATGGACATCTTTCCTGTAAACACTGTCTCCACTCCTACGACAAAAACAATTGAGGTATATCCTGGAAAGCAATTAAACATTGGAAATCAATTGCAATTAGCACAAGAGCAAGAGGTATTTGCACTATTACAAAAATATTCAAAAGCTTTTGCTTGGGATTATACTGATATGCAGGGAATTCATCCTAGCACATGTATCCACCACATCTACACAGATGACTAGCTTAAACCTGTAAGACAACCTCAAAGACGAACGAATCCGATGATGAAGGAAATAGTGAAAGAGGAGTTACAAAAATTGTTGCAAGTTGGATTTATTTATCCTATTTTAGATAGTCAATGGGTTTCTCCACTGGTTATTGTGCCAAAGAAAAATGGAAAATGGAGGGTATGTGTAGACTACCGGGAATTAAACAAAGCTACACTCAAAGATCATTTTCCTCTACCTTTCATTGATCAAGTGTTAGACTCATTAGCTGGCAAGAAATTTTTCTCCTTCTTAGATGGGTTTAGCGGATACAATAAGATCAGAATAGCAGAAGAAGACCAAGACAAAACAACATTTACTTGCCCATGGGGAACCTATGCATATAATGTTTTGCCATTCGGTCTATGCAATGCACCTGCAACTTTTCAAAGAGCAGTACTTGCAATATTTGATGATCTAATTCATGAATGTGTAGAGGTCTACATGGATGATTTCACAGTTTACGGAAACACATACAGTGATTGTTTAAAGAACCTTGAGAAAGTCTTGAAGCGATGCATTGAAACAAATTTGTCATTAAGCAATGACAAATGCTATATGATGTTGACAGAGGGAATAGTTCTGGGACACCACATTTCTGCTTCAGGAATAAAGGTGGATCCAGCCAAGATCCAAGTCTTAGTAAACTTAATGCCTCCAACAACAAAGAAAGAGGTTAGAAGTTTCTTAGGCTATGCAGGCTATTATAGACGATTTATTGAAAACTTTAGTAAAATAGCCCAACCTCTGTTCAAATTATTAGCAAAAGACATTGAATTTCATTGGACAAATGATTGTCAAAATGCATTTCAAATTTTGAAAGAGAAATTGTTTGTCGCCCCCATTCTTCGTGGACCAAATTGGTCTTTACCATTCCATATCTCAACTCATGCATCTGATACAGCAATAGGTGCCTCTTTGGGACAGAAAGAGAACTTGTTTACTTATGCAATATATTTCACCAGTAAAAATCTAACACCTGCAGAAATGAACTACACAGTCACAGAACGAGAAATGTTAGCTGTTATACATGCAGTCAATAAATTCCGGCACTATATAACAAGATATCAAGTTTTCATCCATATTGATCATTCAACAATCAAATATTTGATGAACAAACCAATCACTAATGGACGAATAACAATATGGTTACTGTTACTACAAGAATTTAATATCACAATACAAGACCGGCCAGGAAGAGAAAATCAAGTGGCTGACTTTCTATCCCGCATACACTCACCCTCTTATCCAAATCCAGTTGTAGATAACTTTCCTGATGAACACCTGTTTGCCATCACAGTTAAAACACCATGGTTTGCAGATATTGCAAACTATTTGTCATCTGGAAGGTTTCCAGCTCAATTCACTAAAGAGAAAAAACACAAAATTGTTAGAGCAAGCTCTAGATATACATGGGTCAATGGTAATCTATTTTATACTGGTTTAGATCTAATAATTAGAAAATGCGTACGAGAAGATGAAATATTAGACATTCTAAGAGCATGTCATGATGAACCCTGTGGTGGCCATTTTGCAGATAAACGAACGGCATATAAGGTGCTGCAGATAGGCTATTACTGGCCATCCATCTTCAGAGACTCTAAGAAGTATGTCAAGCAATGTGATAGCTGCCAGAGAACAGGACGACCAATAACATCAGATGAAATGCCACTGAAGCCACAGTTTCTCATAGAACCATTTGAGCAGTGGACACTTGACTTTGTTGGACCTATCAATCCGCCATCAAATGGGAAGAGGTACATCTTAGTATGTACAGACTATGTAACCAAATGGGCAGATGCAAAAGCAGTTAACAGAGCAACAGAAGATACAGTGGTCACCTTTCTTTTTGCAGAAATCTTTGTCAGATATGAAGTACCTAGACAAATTGTAACAGATCAAGGAACACAGTTTACATCAAAGTTGGTACGAGATCTCACAGAGAAATACAAGATCAAGCACAGGAAATCGACACCATATCATCCACAAGCAAATGGTCAAGTCGAATCAACAAATAAAGTCCTGGAAAATATTATGACCAAGACAGTACACATGAATAGAAAAGACTGGTCTGAAAAATTAAAGGATGCGCTCTGGGCCTATAGGATCACTTGGAAAACAACAACTGGTTTCAGTCCATACCAGTTAGTATATGGGAAGGAAGCCTTACTTCCTATAGAGTTTCAGATACATACATACAGACTAGCAGCTGAATTAGGACTCGACTTGACAGAAGCACAACAGCAGCGGATCATGGAACTGAATCAGTTAGATGAGCATCGTCAGCAAGCTATGGAACATACTACATTAGTGCAACAACAAAGAATGAAGTGGCACGACAGATACATTAAAACAAAGACATTTCACAAGGGAGACTGAGCATTGCTTTTCGACTCCAAATTCAAAGACTTCAAAGCAAAGTTCACAACACACTGGCTAGGCCCATATGAAATTGAAGAAATCTTTGACAATGGAGCGGTAAGAATCAAGACAATCGACCAGGATTCCACCTCATTTACAGTAAATGGAAATCGGCTCAAAGTTTACAATAGGCCTATCAGTAAAGAAGCATTTATGAAACAACTGATCGAAGACACAGAACTCGAACTCATGGCGCCAGATTCGCTATCTTCCAGTCAACTAGTTGAATAAAATTTAAAAAAAAAAAACAAAAAATGAAAAAAGAGAGAGAAAATATCTAAAAAAAACATCAAAATAAATAAACTGTTTGCAAGTGAAAACTAGGCAACTGGCACATTGCAAACATGAATTCATAGGGGAAAACCAGGGTCACTTGGACTCTATGAATTCTTTCTACTTGTTCTACAGTTCTCTGATCTCTTTACTGCAGGTACACTCCACCAACCAATGACTTGAGGACAAGTCAACTCTTCAACAAGGGGGGAGACTTGCATTTGCTTTTTAAGTGGACAGCTGAAGTTGCAACCATCAGCTCTTTAGCTGGAAACAAGACCTGTATTGTCAATAGAAGGACCTGATATACCAAATCATTGCCAGGGGACCTGAAAGACCTGCCAATGTCAACACAACATGTGCATCTTTTGCAAGCAGAAAAAGGGACCTGAAACAATGCATCATTACAGAGGGACCTGATTATCAAGCCAAGATTAGAACCTGAAGAACAAGGAGCAGCAATAAAGTCTACATTGGAATCCATCTACAATCAATTAATTTCATCCACTTGCACAGCTATCATCAATAATTTCATCCACTTGCACAACCATCATCCAGGGAAGTATACATACATGGTCATTTTGTACTTTAAAAATTCAAATTTTTCGTAGAAATTCTTAGTTTTTGTTAAGTTGGAATTAGTACCTGAGGATATTCATTATCATTTACATCCTATATTCCTATAACCCCTATACATATAACCCTATTCCCTTTTATTTCCATACATTCCCCTCTTTTTACTAACCCTAATACCCCTAAGTAGTTTTCTTTGCAAGCTTAAAAAGGCCAAACTAGGACAACTTTCAACCTACATATACAAGTTCATGCAACTCAGAGCATTAGTAATGGGAATAATTTTAAACATGACCCCAATGGTCATTTTAAAATTATAAAACTATGTTATATAAAGTCAAAACAAAAAGCAAAACCTATGCGCTATATGGAAATCAACAAAAATATATACCTACGCGCTATATGGAAATCAAAACATATATATACCATAATATATATGGACATATCAAATAATACATATACCGAAGGTTGACAAAGGGAACGAATGCATTATCAAATGTGCACAAGGTATATGGTAAAGGGTATATATTCATGTTGCATATATGAAAATTTTCAAATAACGCGCATATGGTATATGGAAAGGCATATAACATGGTCACAAAGCAAAGGTTGATGAACGATAATGAGACATGGTGGAAGGCCGAGCATGAACAAACGACGGAACGGTGGGTATCCAAACATCATAGCATAAGGTATCATTACACAGTGGGCAAAGGAATACGGGGTAGTGGAGCATACGATGGTAGGTGTAATAATGAACCATTGTAATGAACCTCATACGACAACCGGTCAGCAATTTACACGGTGGCATGGTGATTTATGCACCCATTGGTTGACACAATACACAGGGATCATGCGTACCAAGCCACGACTCGACGTCCTCATGACACAGTCGGGCGACTGGTCAAGAGGACGACGATGTAAGCCATGACCATTCAACCACCAATGAAATACATCGCGGTACAGTCGAAACGGTCATGAACACTGACCGACCCATGAACAGTTAAACCATAACCCTGTGTCGTGTTCAAACGTATTCCTCATCACTGCATAAGCTCAGAAATTGTGTTTGAAGCTGCCGCCCAGTGAAAAGAGAAGCGCATTGAGTCGGGGAAATTTAAAGAGGAGAGTTGTTCCGAAATTGATGTTTGCATAACGGATTTCTAGGGATTTATTGAGGTAAGGTGTGGTTGTTTTACAAGCTCGGCACAGTGAACCAAAGTTGAACTCACAGTTGTTTTTAATAACAATCGTTTGTCTTGCCACCAGTCCAATTGAAACGGTTAAACTGAAGTTTGGAGCGTCGATATCTTTCCAGGTGCTCGGTGATCAAAGGTAAGCCGCAAACGTAGCCCCCAACTTGGTGATTTGCTGCATAAAAAGTGGAATGAATCCTTAGTGGATCAGTATTCATTTAAATGTGACGGATTTTCATGGTTAACACGTAGACTTTGGCAATAAATATGGACTTGTATGACTGTGCCGTGTCAAACATAGCCCATAAACTAAGGAAATACACAGTGTCGTATTGTTAAATGTGGAATGGCGGTGAATGTTAATAGGAACGTTGTAGAATGCCATTTAGTTGCGCGTTGTACATTTGTATTGATATATAGAAGCGTTGTGTGTTGCCATATAGTTGTGCGCCGAATGAAAACAAGCAGTCAAGCACCACATGCATCCCTTGCTGCGCACTAATTCATATCAAAACAGAGGATTGTTAATCAAAACAGAGGGTTGTTATGTTGAATGTCCAACGCCATTTTAATGAAGGGAATGTATATCAAATCGTTTGAATATGCTGTGTACGTTTTGTTTTGAGCCGAGACAGCCGAGAGCGGTGTTGCAAATTTTTCATGAGCCGAGGATTGTATTTTGCCAAAAAAAATTGTGATTTGTTTTTAAGACCGTGAGCATGATTTCAAATGCAATTATGTTTATTTTCAGAGGCTGAGCGTATGTGAATAGCCCTTTGGTTTCCATGCTAAGATTGAATCGCCCTCGTGCTCATAGCCTTGATTGCACCTGAGTTAAGGCCGAGGCCGTGCGCATCATTTTTGCATAGTACACAGTCAATTTTTTTTTTTTAAATGATGATATATTGGGTTAGGCCGAGAGCATTTTTGTACATTTGTTAGTGAGGCCGAGAGCCAAATATAGGTGCATTACACAGTTTTCATTGTTAAAACATAAACAGTCATCAATGATTTGAATTTTGGCAAAATAAAAAGATCAGGAGCATGAATGAACATCGTTTGCATGTATATTTTTGTTTTCAAAAACAGGGGGCAGTATATTAACAGGGTATACAGATATTTCTTGCATTGAACAGGGGTTAAAACAGTGCTGTTGCAGAGGGCAGAGTCAAACAGAGGTGAATTAAGTTGATTGAAAAAGGAAGGTAAGGTTCTTCGCCTTCAAAAATTTCATTTCGAAATCGAACAAATAATTGCATCTTTCTTTCAAAATGAAATTAGTAACAGCAGAGGAATTTATTCATTGGTTTACAGAAGCAATGTCAAACAGAGTAGAGCCAAAATTCCAGATAGAGAGTTGGGGGAAGGAAAAAATAGAAAAACTTTATCAAGCAGGGATGATCAGTTTCCTACAAAAATTTGATGGCCACTCTGAACAAATAACCAGAGAGTTTATAAACAATTTCAATCAAGACCAGACACGGGTGGGAGATGTCATTATTCTGGTAACCCAGGAATATCTTTCCCAAGCCTTAGATCTTCCCATGATAGGTGAGAAGTATTACAAAGGCCTGCACTTTAAAGAGAAAGCTTGGACTTTCTTTCTAGAGAAGAACTGAAAGGGGACATTTGACAGGACAAAAGGGATACCCAGGGAATGGTTTAATGAACCATGGGGTGAGTTGGTTTTGGTTATCCAAAAATTCTTGACCTATGATAGGGGGTATAGCATGGCTCACTTGTATCATGTCAGACTTCTGCAGCATATAAAAGGGGATGATAGGATAAACATGCCTTATTTCTTATATAGGAGCCTCTTGAGAATGATAGAAACAGTCAAACATGAACGCAGGCCTAAAGCAGGACAGATGTACCATCCAGGATTAATCAAAATCCTAGTTGAGTATCAGGTGAGATCACAGGCCATAGTGTGGCGAGAATTCATGTCTAAAAATAAATTCATTGAACAGGTTCATGAGGTACAGGACAAAACAGAGCAGGAAAACATAGGAGTAATGAACTCACCCTTATATCCTAGAACAAGAGCCAAACAACAGAACAGCATGGCCATGGAAGAAAATGAAACATCTATTATGTCTATTCCTAGGCAATTTAGGAGTAAGAGTCCTATTGACTTAGAGAAGGAAGTAGAAACATATTCCCCAAGACAGCAAGAAGAAAATGATTTTGCACAAGAGGCATTTGAGAAGGATTCTTCCTATAATGATGCAGCAGCATCACTTATGAAAACAACACAGGATTTTGAGAGAGAACTTAACTTAGGAAGAATCAGAGATCTAACTGACCAATTGGAAATTAGCAAAATCTTAGAGAAGCAATTAAAGGAAGAAAATAAGGCAAATAAGAAAGATAATGCTAAATTGGTCAAAGCAAATGAGAAACTGAATGAAGAATTGGGGAGGCTAAAGAGGAAAAATGATCTACTCTCTAAGCAAGCATTTAAGTGGCTAAAGGAAAAGAACATGTGGCAGGAAAAATATGAAAAACAAAAGGTCAAAGCAGCTTTGTTTAGGGAGAGACATGATACAGGTTTGGATTGTTTGGCCAGGGCAGCACAGCAGGAGGCATCTACAGGTACAACATCTACTTCAGAAAGGCGAAGGTCAAAGAGGAACAAGCAAGCATGGGGACATGCTTGATGATAAGCAAGGGAGAGATGTTGAACCTTAGTTTTGGTCTTATTTTTGCTCAAAGAAACTTACTTATCCATCTATTTTCCATCCATTTTCCCTTCATTTATCCCATTTTGATGTATATTTGATATCCATTCAGGTATTTAATTTTAATTTTTCAATTTCTAAAGTTTTTATGAAAATTTGGTTTTTAGTGCAAAATTGGCAGATTCAGAAATTCCTGTAATAGCTCTATGGTTGATATGGTTGCAGGACACTTGGGCACGAATGGAATGCATGGATGGACAACTTGGGAACTAGGACTAAGCCATCAATGCTTATTTCGAACTAAACAAGCTTTATTAGGCCCATTTGGTGCTAGTCAACCATGACTAGTCATGCAGGAATCCCATAGAAATAGGGTTGTTTTGAGTTTTCATAGGAATGGTCATCTTTCTTGGGTTGGGGATAATCAATTCGACTTGGATCGGTGGATGAGAGTAGATGGGTTTGTTTGAGTGATTATAGATCAGTTTGTTCATGAGACTTCTTATTTAAAGCCAAAATTTTGATGGCTTATGTATTGATTTTTGATATACTTTTATGCTGAGACATCTTTTGGATTGAGAAGTAATTTGAAGACTTGTGTTATTATTATTTTGCTGTGCAATGCTATGGATGTGTGACTGATCTAAGCTTCTGATATCACCTCTCAAAGTGTGCAAGGCAAGGGTGGAGGGCCCCCACTCCAAGCTAAGTACACTTCCATGATAAACTAGTTTTATTTCATTGTAATTTGGTTGATTGTAGCACTAGTTTTTCAAAGCTTTATTTCAGTTTGTTTTATGGTTTATGCATAGTGATTTATTTCATTTTTTAATAGCTTATTCATCACTTTATTGAGTTGGAAAAACAGATGTTCAAGTTGGACATCCCTTCTGCTAAATGATGAATCAAAACTAGTTTCTTTTTGTTTACATGCAAGCGGTTTTATTTGCATTTAGATTTAGATATTGAGATGAATGAATTATGATGGAATATCTTATGTGTCTCTTAAGTTAAGAGCTTCTTTCATTTATAATTTATGCATCTTGAGCTTTTGGTTTCAATATCTGATTCATTAAGTGATAATTGAGGTGAAGGTGGACTTCTTGAGGTCAAGAACTCTTTCAATGTTTTTCTCTTTTTGAGCTGATTGAATTAGAGTTATAAGATGTATTATCTTTAGTTTTTGAATAACTTATCTTTCAAGGTTTGGTTATATCTGATCTTCACATATAGTGAACTTGCCTCAAAGCATAAACAACCCTGATTGATAAGAAATAATTGTGTAAATTTAGGACCATAAATTAGCTCAACACTACAGTCTGTCCTCTTTCTGTACCTTCTTGCGAAATTTCAATCCGATCCCCAGAGAGAAAGTTATGACGATTTTCCCCAGGTCACCTGTTTTGAATGTAATTCAGGAGTCAGCAAAAAGACCCACTTCCTTAGATCATAACTCCGCAAATATCGCGTGAAAAGCTCTGAAATTCGGACCCAAGGTTCACCGTGATTTCTTCTCAAATGGGTTTTCTTTCCAACTTCTGAAACATCACAGAAAAAAGTTATAGCGAAAATGCCACGATGACTTGTTTGGAGCAGCGAAACCCTAGAATCCAAAGCTCTGATACCAAATGTTATGAAACCAGCTCAAGAAAAGATAGAAAAGATAGATCAACGCCTTAGAATTCAGCCTCTTCGAGGGGGCAACCTCCTTTACATTACATAAATGAACAATTCTTGGATGATACAAATGAAAATACCTCCTTTCTATATATAGGAGTCTAAGGGGTCATAACATAATCAGAGCCAACATAACAATAATAATGTAAGGGCACAATAGTAACAATAGTGTGCTTCTATGGGGCACAATAGTAACAATATGGGCACTACATGGGTACATCGATATAATATGTGGGTTATACTAATAACAATAAGGGGTTACACTAGTAGTATAGAGGCCTAACCCTGTTTCCCCATTTCGCACAACTTAGGTTTTAAATGAAAAAAACAATATAATATCAAAACATTACATACACGCAAAAAATTAAAAATCTTAAATATTTTAGCTTTTTTTGCCAAGAAGATGTTACAACAAGGAAAATAACAGGGTTTTAGTTTGTGTTAATCTTTTTACTGGCTGCATTTTATTGAATTTGTTTCTCAGCCTTGCCTATGTTACAAGCTTGGTTATAACATTTTCTTAAACTCTTTTAGTCGTTAACCTCACCTCTTTAAAATGTGTGCAGGAAGCGAGATATCATTCTTTATAAATGGGATATGTCAAGGTGTTGCTTTCAAGGATATAAATGGTGGCAGATATTACCCTGCAGCTTCCTTTTACACCCTTCGAAATCAACCTAACTGTACAGTGCAGTTTAATTTTGGACCAGAATTTGATTGCTTTCCTGAGGACTTTGGCAATCGACCCCTGCCTAAGGCCATGTCTGAGGCTTCTTATTGTGGAATTGATAGACAAGCAGTCCACCATGGAGAACTTCTTGTTGAAAGTGGTCAATCTTCAGAAAAGAAAGCCTGACTTTTTTGGTATATTGTTTCATTTTAGAACTAATTTAGTATATGTTTGTTGTTGGTGTTGCTTACCTTTGCATAAAATCATGATCTATGTGGTGCAGTGGTGGAAATTATTTTATAACATTCTAGATTTCGTAATAATTAGTATGAAAAAAAATTATGTTATGTTGAATGAAACCTTGCAAATGTCTCTCAGGTGAAAGTGGACAATCATGCAACTGATGTCCTTGCAATGGGTTGCATGGTGAACGTTACCAAGTAATTCATGTTGGAATTTTCATCAGGATATTGAAAAAAGTGAAAATGCAGATTAGACATCCGACCCATGTTTTGGAAATGTGTTTGGTGCATTTTTCTAGCTATAACTATTTAATCAAAGTGAATGGAGGGAAGAATTTATTTTTAGGTTAGAAATATGGATAAATTGTAAGAAAGCTTATTTATTTTAGGGAAAAGGACATTTTGAACGTGTCTTTTGTCAACTTCACTATTCCATGCACTGAATTGATTATTACAATTATAGGTTTCCTGCACATCATGTTCCTAATGTGCTTGACCATGATTTTTTCTCTCGTCCTGACAAACTCTAGTATCTAGAATCTAAAACTGTTGTGCAGATCTTGAATCTGTTTTGTTTGATTAATTGCGCTTTACATGCAGACTGTATCAGATAGCAGATGATTAGGATCTCAACCAGGATTTGGAGCTCATTCTTATCTATGCTTGTAAGACAACAAAAGTACTATCTTACAGTTGATGCTATGCAAAGTGTTGCATTATTATTCATATTTATGACTTCCACTAGTGGATGTTTTGTATCAAAATCCCTGATTAGACTCTGCTCCATGCAAGTTGAGAGAATTTCTATTTTTAGACCACGATTCCATAGTGGATAACTTATAAGATAACTTGCTTAAATACGGATTGATGCATGAGAACTAACGTGATTATAAAATTATTCTTTTCTACAGGTTTATTACTTGTTGAACATTGTGTTTAGCATTTGAAGTGTCTAGGCTGTAGACTCTATTTTGGATACATTAAAAATGAGTTTTATGTCATATTGGAAGGTTTCAATTTTCATAACTCAAAGTCGTTCATGTATAAGACTTTCTGGAATGGGCTAGATCTTATTTTTCTTTCAATCATTCTAGAAATTGAAATTGTTATGCTAATCCAATTACTACCATCCACCCACCAAAATCCAGTGTGCCACAATCTAGTGTGATTTGTAATTGTTTCTTCGCAGACAAGGGTCAATGGCTTTTGCATGGCACACTTCCATGAACAATACTATTACTTAAATGTATGATAGAAGTGTGTAGAGATACATGGTTAGCATGGAAAACGGAAATTTTTATCTGGTCCAATTTGTTGGGTATACGACCAAAGTCCCACATTGACTAGAAGTGGGAAGGATCATGGGTATATAAGGATGGAAAAATATCTCCATTGGTATGAGGCCTTTTGGGGTAAAGCGCAAGAACAAATCCATGAGGGCTTAGGCAGGACTCTGGACACCACATATCTCCACAATGGTATGATATTGTCCACTTTGGGCCTTCCCTCTAGACACCACATATCTCCACAATGGTATGATATTGTCCACTTTGGGCCTAAGCCCTCATGGATTTGTTTTTGGGTTTACCCCAAAAGGCCTCATACCAATGGAGATATTTGTCCATCCTTATATACCCATGATCCTTCCCACTTCTAGTGAATGTGGGACTCTGTTCGTATACCCAACATAATTCTAGAGAACAGCCCTCATTCTTTCTCAAGAATTCTTCCCTTGGTTGTTCAAGGAACAGGGAGAGTTGTTTCTTTTACATGTGCCACAACAGATAGTTTTTTATCATGTTCTTCAATGAGATTTATCGTTTCTATTATGTTCTTCAATCAGATTTGTTGTTGTGCTTTAGACTAAGAGAACCAAAATGATTCTTTCTGATATGAAATTTTATTAACTAAAGGATAGGAGCTTTCTTGTGTTTATTAACAAATTTCTTATTTTGGGGCAATGGAGACTTTAGAAATCTCCACAGTTGAGTTTATGATACATTGATAGATATGCTATGATAAGTAGCAACTAATGTTGCATGGGAACCATCCCTTACATCTACCATCCCTGAGGACTTAGGTACTGTGAGTGGAAGTGCTTGTTTGGAAGGGCATGTCCCTAAGTTTGTGGGTGGCTTCACGATGTCCCCTAGATGCTACTGCAGAAAACATAGAGGTATGGAGATGACCCTCGATGTTTTTGAGTACATTTGGATGCCCTCTATCCAAATTGACATCCATGTGGCATCACTTCTGCAAGAAAAATATCCATGCATTGGTTCAAACTTTTAGACCATGAAGCTATTATTTACACAGCACGTGCGAAAATACTATGTGGTATGTTTTTATGATGGTGGATGATTGCAACAACAGTCTTGATCAAAGTTATTAGAGAAAGAATCGACAAAGCCAGATGATTGGACTGGGTTTGGAAGGTTTCTGGTCAGAACTGGCAATCCAAACTGGTTTGCACTAGTTCTGTCTTGAACCAATGAGAACCAACCAGTTCAAGACAAAACTAAGCAATTTGATTGGTTTTGCGCCAATGCATCTGTATCCCTTAAAAAACCAAAAAAAACGCAAAATATGAAAACCCTACGACTACCCTAAATGCTAAAACCTATCAATTGTCTATTAAATGATGCCCTGCTCTATTGATGGACTTATCCTGGATTATTTGCAGCGATTTCCACCACAATAGGAATAGGAATTGGTATTGATTTTGTTCCTTCAAGGTCATGGATTTATGATCCAGAGTCTAAACATGCAAAGGATGTACGGTATTAGAATTATTTTGTAGCATGCTTAGATTGGAGAATTATAGTATGCTTGTTTTTGGACTATAGAGATCCTTTACAGCGTCTATGTTTATCTATTTTGGTTTAGATGTGGATTTCAATGGATGCAATTTTGCTATATTCATCTTTACATGTTTATATATGCTTTTTGTTGTTGTTGTTGTATATTTTGTGTCTAATGGTTTGGATTTGCATCGATTTTTCTTTTTCCAAAGGAAAACAATAGGCAGTTCAGTTCCTGTTTTGGGTTTGGCTGATTCAGTCAATGGTTTGACATGATAACATTGTTTTTGATTCCCATGTTTAGTAGGATCTTGTACTCTATATCTACATTTTTTACGTGGGTTATGGCAGTTTAATTTGACCAAAGACAATGTCTATTGAAATTATTATTTAAAAATTGCTACTTTTATGTGTCAACATTGCATAATTTGTCTCCTATGGTTTGAATTTGCATGGTTTTTATTTCTTCCCTAGCAAAACCTTAGGGGATTTGCTTTTGGTTTTGAGGGTTGATTGGTTTGGTTCTAAGAAACCGGGTTTGTCCTCCCCCCTCGTGTCCAGAATCCCATGAATCAGACATGATTCTCTAGGACACATCTGATTCTTGTGTCGAACATGCCCTGACACGTGGCATTCAATGGGCACATGGGTCAAATTCCAAGGGCGCGTGAATCCCGAATTAAAAAGTGTGTCGTGTGGCCTTTAAAGCCCAATTTGGGCAGAGTTCTCACTCATTCTTGAGTCTCTCTCTTGTTGTGGGTGTGTGGGAGCAATTAGCAAAGGGTTTGGGAGCATTTTGGAGGTGATTTAAGCAACAAGTGCATTTTGCTTCTATTTTTTTTGCATTTTTGCTATAGTAGTTTGCATGTCCACTTTTTTACAAGTTTATGCATTTTTTTCTATATTTTTTTATAGCACATATGGTTCAATCAAGGGCAAAGGAAGGGGCAAAATGTTCCCATTGGTGATGCCCCTTCTGTTCCAATTTCATTAGGATCTGCAAGTGTTCCCTCTATTAGAAGTGAGGCTACAACGACAACTTCAAATGTTGAGGGGAAAATGGATTTAGAAAGACAACAGGCTCAAGAAAACAAATATTCCTTGTGGAAGTATGCCACAAGAGATCAAGTGTCGGGCAACAAGTTGAAGGGAGGAGGCTATGTTGCTTGGAAATTCAACAATCATTTCAAGAGCACTTATTACTGTGTGAAAGCTCATTTTTTGGCCTTACCAGGTTGCGGAATTGGAGCATGTACACAGGTGTCTTTAGCTAAGAGGAAAGAAATGGAAAAAGAGGCCAATGTTGGTGTGGCAAGGGTGGTTGCATCATCTAAAAAAACAAGAATGATGACCCCCTTCCATTCTTGAGGGAAAACAACATCAAACTTCCATTTGAGAGTTTTGGTGGGGGTGTGAGTCAAGCAGCAAAAAGAAAGACAATGGCATTTGGTCCAATGGAGAATATTTTTTAAAAGAGATACAAGAAGAGCTTTATCTCACCATTGCATTGTTTTTCTATTAGAACTTCATATACTTTAATGTTGCACACTCACCTTTATTTCTTGAGATGTGTTGAGCTCTAAGTCAATGGGTTCCATCAGGGTATGTTTCTCCTGGGTTAGAGAAGCTTAGAACCACATTGTTGATTAAGGCAAATAAAGAGGTGGACAAATGCTTGAGCCTATTAAATCATCAAGGCCAACATTTGGGGTCAGTATTGTTTTTTATAGATGGACAGATCCAACATGCCACCCACTCATCAACTTCATGGTGTCTTCCTTAAATGGACTAGTTTTCTTGAAATCATTGGATGCACTTGAACAATACAAGGATGCACAATATATTGGTGAGTCATTCATTAAAGTTACTAAAGATGTAGGTGTTGGTTCTTGTGTGCAAATAATTACAGACAATGCAATAGTTTGCAAGGCTGTTGGCATGATTTTGGAAGCTAAATATCCACAAGTATTTTGGACACCTTGCATTGTCCATTCCTTGAATTTAGCACTTAAATCTATTTTTATGACGTGCCTTGGATTGTAAGTATTATTGAGGATGCATGACATATTCGCAACTTTGTACGGAATCATACAAATGCTCTCCCAATATACAAGAAGTACACCCATCTATCATTGTTGAATATTGTAGATACACGGTTTACCTCTTCATTCATCACGTTGAAGAGATTGAGGGAGGTCAAGACCACTCTTGGGACCTGTTATCACTCAGGTTGTACTTCTAGTCGGCATCAAAAGGATACGACCGAGGTAACCACAGACCAATCTTTGGATTGCAGGTTCTAGCCCACTTGCAATCAGAGAGGGCTCTCTCTTTTTTATTTAGCTTTGTTTATATTGTTTTTAGGCTAGTTATTGAGTTCAAGGGGATTTGTTTTGTTTTTTGGTGGGAAGGATGATGCTTTCAAGTAAAGAGGCAGGGATAGCATGAAAGTTTTAGAACCATTGGGTGTGGAGTCAAGGAGTAGGACTGCTAGTGCGTTCTCTTGGTCACAAGAGGGAATATGGAGCAAGCTAGCTGCATATGAAACAACCATTCAAGGTAAAAGAGATGGATTAAAGGCTAAGGAATGAGGGGCAATTAAGGATCTCTCTTTCAGATTAGCGGAAAGAAGACAAATGAGCCCTATATAGGAGCAGTTAAGAATTCCTAGGTAACAGTCATTCATATATGAAAGTAGGTCAAACATGAGCCATAACAGAATTCATATTTATGCCTAATTCAAGAGGAAAACATTAAGAAGCCACAGAAACTGAGCATAGAGTGCAACCAAGCAAATTCTAAACCAATCTTTTGTTCTGTGAATTGAGCATATGTGAAATCGAAATAACCGAGGTAAGGAAAACTTATTGATTCATATAGCAGCACAAGAATTCCGCATTCAATTCTTCAAACCATTAGACACAGAGCAGACAGTCATTCCTCCAAAGCTTTTCAACAATCTTTGATTAAATAAAACATCTCAGATATCCAGTGCGAGTCTCTAATGAGGATTATCAACCAACCAACTCTTTAAACAATACAGAGGGTCGGTATATATAGGGAAAATTATCCAAAAACTAACCTATTACAGCCGACCTAAACAGGTTTGAAAGAAAATGATTACTTTAACCTAATCTTATCTAGAAATAAATGTATGAAAATATATTTAAGCTGCGCTAAGGGCAACTGTATCAAAACTGAGTTAATGTCTGTCCTGGGTGGCTCAGTGCAGTCCTCCTGTAATAATTGTGATTTGTCCTTTATCTCCACCTCTAAATTGGTTTTGCTGCTGCTTTGCTGGCATTAATGTGCACTAATCCCGACCAGATAGGCTTTTAAATGGCCTTAACTGCTTTGCTGACTTTGATGAAGGTTTTTAATTTTCACCTGATTTGATGTTGCTGAATTGATACTCTTTGCCACTTCCTGATACTCTTTGGCGCTAATCCTGGAGTCTTTAATATCTTCTGAATGATTTAGACTATCCCATCGATCCTTCATGGCAGCTGCTCGGCCTTCTGTTGCTTTAAAAACTGTGTTTTCCCCTTTCTGAATGCTTCGTGAAGAAAAATGGGTCATCCTACGCCTTTCGGGCTTGCTGGGGGCTGCGCAATGAGGGGCTTTCCACTTTGGCACATTTCTAATCGTGCATGAAAAACTGCCTCAGAATTTGAATCGGGGCTTCCTAAGTACGATTTTCACCTTTCGCACCTTTTTGAGTGATGACGTCAGTAGTGGGTCCCAGTACGGAGGTGACGTGGCAAGGTGACGTCAGCAGATGATGTCAGCAGTACGACGGGTGACGTGGCAATGCACGGTGGCACTGATGTGGTAATGGTGAGTTGGAAATATGGTGGCAGGAGGCCGACGCAGGCAGATGACGCAATAGGATGACGTCACTGGGACATGGCGGGGAGGTGACGTCATGGTGAGGACGTGGCATCGACATCTCCCAGGGGGGTGCGGTTTGGCAGTTTCGGGCGCACCGCCTTTGCACTGAAGGGGTTTTGGAGGAAGGGGCTTCGCCACACCCGGGAGGGCGACGCGTGGCGAGAGTGCGGCGGGAAAACCGTCGAACTCTTGGATGCTAACTCTCGACATGTTGGCGTGTGAAAAGACCCGCCCACCATAGATCTTGGGCAGGCCAGATCTAACGGCCGACGGGACAGGTAAGTCGGTGGAAGGTTAGGGCGGGGACCCGCCCGCTATTTTATTTGTTTATTCATAGGGCGGGGGGGGGTTAAACATTGGATATGTGGGTTTATGGGTTATGCGTCGGGGAATTAAACAATGATTTAATGTTCAAAAAAGCATTTAAACATTTAGCTTTTGGGAATAATGACTGCGGAGGGTAGAAATATGAGGTTTTTCTAGGGTGAAGGGATGGGTAAAGGTTATTAACTTAACCAGATGTCAAGTTAATCCCAGGGTTTGAACGTGGAAGGCTAATGTCAAGCTTCTGGTGAACTCAGCATTTCCCAAACTTAATATTATATCGCTATAGTGCCAAGGGATGGGGATATGTACCTAGGGGATTTTTATACTTAGTTTTAGTAGGGGAAGGGGAAACAGATAGGAAGCTATATAGTAAAATTAATAGTTAATAAGATAAGTGATCAGAAAGCACTAAGTATGTGAAACTTAGGCTGTTAGGGGGGAAAATGATTCATAGAGGAAGTATGAACATGCCTTGAGTAAAGCAGATCTTCACCAAGGCAAATGATGTGGAAATGATGAAACTAAGAGGCTCAAGTAGATCTTGACCTCTTCAGGGGAATTAGTGAGTGATTTGGGGGAAAAGGAAGAAAGGGATGTTAGAGATATCCAGTTTGAGTTCCTCCAAACAAAAACTGCCTTGTAGCTGTGATCTGAAGTACAATATCACTTTAAAACACAAGACTGATCACATATCAACATTCTGCAACCTCAAAGAGTACCTACCAAAACTACTTATCTAGCATTTTTTCTTATTTTTGGTTTGGGTGCATTTAGACTTGCAAACCCTACTTTACAATTTTTCTTTTGGCTACCCTCCTATCTAATTTTATCCTTATTTCTTCCAAGGGCCCAGATTAAGCAGTTGGACTCCTTTGTTTCTCTACCTGTCTACAAATCTGCCAAGATTAAGCTGTTTGGACAGATATCAATTCTTTATATTCTAAAACAAGAAATTGAAACCTAGGGAAGCCAAGATTAAGCTGTTTGGACTTCCCTTAACATAACATTCTTCAAAAATGGTTAAGTCATCAAAATTAGAATACAGTAGTGGCATTTGGACTGGCACACTTTCATGGCCTCTTCTTTGGCCTTTTTCTGGAAATATGGAGCATTGAAGGATGCAAAGTATGACATATTTGTCATGTAAAACTGTCAATCATGAAATATGAACACCTGTTGCAACAGGAGGCTAACAGTGGCTCCACTTGGGGATGGCTTTTCCTTGTGAAAAAGCCAAGAACAACAGGTCAGACTGCTTTGATCTTCTATTGTTGTTGTGGATTGAAAAACTTCTTTATGCTGGCTGTTAAAGTGTGAAACTTTGGAATATGAACAACTCCCTCCTCAACTGAATTACTGTAAACCGCATAGCATCGCCTGCTTTCTTCTTCGTGCTTGATGTTATGTACAGTATTGCTTGAGCATTGTGCCTTTGAAAAACAGAGATC
The DNA here is from genome assembly GCA_031772625.1 of Pinus tabuliformis. Taxonomy (NCBI): domain Eukaryota; kingdom Viridiplantae; phylum Streptophyta; class Pinopsida; order Pinales; family Pinaceae; genus Pinus; species Pinus tabuliformis. The sequence continues at coordinate 1,954,473,152 of CM062819.1, forward strand.
AAAACTGGTGTGTTCGCTTTAGCTCTGGTCTAGAAACAGTTGCTGATGTGCAATTAAAAAATGCTCCTCTCTTATTGATATTGTTTGACTGAAGACTGCAAGCCGCCCACTGTTTTCTTTTACCATGAATTTCTGTGATATGACAGTGCTACTATTGTTGTTTTACCGAGATTAATCCAGAGACAGAGCTTTTAAAGAATGGAATACTGGCAATTGGCTGGGTTTTCACAAACATTGATGCTGCTCCTCTAACACTCAGATTGCTTACACAAAAACTAAAAACAAAGCGCTGATATATACAAATATCAATGTACAAAGAGATATGTACAGAGTTGGATTGTATCCCTTTAAAAGGGATCATGGTAATGTTTCAGCATTCGTCCATTCACAGGGCCTTCTTCAGTTGTGCTGCCCTCTACAGATTTGAGAAAATATGTGTCATTTCCCTGAACAACAGAAATAACGAATGGCCCTTTCCATAAAAAATCAAATTTTTCATGTTTTCTCTTGTCCTCTCTCTGTGAATCCCACCTTAGAACTTTGTCACCAATATATAAATCCTCAGCTTTAGCTCTCTTATCAAACATCCTTTTGAGCTTTTCTTGCAAAATCTAAGCTTTGTCAAAAACTTGCTCTCTGGTTTGATGAAGATGAATGGTTTGGTTGATTCTTCATTGAATATCATTTGGTTTAGCCTGAATCTCCTGTAACAGTCTGATAATAGGGATGCCCAAAGATGAAGGAAACCTGACTTCCATGCCATATACTAGCTCATAAGGGCTCATCCCAATGGATTTCTTTGTTGAAAGTCTGTCTGCCCATAGGGCATTTGTGAGCTTTCTATGCCAGTTCTTCTTGTTTTCTTTTAGCACTTTCTTTATGATATTAATTAGGCTCTTATTAGATGACTTAGCCAAGCCATTACCTTGGGGGTAATAGGCTGTGGAATGCCCCAAGGTGATGTGAAATTTGTGGCAAAAATTGATCATTTTTTTGGATTTAAAAGCAGCAGCGTTATCAGTAATGATCTTCTCAAGGCAGCCAAATCTAGAAAGGATGTTGCACTCAAGGAATTGGATAATGATGGTGTCATTGGCTTGTCTGCATGGGATGGCCTCAACCCACTTGGTGAAATAGTCAGTGGCTGTTAAAATCCATTTGTGCTGGCCTGAGGAAGAGGAATGGATTTCTCCAATGAAGTCAAGACCCCATTGTTGAAAAGGCCTTTCAGTTGAGATGGGTTTAAGGGGAAGGGGAAATAGCTTTCTTTTGCCCTCAAAGATTTGGCATTTGTGACATGAAATGGCAAACTTCTTTACATATGCAAAAAGAGAGGGCCAATAGAAACCATCCCTTAGAATTTTATCAGCTGTGGATTTCCAATATAGATGTCCTCCACAGTCACCTGCATGGAATTCTTTCATGACATTGTTAGTTTCATTCATGATTAAACAATTAAGCAATATACCTTCATGATTTTTCCAAAATAATGCACCATCTATGACACAAAACTTTGAAGCCTTCATTCTTAAAAATCTTTTCTTAGTTCTGGAAAATCCTGGGGGAGAAAACAGGTTTAAAAAAACAAAGCATATATCAGCATACCATGGGGATTGCAAAAAGGTTTCACTGATCTGTGGAGTCGCCAGCTCCTGTTCATTATCCAATTGGTTAATATCTAAGGCTTGAAAGTTTGTTTCAGACATCAGTTTGGCTAAACCTTGTCCCTTTATGAGCTTGGTTGGTTTTATTTCTATGTCATACTCAAGGATGTTTGCAATCCATTTGCCTCTTTTTCCCTCTAATCCCTCTTGGGTTAATATGTCCTTTATAACAGCATTTGGGACATAGGCAATTACATGCGAATATAAAATGTACACTCGGAAATCTTTGATTGCTTTGACCAGGGCATAGGCCTGCTTCTCCATGATTGGGTATTTCAAAGGGGCATCTCTTAAGGCTCGACTGAAAAATGCAATTGGCTTTTCAGCTCCCTAATCATCCTTTTGCAAAAGAACAACAGTTATGGTGTGATCAGATGCAAAAGAAAATATGATAAAGTCCCTATCAAATTGTGGACTTGTGAGGACAGGGGTTTGGGTTAAGGCAAATTTTATGCCCTCAAAGGCTTGTTTGGTTTCAAGAGACCATCTTACTTTGGCATCCTTTTTTAACATGTTGCTTAACAGTCTTATCAACTCAGCTAGATTTGGAATAAATATCCTTAGGAAGTTGATCTTTCCTAGGAATGCTTGCAACTCTTATATGTTTCTTGGATATGGGATTTGGAGGATGGCTTGGATTCTTTCAGGATCAATTCTAATCCCGTCCTTTAATATGATATGGCCAAGGAGTTTGCCTTCTTCAAGGCCAAAGAGGGATTTTTTGGGGTTCAAGGAAATGCCATATTTCCTGCATGTCATGAATATTTTCCTCAAATGTTTCAAGTGCTCTTGATCAGATTTAGAGAAAGGGGTTAGATCGTCAAGATATACAACTAGGAAATCATGTATTTCTTTGGCAAATGCAATATCCATTGCCCTTTGAAAGGTGGCACCATCGTTTTTAAGTCCGAATGGCATCTTCACATACTTAAATGTTCCCCACGATGTGGTAAAGGTTGTCTTGTCTTCGTCATCCGGGTGAAACAGTATTTGATTGAAACCTGAAAATTCCATCTAGCAGAGAAATTCTAGATGATCCCACTACTCTCTACAGAATATGATCCATTTTGGGCAATGGGTAGTGGTCTTTTAAGGAGACTTGGTTTAAATTTCTTAGGTCTACGCATAGCCTAATCTCTCCTGTGTTTTTTCTTGTAGGAACAAGATTAGATATGCATTCAGAAAATCTGATGGGTGCTATGGTACCTGCTTCAAACATTCTTTTCACTTCCTTTTCAATCAAAGGGAGAAGCATGGGATTGATTCTCCTCAGTTTCTGTTTGAAGGGATTTTGGTTTGGTTTTAAGGGAATGGTGTGTTGGATTACTGAGGTGTCATAGGATTTCAAATCCTCATAACTCCAAGCAAATACATCTTGGAATTATTTGAACAAATCAACATATTTGGGCTTCTGATCAGGTGGCAAATTTTTGGATAATTTGATCATTTTGGGCTTCTCTGTTGTCCCGATGTTATGTTCTTCTATAGCAGCATTCAAGGGTTGCATTTTTGGTTTCTTGGGAACATCATTACCATCAAACATGTCTTCCAACGGAGTGAGGCCAGCAGGGAGTAAGTTATCTTTTAGATCAACGATCTCGGCCTCTTTTTCGGCTATTTCCTCCAAATGCATCAGTTTTAATTCTTCTATATTTGTATTATTAAAAACAGTTGGGTTCAGCATTCATTTGACCGTTATAGGCGTTATAGCCTGCTGATTTTCATTCGTTTGTTGTTGTTCATCTGTCATAGCATCCATGTCAATGTTAATATTTGAAAACTCATGCTCAAGGGTGAGGAAATTGTTAATCTGGGCATCATTCTCGAACACTTGCCAATCTTTAACATTATTTGGGACCGCGGGCCTGTGTTTTATTTCAGCAGTGAAATGATGATTTGGTTCAAAGGGAAGCTTGCATGTACTAGCAAAAGTGGCCAGGATGTGTGCATGAATGTTATGCTCTCTTGAAATCTTGGCAAGCTTGGATTCAGTGAATGTGTTGAGTATACTAGTGGCAGCAGTCCTATAGGCCCTCATTCTATTGTCATTGGTAACAAAATTACCTTTCATCTGTTGTATGATTAAATCAGAGTCACCTCAAATGGATACTTTTGCAGCTCCTAGAGCTTTGAGCAGTTTAAGGCCTAAGAGGAGAGCCTCATACTCAGCCATGTTATTAGTGCATTTGAAATTTAGTCGGTAGGCATGGCCTTCTACATGATTTTTATATGTATTGTGAATCCAGACACCTGCCCCTGCTCCTAACTTGTTGACAGAGCCATCAAACTCTAAATACCATATGATTTCTTGCTTGTGGTTAGTGTCAAGAGTTTCAGTCATTGTTGCAGCGGACAGATTTGAATTTTCTGTATGGGGAGGTTCTTCTTGTAAGTTGGTTGCCTTGATTGTTTTAACAGTTTTATCAGTATGGGCAACCGATTCTTCATTGATGTGTGTGTTCATTTCTGAAGCCAACGGCTTGTCATCAATGGGAGGACTTACTTCATCATTAAATAAAATAAAAGAATCCATATCAGAATGGATTGAGTAAATGGGAAAATTTTCAGGCTGGCTCTCACTAGTTACCACATATTTCATCAGTGTTTCTCTATACAGTCTCTTTGGTTGCCCAAAGATAGATATAGTGGCATAAGAGAGGTCTAATTGGAGGGATCCTTGGAGTTTTTCTCCCCAAGATCTTGACAATAACATGCCATACTTTGGTGGAATTTCAGCAACCACCACATCCATGAGGATTGTCTTGTTAGGAAATTGGACTAAGGCGACACACAGGTCTTTGATGAGGCCTAAACACTTGACTTGAGTTGAGTCAAAGGAGAATAGATCTTTGTAGGGTCTTGTAACATCAAGGTTCAGCTTTTCCATTACAACTTTGGGCATAAGGTTGTGGGAGGCACCTGAGTCAAACATGGCATTGTGCAGGACTTTGTTACGTATATGTAAACTGACATAAAAGGGCAAGACAGATCCATATGTTGATTTTCCGTTAACTTCTGAACCAAATAGCAGCTCAAGTTGATCATCAAGAACATTCACATCATCCTTTACCTCCGGCATTTGAAGTGACCTTTGAATTTGTTGCCTATACACATCATGTTTGGCCAGTTCGGATAAGGGGATGGATATCTTCAATTTACCTGTTTCTACCTCTAAGTCGAATGATTTTTCAGATTGGTTTTTAGTAATGTGAGAGGCAAGTTTCCCTTTTTTCCATTGGAGCATCAGCAACTTGGTCTTATTTATCAGTGTTATGGGAAGTGTTTGATTGTGGTTTTTCTGTTTTAGGAGGGCTTTTCGGAATGCTGTTCAAATTTTATTTCGAGGAAGAAGGTGGCCAAGACTGGTCAATAGAAGGTTGCATTTGTGTTATGTCCTCTACAGTCACTTGACGCGGGTTTGGGACAGGTATATCAGTTGATTCTGTTATGACATCCTTGCCTTTAGTCTTGTTGGGTTGTTTGCCATCCTTTGGTTTGTTAGGTTTAGGAATGTCAATGGTCCTAGTTCTCAGCTTATATTTTTTGTGGACCTCATACACAGCAGTATCATAGCCTTGTTTAAAATCAAAAGATTCACCAGACTTAGTCTGAAATTGATTAAAGTCATGCTCATTTGGTCTTGTTGAGTTAGGAAAATTTGTTGCTCAGCCCTTGAATCCACCAGGTTCATGTGAGTGTCCTCTAGGGGTTCACTAGATGTAGATGCTTCCGCATAATTTTCATGAAAAGGTGGTCTTATATCATGGTCTTGACTAGACCTACCAGCATTTTTGTTCTGTGTTTTCCTGAAATTTGGGTTTCTTATTGTATTGGATTATTTTCCTTCCCATGATGATTTCCTCTCAACTCTTTCTACTCTCTCTCCTAGCCTTTGCATGCCATTGATAATAGCATCAAGTTTCTGATCTAAGGCTATGGGTTCTTCTTTGAAAGTGGTTCTTCTCTCCATTCTAGCTCTATTTCTTTTGGCAATCAGGTTGGCCTCTACGCTAACAACAACATTTTGCATGTCTACAAGGGTTAGGGGCTCTTTCTTTTAACTGGTAGGCCATATCTGGGTCGAATCCATCAAGGAATTTATACAAGGCAAGGTCAGGTGGAGGTCTCAGGTTCTGTGGTATTGCATTATAGACATTATTGAATCTAGCACAGTAATCTAGGACAGACTCTTGAGGGCCTCTTTTTATTGTATCGTACTCAGCAAGTATGTGCAAGGGGTATTTCTTTTTCTCCCATCTATTGGTAAAGGATTGGTAAAGCTCATCGGGAGTAGTTATGGAATTTGCAGCAAGTGATCTGAACCAAGTTCTTACATCACCTGTTAAACATTGAACAAAAATTTTCATTCTCACACTATCATCATCTATTTCGTAGTTCTCAAAGTAGTCTTGCATCTTCTTTGTATGCTGAAGGGTTGTTCAAGTGCCAGTTCCATCAAAATATGTGATTTTAGTTTGATAATCCTGAGGCATAGCCCTAGGGTTTGCAGGTAATTGCAGGGGTGCATATCTATTGGCCATGTTTACAGGGACAACCGGAACAACAGGGATGACTGGAACAACCGGGACAATTGGAACACCAGTAGTGGTAACGGTAGTATGTGTAGTGAATGGAGGTGTGGAGGGAGTGCTTTAGGAATTAGATGATGAACAAGGGGAAGTAGTCTTGCATCTTCTTTGTATGATGAAGGGCTGTTCAAGTGCCAGTTCCATCAAAATATGTGATTTTAGTTTGATAATCCTGAGGCATAGCCCCAGGGTTTGCAGGTAATTGCAGGGGTGCATATCTATTGGCCATGTTTACAGGGACAACCGGAACAACAGGGATGACTGGAACAACCGGGACAACTGGAACACCAGTAGTGGTAACAGTAGTATGTGTAGTGAATGGAGGTGTGGAGGGAGTGCTTTAGGAATTAGATGATGAACAAGGGGAAGTAGGGGTTGAATGAAATAAGACTTTGACAGGGGTTGGAACACTGCTTGGGCGAACTGACTGAGGACTATTATCAGCAAAATCTTCTCTTTGTTCTTGCTTCCTAATGATTTTTGGGTTAAGTTCAGATTTTCAAAAGCAGCTGGTGGATTTGGGTCTGGATTTGACCTAGTATAACGAGAATTCTTTTTGGGAGCCAGATTCTGAATTTGTTTTGGTATTTTCTAAAAATGTTTTTAGAATTGGCAAGGAACTGATTAAATCTCGGGGAGAGTTATCTGTAGTTTAAAACTAGCATGAAGATTGACTGAAGCAACATTTATTTACTACTGTAACTGCAAAGCAAGAATAGTTTCAAAGGCTTCCTGGCCGACATTCAGACTTCATCTTTAGTTTTAAGGAATAGATAGCATTGATTTTTGTTCCTCAAGTGTTTTCCAACTTGATTTATGAAAATAACTAAGGATGTTCCCCAGCGGAGTCGCCATTATGTTATCACTCAGGTTGTCCTTCTGGTCGGCATCAAAAGGATACGGCCGAGGTAACCACAGACCAATCTTTGGACTGCAGGTTCTAGCCCACTTGCAATCAGAGAGGGCTCTCTCTTTTTTATTTAGCTTTGTTGATATTGTTTTTAGGCTAGTTATTAAGTTCAAGGGGTTTTGTTTTATTTTTTTGTGGGAAGGATGATGCTTTCAAGTAAAGAGGCAGGGATAGCATGAAATTTTTAGAACCGTTGGGCGTGGAGTCAAGGAGTAGGACTGCTGGTGCGTTCTCTTGGTCACAAGAGGGAATATGGAGCAAGCTAGCTGCATATGAAACAATCATTCAAGGTAAAAGAGATGGATTAAAGGCTAAGGAATGAGGGGCAATTAAGGATCTCTCGTTCAGATTAGCCGAAAGAAGACAAATGAGCCCTATCTAGGAGCAGTTAAGAATTCATAGGTAACAGTCATTCATATATGAAAGTAGGTCAAACATGAGCCATAACAGAATTCATATTTATGCCTAATTCAAGAGGAAAACATTAAGAAGCCACAAAAACTGAGCATAGAGTGCAACCAAGCAAATTCTAAACCAATCCTTTGTTCTGTGACTTGAGCATATGTGAAATCGAAATAACCGAGGTAAGGAAAACTTATTGATTCATATAGCAGCACAAGAATTCCGCATTCAATTCTTCAAACCATTAGACATAGAGCAGACAGCCATTCCTCCAAAGCTTTTTAGCAATCTTTGATTAAGTAAAACATCTCAGATATCCAGTGCGAGTCTCTAATGAGGATTATCAACCAACCAACTCTTTAAACAATACAGAGGGTCGGTATATATAGGGAAAATTATCCAAAAACTAACCTATTACAGCCGACCTAAATAGGGCTGAAAGAAAAAGATTACTTTAACCTAATATTATCTAGAAATAAATGTATGAAAATATCTTTGAGCTGCGCTGAGGGTAGCTGTATCTAAATTGAGTTAATGTCTGTCTTGGGTGGCTCAGTGCAGTCCTCCTGTAATAATTGTGATTTGTCCTTTATCTCCACCTCTAACTTGGTTTTGTTGCTGCTTTGCTAGCATTAATGTGCACTAATCCCGACCAGATAGGCTTTTAAATGGCCTTAACTGCTTTGCTGACTTTGATGAAGGTTTTTAATTTTCACCTGATTTGATGTTGCTGAATTGATACTCTTTGCCGCTTCCTGATACTCTTTGGCGCTGATCCTGGAGTCTTTAATATCTTCTGAATGGTTTAGATTGTCCCATCGATCCTTCATGGTAGCTGCTCGGCCTTCTGTTGCTTTAAAAACTATGTTTGCCCCTTTCTGAATGCTTCGCGAAGTAAAACGGGTCATTCTGCACCTTTCGGGCTTGTTGGGGGCTGCGCGATGAGGGGCTTTCCACTTTGGCCCATTTCTAATCGCACATGAAAAACTACCTCAGAATTTGAATCCGGGCTTCCTAAGCACGATTTTCGCCCTTCGTGCCTTTTTGAGTGATGACGTCAGTAATGGGTCCCAGTATGGAGGTGACGTGGTAGGGTGACGTCAGCAGTATGGCGGGTGACGTGGAAATGCACGGTGGCAGTGATGTGGCAATGGTGCGTTGGCAGTATGGTGGCAGGAGGCCGACGCAGGCAGATGACGCAATAGGATGACGTCACTGGGACGTGGCGGGGAGGTGACGTCATGGTGAGGACGTGGCGCCGACGTCTCCCAGGGGGGTGTGGTTTGGCAGTTTCGGGCGCACCGCCTTTGCACTGAAGCGGTTTCGGAGGAAGGGGCTCTGCCACACCCGGGAGGGCGACGCATGGCGGGAGTATGGGGGGAAAATCGTCGAACTCTCAGACGATAACTCTCGGCATGTTGGTGTGTGAAAAGACCCGCCCACCATAGATCTTGGGCGGGCCAGATCTAACGGCCGACGGGACAGGTAAGTCGGTGGAAGGTTAGGGTGGGGACCCGCCCGCTATTTTATTTGTTTATTCATAGGGCGGGGGGGGTTAAACATTGGATATGTGGGTTTATGGGTTATGCGTCGGGGAATTAAACGATGATTTAATGTTCAAAAAAGCATTTAAACATTTAACTTTTGGGAATAATGACTGCGGAGGGTAGAAATATGAGGTTTTTTTAGGGTGAAGGGATGGGTAAAGGTTATTAACTTAACCAGATGTCAAGTTAATCCCAGGGTTTGAACGTGGAAGGCTAATGTCAAGCTCCTGGTGAACTCAACATTTCCCAAACTTGATATTATATGGCTATAGTGCCAAGGGATGGGGATATGTACCTAGGGGATTTTTATACTTAGTTTTAGTAGGGGAAGGGGAAACAGATAGGAAGCTCTATAGTAAAATTAGTAGTTAAAATGATAAGTGATCAGAAAGTGCTAAGTATGTGAAACTTAGGCTGTTAGGGGGGAAAATGATTCATAGAGGAAGTATGAACATGCCTTGAGTAAAGCAGATCTTCACCAAGGAAAATGATGTGGAAATGATGAAACTAAGAGGCTCAAGCAGATCTTGACCTCTTCAGGGGAATTAGTGAGTGATTTGGGGGAAAAGGAAGAAAGGGAGGTTAGAGATATCCAGTTTGAGTTCCTCCAAACAAAAACTGCCTTGTAGCTGTGATATGAAGTACAATATCACTTTAAAACACAAGACTGATCACATATCAACATTCTGCAACCTCAAAGAGTACCTACCTAGCCTACTTATCTAGCATTTTTTCTTCTTTTTGGTTTGGGTGCATTTAGACTTGCAGACCCTACTTTACAACTTTTCTTTTGGCTGCCCTCCTATCTAATTTTATCCTTATTTCTTCCAAGGGCCCAGATTAAGCAGTTGGACTCCTTTGTTTCTCTACCTATCTACAAATCTGCTAAGCTTAAGCTGTTTGGACAGATATCAATTCTCTATATTCTAAAACAAGAAATTGAAACCTAGGGAAGCCAAGATTAAGCTGTTTGGACTTCCCTTAACATAACATTCTTCAAAAATGGTTAAGTCATCAAAATTGGAATACAGTAGTGGCATTTGGACTGGCACACTTTCATGGCCTCTTCTTTGGCCTTTTTCTGTAAATATGGAGCATTGCAGGATGCAAAGTATGACATATTTGTCATGTAAAACTGTCAATCATGAAAGATGAACACCTGTTGCAACAGGAGGCTAACAGGGCAATTGTTATTCCAGAGTTTTGGTCTTTTTGGAGAAAGACAGATCAAGCAGCCTCAAAAAGAGTCAAAGACACAATGTTAGATGATGCTTGGTGGGAGAGGGTAGATCTCACTATTAAGATCATGGACCCTATCATTGCTTTGCTACGCTTTGCAGATACAAACAAACCCATCCTACAAGATGTTTATGAGGAATGGGATTCCATGATTGAGTCTGTGAGGAAAATTATTTTACAAAGTGAGTGCCCTAAGTATGATACATCATCAAACACCTTCTTCACCACCATATAGGATATTCTTGTCAACAAATGGGACAAGAAATGCACACTTTTGCATTTTTTGGCTCACTCATTGAACCCAAAATACTACAACCATGAATGGTTGAATGGTGGACCTGTAGATGCCCTCCTCACATGGATGGTGAAATTTCATAGGGGAGGAAGAATGCATTGAGGTAGATATTTCAGGATAGAGAATCCCTTGATGAGGTGGAGGATGCCTTTGCAGAGTTTTCCATTGGCACTGAGCGATTTGCAGGGTATGATGTGATTAGAGACAAGTGGGCTAAGAAGCTCTATTCTTGGTGAGAAAATCATGGGGCAACAAACCCTCCTCTACAGCAGTTAGCCATGAGGCTCCTCTCTCAGGTGACTTCATACTCTTGTTGCGAGAGGAATTGGAGCACATATGGGAATTTGTATAGTGTCAAGAAGAGAAGACTTGAGCAGCCTAGGGTAGAGATAATGGTGTATGTGCACACCAACCTTTGTCTTATTTACAGGTAGAGGGATGAGTGGTTGAACATAAAGACAAAGATGTGGGATGTCTTTCCTGATGATATGGGTTGGGACAGAAATGTTGAGTTGGCATTAACCAACTTGGATCTTAATGATCTAGTGCTAGAGCCTATCACTTTTGATGATGGTGATACTCTTGAGGGGTCATCCTCCACACTGACAGATGCAAAATTACATTGGATACAAAGGAGGAGGATGTAATAGAGGAGAGTAGTGGTGACCATGACAATGATGATGATTGATGAGCTACCTACTACCTTGTAGTTGTTTTGTATTTTCTATTTATATTTGCAATTGGCATTGTTACTACTTATGTAACACATTTTGATTTTGATGACTTAATGATAAAATTATAGTTTCCTGTCTTTCTCCTATTGGATCATGATGAATTTGTCACAATTGTATTTGTATGCATAATGTTACATTGTACAACTTACAAATTTTAAATTTACAATGTAGAATCTAGAACTATGTCTGAATTTGTATCATGACTGGGAATTTGCATAAGAAATATCTATTTAGTATTAATTTTTAATATATATATCTATATATATCTATATATATATATATATATATATATATAACATGTCCTGTTTCAAGGGGTCTCCGTGCCTGTGTCAGACACTCAAATTTGCGTGTCCTATGTGTTTCATGTCTCTGTGTCGGGTGATTGAGGTTTGGTCACTGGCTCAATATTAGTAACATTGGTTTTGAATCCTATTTTTGGTAAGTTCATCTACTTTATATCCAAAATTTCTTTAGGAGCGTGATTTAATTGCATTAGTGATAATGTATTTTAGACATGTTATTTAAAGATCTCCACTTCTATATATCTCTCACAAAGATATGAGTGTGTGTTTCTACCAAACACATCCATGTGTGTGCTTCTACCAACCTTGTTTGTGCGTTTCTTCAACAATAGTCCCCAAAACTTGGTGCAAAATTGTTAGGAACTTAAATAACTATACCATTCAACCAATTCCATAAGGATCTCAAGTCAAAATCTTACTTATTTTACATTCCAAATGATTCAAATACCATGGCACAAATCTCTGGAACTTTGATGTTATTACAATGAAATGGAAGTTTAAGTAGAAAGGTCAACTAGAACTATGAAAAGAAAATGAAAGAGGAGGCCAAAAGAACTCTAATTATTGCAAAGTCTTGGGGGATGAACTTGAGACTATTGTGATTTGGTGACTTGATCACTGATTTCTCATACTGTGTTCAAGATGTGAGTTCTCAAATAAACAAAAAAGCAAAATATGGTGGCACAAAAATTGTGGTATGGTTTGACTGTGCTTAATTTGTGAGTTATTGTGCTCTTACTTCCAAGATCAACTACATGGGGAACTTGTTTGGCAAGAGTGCACTTTTTATTTTTTCCCATTAAGAGGGGGATTGTTTTCATGATGTCATCAGCAATGCATTATACATGCTTGCAAACACCTTGGAATTTTAAGAATTGAGAGAATGGCCCATGTTTATTTACGATGGTTTTGACAAACAAAGAGAATTGGATGAAGGAAGAAAACATGTTGGATCATGTTTGATCTAGTTTAGCAATCATTTAGAAAGTGGTTTTGATCTTCACAAGATCATTTGGAAAGTTTTCTCTTATTTAGTTATCAATTGGTTTTGTGTGCAATATGGTTTCAAAGAAAAACGTTTTCTTGGCGTTTTGTTTGTTAACTATTATTAAACCTTGGATCTTCCATTCAATCATGAAAGAATTTTGATAGGAGGTTACTTTTGGCCTTGGTCTCCCGTATCTCTTTATTACTCAAGGTTATAATGAGGTCTACCCCTATAATCAAGCAGATTGCAGACGCCTCTCCCTTATATTCTCCAAAAATCCCTCTGCTTTAAAGATCCATATATATTTAACAAATCTAGGTCCTATTTTGGTTTCCTAAATAACATCGAAACTAATAGTACATGGTCATATTTTAGAACACATACCTTATGAAAATCTTGCTTCCAACCATTTAACCAATTTCTCGAGTGTCCTTGAGCATGAGACCTCAGATTACTAGTCGAGGAAGTGCTTCCTTAGTGTAAAGATGCCTCAGTAAAGGTTTCTTGCATAAAAATAATTGAAGGCTTGTGAATGGTCAATAGACTTTTAAGGAAATGTAGCTTTTAGGTGATGCCCAAACTCCTATTATTAATTGTGTGTAGGATCATTGGGGAGTATGGATGGGTTTAGATTTGATATAAGAACCATGTCAATGCTCATACGTCTTACTTCCTCTACTTCCCTGTCTATATTTGCTATCACCACTATTGTATAAGAATTCCTTGCAAGTGGTTTCTTGCTTTCTTTCTAGTCTAGGGTTGCTCCTATTCCTCTTTCAATGATTCAAAGGGTTTACCTTCCTCTCTTGCTCTTTGATCTAGTGAGGAAGCTATGATTGGTTTGTGCGTTTGTTAGAGGAGGGCTCAGAGCATTGTTTAGGGGAAGTCAGGTCCACCTGTGTATTCCTTTTGTAAACCTTTGTCTGGGGCGTCTTCCTTTGTTTTTTTAGTGTGCCTTTCCCAGGACTTGAGGATGTAAGTTCCAAAGGTGCAGTTTCCTATGAAGGCATTAGATGAAGCTTCTTGAGATGTTCTATATGCTAGGGAGTTGACCACCATTTTCAATTAATAAGGTTTCAATGATTAACAGTCATTTTTAAGTTGCTCCACCTTATTCATTATACTTTCCATGATTTTTGGAATTAACATTGTTGCATGAGAGCCTGATCACACCATGGGTTCATTCCCCTTATTCAATGAGGGTCTTTTCTTAGTTGGGTTTGAATCCTACTCACCTTCTCCCTTCAATGCTTCTTGCTGGGAGTCATAATATTTGGGTATGAGTCTTGGAGGCATTAACATTTAGACTCTTGATGCCTCATGATTGCAAACCTCTTTTCCCATCTTCTCTTGCCAGGCACTTGATGTCCTTTAGATCTTCCTTCTTGATTGCCTTGTATTTTGTTTGAGGCTAATGTCCGATTCCTCTTAACCTTCCTTTTCCCTTTCTCCCATGGTGGAAATTGCTTCTAACTTGTAAGCTCTAGGTTAGTCCTTGGGGTTTTTGGTTCTTTCCTTTTTTTCTTCATATCTTGAACATACTTTTGGCAAGTGTTATGTCAAATAGTTGATTGTAATAAGGATTGTATCATCATCAAAGTTTTGTAGCTTTGGATTAATTGATGTGAAATATTTCTTGAGGTTATCCGACCTTATTGGTTCTTTAGCTAGGCTTCCTACATGATCTTCTTGAATTGATTGATTGCACCTTTTCGTATCGTTAGGTAGCGCATTTTCTCTTTTCCAAAATGTGAAGTGTTGACCAATAATCAATTGTCCATCTCTACTCACCCTAATTGGTTTTTTAATTGGGGTTCCTACAGTTTCCTCTTAAATTGATTGATTAGGCCTCTTCCTAAAGGTGGGTAGGACATTTTCTCTTTTTTTCCATGTTAATTTGGCAGCTAAGTGACAAATTCCAACCATGGGACAAGATTTCTCCTTTCGAGAAGACCGATTTTGACTATTGAAGCACTCAACTTGGAGAAGGGAAAGTGTATTTATGAAGAAAAATCCACATATGCACATTTGGTTAGGTCAGCCCTAAAGCAAATTGGACACCCTTGGAAGCCTATAAATTCAAGTGACTTCAAGCTCATTTGGATATCACCAAGAATCTTCTTCTTCTCTTCTTCATTGATTGGTTTGCAAAGGTCTGAGGTTGGGTCATGAAGATTGGTTTGTATTGGTTTTTCCGAAGCTCACATGTGTTAGGGTTTTCGTTTCCAACCACGGGATTGACACATGAAATTTTCGGCTATAACTGTAGGCATGCAGGCTCATTAGTGCAGTTGGAATCCCTCAAATGCACGTATAACTCTACCTCCATGCGGTTGGGCTCTAGGGTTACAATTTGACATTTGATCGCAATTGACCGCATACAAGACAAGTTGACTCTGATCAATATTGATGCTGGGAACATATTTGTGAATGTTGTTGGGTTAATTTTGTTGTATCGTTTTTTATTGGCTCATTGTACTCTTTGTTGAACATTTTATGACAATCTAATAAAAGAAGAATTTCAAAGGGTTTTCCCCATAGTGAGTTTTTCCTTGGTCATTGACTGAAAATTTGGTCTCTTGTTGATGTGTTGATTGTCTCCTTTGTCATTGCATTTATTGTTCTATCTTCAATTATTGTTGATTGTTATTAAAATATTTCTAATTGAAGAATTGAATTGGGATAAAGTAATTGAAACAACGAAGAGCAGTGTGAAATTTAACATGGTTTTAGAGCTAAGGTGAAGGACAAGCCCAAAAGGAGACACGAATTGCAATCATGTTTGGAAAGTTGAAGGAGCCTATCTAATCAATTCATTCTTCAAGGATCATGAGAAGTTGAGTGACTCATCTAAGTTTTCTGCTTGGAAGACTAGGTTGGAGATCATAGCTTGTAACAATGATGTTTTGGAATTCATTCAAGGAAAGGTACTTGAGCCTCCATAGAATGCTTCCACTGCTTCCAAGAACAAGCACAAGAAATATGATTTGAAGGCCAAGAAAATTATATCAGATGGTTTATAAGATAATTTACTTGCATATTTTGGAAATTTGAAGAAGTCTAAGGACATGTATGATAAGATAGTTGGCATGTATGAAGTCAACAATTTGAAAGAAATCCTCTCCTTGAAAGACCAACTCAAAGATATGAAGATGAATAAAGGAGAATCTATGCAATCCTACATTATGAGGATATCTCGTCTTAAAGATAAATTGCATGGAGCTGGGGGAACTATGTCTGACAGGAATTGGTGATTGTAACTCTTAGGGGCCTCCCTCCCATTGGGGAAACCTTCATACCTACTATAATTAATAACAACAATTTTATGTCATTTGATGAGATTATTGGAAAGCTCACTCAAAAAGGATTCTATGCAATCCTTCATTATGAGGATATCTCGTCTTAAAGATGAATTTCAAAGAGTTGGGGAAACTATGTCTGACATGGAATTAGTGGTTGTAACTCTTAGGGGCCTCCCTCCCATTGGCGAAACCTTCATAACTACTATAATTAATAACAACATTTTTTTGTCATTTCATGCTATTGTTGGAAATCTCACTCAACAAGAATCGAGGATGATTTCAAGGGGTATGATCCAAAAGCACGAAGAAGGAGAACCCACTGCATTCATCACTCAAAACAAGAAGAAGAAAGGAAATGTAGTTCCATCAAATGCAAGGAAGCCTCCTCCTCCAAATCCAAAGAAAACGAATAATAGAGAATCATCACACATTGAATGTTACAATTGTCACAAGAAAGGTCATTATGCCCGAGATTTCCCTGAGAAGAACAATGGTCCACGCTACAACACTAGAAGCAACAATACCAGGTTTAATGATGAAAGAAGAAAAGGTTACCAAAGGAATGATTGTAATGAAAGAGATGAAAGAAGAAGAAGAGATGCTCAAAGTGATCATGAAGAGATCATCGTCCTCAAAAGAAGTCAAGATACTCCAAGTATGAAAGTAATGTTGCCAATCAATCTAAATATATTCTTTTATTTGCTCTCACTAGTTCCTCTCTGGATTCTTGGGATAGTTTGTTGGTTTATAGTGGGGCCACTAATCATTTCTCTAAGTATAAGGAAGTTCTCTCTAATTTGGTAGAGAAGGAGTCAAATTTGAAAGTTATTCTTGGAGGCAACTCCACTCATCCTGTTAAAGGATTTGGGTCCATCAAATTTCATTTGGACTTCATGGAATTTTTTTTGCTCCACGATGTGATGTATGTGTCGGGAATGAAAAAGAATTTGGTATCAATATTAGCTTTAGAAGACAAAGGGATGAGGGTTGCCTTCATCACGGGAAAGGTTCTTACTTGGCTTGTTGGAACTTCTGAGAGATGCATTTACATTGGGATCAAGATTTGAAGGACTCTATAGAGTCAGTAGAAGACCTCTTCTAGCATTGGTTGATCATACTAATCATATAAGTGAACTATGCCATCGAAGATTGGCTCATCTACATTATGATGCTCTTCCAAATTGAAGAAATTGGTCTCTGGTATTCTCGAAGTTCAAGCCCAACATGAGGGAGTATGTCCAGGTTGTGCCAGATGAAAGAAGACAAGGGGACTATCATCTTCATAAAATTATCATCTTCATAATATTTCTCAATGCTTTCAATAAAAGTAGAAGCATGTTTGCAACAATCATGAACCAAATTTAATGATGGATAAGATGCTTGATATCTTTCAATGAACAAGGCATGAAAATCCTTTAAACAATAAATACAAGTAGGCGGCAAACTTTCATACCAAGATTGGGCTTTACCTTCCAGAGTGGCCATGAATATCTTCATCAAGAAATCTTCAGGAAAATCAACCTTCAACTTGCGAATATGCATGTGAAATCTAACCAGATGTAGAGCAGCGTCCTTCCTACCATCATCTTTAAATGTAGGCAAATTCCTTGACCAATCTACCTTCGGAATTTTATTTGGAAAACCAGGGATGTGATCTCGGCTCATAGGAGCATATCTTCTTGCAACCCGATCCATTTTGAAAAGCTCAAAGCTACTAATCTTCCTGCAGTGAAGTCACCATGAAGCATTGATCTCTGGAGTTTTCAGTGAAGGAGTCGCTAGTGAATGATTTCAGCCTTGTCAGTGTCTGATCGTTGTCCACCATCAACAATCAGATCTAAACTTGATACATGTACTGGGGTAATTAACAAGTTAGATGTCACGTTTACAAGCTAGACCGGAGATTGACTGAAGCAGCGTTTATCTAATCTCGATAATGCAAAGCAAAAGTGTTTCGAAGGCTACCTGGCATAACTTCAGGCTCTGTCTGTAGCTTATAAAACAAATGACATCAACAAGCAAACCATTTGTTATCCCCAGTATGGTCGCCAATATGTTAGCGCTTGAATCTGCCTCAGGCTGAAGAAGACAAAATCCAAGGCAACATCAAACCACTTAGCCTCATAGCTAGCCCTACGGGGACAGGAGAGGGATCTCTCCAGGTATATCTCGGCAAAAGGTCTTCAAAGGGCGGAGATGACCAATAAAGAACACTGATTTTAGGCTAGTAAACTGATAGGGAAAGTTTTATTTTAAATTTTTAGGGTTTTGTTGGAAAACTGAGCACGGCAATTTTGGGTGCGGGGATGAGACACAGTTTTTGCAGAGGTCTTTTTGGGGCAAGGTAGGAGATTATCTTGATGCCTTTGAAATAAGTGAATGGATATATATGACCGGTGAGGAGTCAAGGAGAGAAAGAAACCATCGAGAGTTCTCCTTAAACAGATGAAAACATTGATATTAAGCAAACTTAAAGGCAGAGCATAGAAACCATGAATTCTACCTTAACACTTCATTTACTTAATTTGCAGAAGAGAAGAGTAGGAAAATGATGCTCATAAAAAACTTACAAGTACATGAGAGAAACACACCATCAACACAAATAACCACAGGAATCCCAAATAGTGCTGCAAAACCCTGGTCTTTCCTTTGCCAAAATTGCAGAGATACAAAGTATAAAACAGTCTAAGCTTATCCCTCAAGAGTCCAACCTCTCCAACCCCTAAAAATGATTGAGAAAATACATAATATAGGCAAGCTAACACATTCCCTTGCCTCTAGGGGTCGATCTCATCATTTTAGGAGCTGTTTCAACCAATTCTAAACAAAGCACTACAATCTAGGCAGTCAAAACAACTTGCCTCTATAAGCTAGGAAACCAATTCATTCATTAATTTTTTGCCATTTTATGAATGAATCTTCTAGAATAGGTAAAAAAGTGTCATGTCAACATGAAATTACATCAATTACATCAAAGAGGATGAAAAATCCCACCAAAAAGTCAAAACTAGTCAATCCTGCGTTTTCCTGAGCTGAAGGTGCAAAACTGGCAAATTTTCCCAACGCGTAGCGCGCCATTTCTCATCGCGTAGCACGCCTTTCAGGCCACTTTTGAGGCACTTCCCGGCATCAAAATGAGGCAAAAGTGGGCTTGTTGGAAAGGTCTGGATGTCTAATCTCCTGCCCAAGTGGAATTTCTCAATTTGGTGGCCATTTGCCCCTCCAAAATTGGAATCTCCCAAGACTGCTTCCTCTGTGTCCAAAAAGTGGCAGAAGGTCATTTTTTGCTTGTTTTTTGACCTTTTGAGGGCCCAAACCTCAATGAAATGTCTTGGCAGTGGCTGAGCAAGTGTATTTTGTCATGAAAAATCCAAAAATTCTTATTTTTCGTGAAATGGACCTCCCCAACTTAAGGGTAGCGCACGGCGCGCTACGCGTTGAGGGCAAAAACCTGTTTTTAGCAAAAAAAATTCAAAATTGACCAAAATTGCTCCAAATTTAATGAATTTTGAGCTGGAGGTGTATCATTGAGCACCATGCTCCTTCAAGGTGGCTTCAGCCAAAATTTGAAGTGGATCAGGCATTTTCTTCCATTTTAGTGCCTTGGCCAATCGTCCTTTAAGTACCTTCATTTTTGCTTTGCACACATGCATGCGGGCCCAATAATGATTCTTCATGTGATGAAGCAAGTCTTTGTCTCTATTGGCTTTCGCCAACAACCCCTCAAAGTGTCGGTTGACCTTCTCAAGCACAAATTTCCACGCAACAAGTGTCAAATCACCCAGTCTTTTACGGGCCAACCTACGGTCTTCACGAATTCGTTGCAGCTCTATAAGTGTGTGCTCGTCCTCTAACTATTTATTGCGCTGCTCTAGATACTTGATATATGAAGTTGTCTCATCATGACTAGTAACAAAACCTGATGGCTCACCTGAAGGCCTCTCCTCATCCTTGGGCTTCTTGCCCTTATCCTGTACATGCGGTGCTGCTGTCGAAAGCGAGACCCCTTCCACACGAGGTGGAGATAACACTCGCTGTGCTGATGAAGTCAATGGGACCCCTTCCACCCCGGGTGGAGATAGTACTCGTCGTGCAGATGCAAATAAGGCCCTGTGTCCTTGCTGATATGTCACACATGCTGGAGCGCTGACATGCTCTACCTCAGGAATGTCAAACTGATGTGAAGGCCCTCCCTCATCATGAACAATCTCAGGAGGTGGCTGTGGCGTTGTGAAAAGGTCACGAGAAATAAAATCCTCGCAAGTAATGCCCTGCTGTGCCAACTGATGCATCACTATGATTTTGATCAATGCATAATCATAGATGCTTTTATGCTGATGTGCTCGGCTCTTCCTTTGTACTAAAGGAAAAACTGAGTACAAACCATGGACATGAAGCCTACCTGTGTTTTAACTGAGTTAGAGGAGGATTTGAATGCTTGCTGACAAGTTTCTGGGCGAAATCCCCAACACGTAGCGTGCCTTGCCCAAAGCATAGTGCCCCTCTGACGCGTAGCACACGTGCAAAATAACACTGAGAAAGGCTCCCTGACGCGTAGCGCGCCCTCCCTGACGCGTAGCGCGCACCCAGCAACATAGTGAATTTTACAGGAGGCTTTTGGAGGCCTTCCCGGTGTCCAAATTGGGCGCAGGATAGCTCATTGGAAAGGTCTTTGCGTCTGATTTCCAAAAAAACTAGAATTTTTCAATTTGGAGTTTATTTTCCCTGTCAAAAATCAAATCTCCCAA
This sequence comes from Pinus tabuliformis, assembly GCA_031772625.1. Taxonomy (NCBI): domain Eukaryota; kingdom Viridiplantae; phylum Streptophyta; class Pinopsida; order Pinales; family Pinaceae; genus Pinus; species Pinus tabuliformis. The sequence goes on from CM062819.1 coordinate 1,954,493,872, forward strand.
GACTGGTCAAAATGTGTGAAATGAGGCTGCCTCAAGGCAGAGTGCTGTTGCAGTCAACTTTTTAATGCCTTCCTCAACTCCAAATTGAGCTCATGATAGCTCATTGGAAATCTATTTGTGTCTAGTTATCATTTGATTCATCAAGAAACAATTTTTTCCAACCAAGCTAGGAGAAAACTTGATTTTCCCAAGGTCCCTTCAGAGGTGCATTCGATTCTCCCGAGGCGATTGTATTTTTGACATTTCTCTAAAATCATGACACCTGTGTAAAAAGTGAGAGAGGTTTTTCTAATTTGGAATGTTCTGGAAAAAAACCTCTCTCAGTTTTCCAAAATTCATCTTTGATTGCTCTGAAACATCTTTTGAGTGAAACTTATCCCGATGTGTGGAACAAGGGATTTTGTCGAAATGAAGCGAAATGAAGGGGATAAGGGGCTTCTAAATTCTTGGGGAAATTTTTGGAAGTAGGGAGGGATGTTAAGAAGCATGGGGAAGTGGAATCTCAGAGATCGAGTGAGGGGAAGGGGTCCAAAAGGGCAAAACACAGTCCTAACCTAGAAAATTGCCAAGTTGTAGCAAGAAACTAGGGTTTGCGCGAAAATGAGGAATTTGGGGGATCTTAGTGATGGGAAGCATTTGACAAGGTACATGAAAGATAGGGGAAGGTCTATGAACATCTGGATACAAGTTTTTCTAATGATTTGACCATCCCAGAGAAATTAGCTTTCAAAACCCTAGGAGAGGGAAATGACCTTGCCTAGGCGCAACTAAAGCATGAATAAGCTGTAAAATGACTCATTAGACACTGACATGATAATGAAAACCCTATGAATGATGATAGACTCAGCTGAATAGTGACATAGATTGGCGTTTGGGCAATTTTGAAAAGATTAAAAGCAAACCCTAGACCTAATGCCTAGTGACCAAATTTTGCTTGAAGACTCACTAAAATGACAAAATTTGACCTTGACACTCTGAGACCACTTTGTAAGAGCATATTTGATCACTGGAGGAAGGCTGGAAAGACTGAAACTAATAGTTCTAATGAAATATATTGAAATAATCATCAAAAACATACCTTTTTTAGTACTCCACACACCCCCTTGCTTACCCTGTTTCATGACCTCATGAAAACATTATAGTTGACATGCAAGGCAGTGAGAGAATAGGCTGGAGATGGAATCTCGTGTGGAGGCCTACAGCCATGATGAGTAACTAGGTAGTCAAAGAAATGGCATGTCTGACCCTCAGGCATCTCATACAGGGCTTGGTATCCGGGTGCAAGGTGCCAAATAATTGGACTCCGGAACCTATATCCTAACCAGGATGGCCCTGCCCTCAAAAAAATTTTGCCATAGAGGTGAAAGCAGTTGGTAGCTAATTTAAAATTCTCATACTTAAACGGTTCCCTGAGCTGGATATTCGGATTAGAGATTTGATACAGAAATTTAGCTGCATCAATGGCAAGGTCTTTGATAGAAAGAAAGTATTCTAATCCCTATCGAATGAGTGCCTCATGCATGGGTCCTAATGTTTCAATTACACCTGGAGTCTTCATAAGGTTTCTATGTGCTTTCCACAACTGTACTGGGTTCCTAGGCTCAACTCTTACCCACAAATCTAAGTCGTTTTCTTGCCTCTTGAAAGTATTATAGGCTTTAAGCCATTTAATTTGATTGACCCCAAATGAGATGAACGCCTGCAATTGGATGTCTCCAACAAAAGGGCCAGGGTTTAGCTCGGTCTCCTGGTCTAATACAGGTTTATGTAAATAGAACTCACACAGCAGTCTCTGGACTTTTACTCCGTAGTGCTTATAGCAGTCTATAAAATCATTGACAGTGTTAATTTGTATGGGAGCACCTGCTTTAAAAACTTTTATTTTTAATTGCAAATACCGTTCCAGTAAAAACAGGACATAATTCTTGGCAGGGGCTCTACATGCTAAGACATCATTGTATAAAGAACACAAGGTATCCATCTGCTTGATAACGATATCTAGCCTATGAGTTACATTTGCTACTTTCTCTTGTTCCTTCTGCCAACCTTCAAAAGCTTGGCTTTCGGATTGATTGACGTTCCTAAGCTGCTGATGTAGCTCTTCATACTTTTCGCGAGGGACCGTTTGCTCTCTAAGCTTTTCTGCTTCTTGCTGAGCTTTCTTCAACCCCTTTCGCAGGGTTACTGTTTTTGGATCTCTTCTCCATGTAGCGGTGGAGACCGAGAGTTTTACTTGAACTTTTCTATTGCGTTGCTTTGAGTTTAGAACCCTTATCACTCCTGAAAGTGGTGCCTCCGTCTGAATTTCCTTATCACAGGTCATCATTTCATCCATTTCTATTTTAACGTGAATATCAGTTTGTTGCTCTTCCTTTTCAATTGGAATAGCAGTCTGTTCCTCAGCATCATTTGGAACAACAGCCTGGTTCTCAATAGGGTTTTGAACAACAGGATGAATTCTGGTCCTCAGCCCCTTTTCCTTGCGGGGTTTTGCTGGAGTGGTCACCTTTTTCCCTCCTGAATTCCTTTTTACCCTTTGCCTTGCTTTCGGGATCCTAATCTGCTGGTGGAGCTGGACTATTATATTCAATAATCTCTGTTGTTCCTTTCGCAATTCTTTAATCTCCAAAATTTCGTTAGAAGGAACAGAAGGTTGTTCACTGCAGCCTGGACTGTGACTAGTTCCCGGATCTTCCTTCTGGGGTGTTTCTTCATTATTTTCGCTCTGGCTGTTCTGGGGCAGGAACCCTAACTGGTTCTGTCATTTCTTGGGCAACTTCTCTTTCTGCCCCTGCTTCCTCCGGAATTCCTTTCGGTGTCTTCTGGTTAGGAACAGATTGTTCCTGTTCCGTATCTCCTATCATCTCTTTATCATGAACAGGCAGATTCTCTTCTTCTACCTCCTTTGCATGTGATTCTTTAGGTGCATTTTCCTCCTGGGGTTTCTTTTCGTCATGGAGGTCTAATGGACTGGAAGGTTGGCCATATTCACCCATATTGGCCAATACTTTGGCCAATTTATCTTCTCCCACTGGGTCCTGCAATGGGCTACCTTCCTACTGTTCCATTTCCTCCTCCTGCTTGGATTGCTCGGCTTCTTCTTTAGAATGCTCGGCTCCTTCTTCATTTTCCTTTTCTTCTTCAAATTCCTCAGCCTCTTCTTCTTCTTCTTCAGATTGCTTAGCCTCTTCTTCTTCTTCTTCTTCAGATTGCTTGGCCTCTTCTTTTTCTTCTTCTTCAGATTGCTCGGCCTCCCCTTCTGGCCGTGAGGGTTGTTCATCTTCAATTTCTACCGGTCGGATGGTGTTTTCCAGGAGCTTCTCCAGCCTCCCTCGTATCCGTGCTAGCCAGACCGATTTCCTGCGTTTTTCTAGCCGTTTCGGGTGTACCGGTGGTATGTTTATGCTTTTCCAATTCCTTGCGTTTTTCTGGATGCTCGGATGTACTGGTGGCATGTTTCTGTTTTGCTAATTCCCTGTGTTTTTCTGAACGCGCTGATGTACTGATGGCATGCTTATGTTTTGGAGATGGTGTTGTCAACCCCCCATTTATCATGGCAATTAGCTCTTCCCAGCTGCTCTGCTGCTGGGTGAGGCTATGACTAACAATTAACCGAATCAACCCATGATGACTAACAACTAACTCTACATGTTGTGCCTTTTTTATGCTCCATTCAATGTCATGAAGTAACGAATTCAAAAATGCAAGTAAATTTACAGAGCATTTCTGCCTTAGTACAGCTAAGAGTTTAAGATGGCGTGGTCTTACCACGTCTTTTCTGCCTTCACAGGTGATGTAGCTTTGAACGGTCCTTGCCAATTCTGCCCAGGGCTCTCCTAGCGTTGCTGGCAGAACTCCCTTTCCTCTAGTTGCCAGGCTCTGGCCTTCGTCCCGAAAGATTTCTATAATTTTCTGCAATCTCTCATTTTTTAAAGTCCATACAGGTCCGGTGGCTGGTAGTCCCAAGACTTCTGCAATTATGTTATTGGTGACTACTATATGTCTCCCCCTCACTGTGGATTAATCCTCTTGCAAATTCTGCAGGAATTCAATTGCCACCGTCTCGTTAGACTCCTGCAAGTGGTTGAGATAAGTCAGCCACCCTGCTCTTGCCAGGATTTCCCGGGTAGCAGCAGAGACTGTCAACATGTGCGGTTCCCTCCGAATCGATCTTCCTCCCATGGTTTCACTGTAAGCTCTCAATGGAACGGCAGTTGTTCGTGCTGTTTAAACACAGAGAGGCTAATAAATGCAAAACTTGTTCAAAAAACAGAGTATACAATAGAAATAGATTATGAACAGAAATTCGTGCAAAAAAATAAAATAAAAATAGTATGTCGTTGAGCCGTGCCATACCCTAGTACACAACTTTCCCAAATGGTGAGCTGACACGTAATCCAGGGAATAATGAGGTTAACCTCCCCCCGTTGATAGGTTGTCCCAGCCGTCAAATAAAGGAGCAACACCCACTCTGAAACAGAGTCATAAAGGAACAACGTATGGCAATATTCCATGTTTACAAAAACAGCGAATTACCGAAATCGAGGTGTAGAGTTAGATCGCTTATTACGTAAGAGGCTACTGTGATATGATGTGAGGCTGGGAGGATAGGACATCTGTCGTACTTTCCAAATCTCATGCAATCATTGTCAATTACTCTGCCATGATTGGTGATAATAAATTTACATGCGCTATATAATTCGGGAAATGATATATGATTATTTACTAAGGTATAAGAAATAGAAGGGTATTAGTAGCTTACTTATTGGTGTAAATAATGTGACTTCAATACCATTAACAGTGCTCTGCTGCCGACAGGTGTCCATAACCTTGGCGGAGTTGTTTATTTCACCCATGGGACCATGATCCTTTGTGTATACTTAGGGAATGTTGTGTGATGTCAAAATGTAGGCCATTATGCTGGCTTGGTGACCAGTTGACCATAATTCCATTCACGAGGAAGGAGCAAAAAGTGGGCAGGCCGGCTCGTGATGAGACCTCCTGTTCCAAGGGTTGTTTATTTGATATACCATTTGGACCATATCCTTGGTGTGGTGGCCATAGTGGGAATGCCACTTTGCTTTCATCCTCATGATCATGGTAAGCTGGCTCTTGATGAGACCCCCTATCCTGCATTTGACAACTTATAATTCATGTTTACTTTTTTCTTTCTTTTTCATAAAGTACTTTCCCTTATTTATACACAAGGGGTGGTTCAACACTCCTTAAGAGTAGTAATGGTGGAAGAAGTCTTAACATCTCAATAGGAAGATATAAACCCTTTGCTCCTATTCCTAAATAATAATCAAAGAGGATTAAAAAGGGGTCGTCATGATAAAGATGAACAATCATAGCAGAATTAGTAGAACAATGACAGCGAAAGATGATAAATAAGTGTGTCCTTCCTTTTTTCCTCTTACCAACGTAGAGCCTTATAAAGATAGCGCTTTATGATTGGCTGATTTCAGTATGTTGTGATTTTGTATCCATTGCATAAGTGCATAGTTGTATTCTAAAAGACTTGAAAGAACAGGAGCAATAAGCATCCCCAATTTAGATCAGCAAAAGGAACAAGTTGTTTCACAGGGAGAGCAAAAGCATGCAAGAAGTGTTTCTTTTGGAAAAAGGGCCAACAAGAGACCTCAAATAGCAGAAAATGCAAATGCCATTCCTTTGAAAAGGGACAGCAGAACACACAGATGTTGTTTCTCTGGAAAAGGTTGTTCCTTTGGAAAAGGAACATCAGAACATTCCAATGTCGTTCCTTTGAAAAAGGAACAACAAAAATAAAAAATGTTGTTCCTTTGGAAAAGGAACAGCAAACACACGGAAATGCCATTCCATTGGAAAAGGAACAGCAGAAATCAAAAATGTTGTTCCTTTGGAAAAGGAACAGAAAAACATGCAAAAATGTCGTTCCTTTAGAAAATGAGCAGTGGAAATGGAAAATGTTGTTCCTTTGGAAAAGGAACAGCAAAGCACGCAGATATGCCGTTCCTTTGAAAAAGGAGCAGCAGAAATCGAAATGATGTTCGTTTAGAAAAGGAACAACAAAACAAGAAAATGTCGTTCAAATCAAGAATGTTGTTCCTTTGGAAAAGGAACAGCAAAACACACAAATGCCATTCCTTTGGAAAAGGAAGGATGAAAAATGAAAATGATGTTCCTTTGGAAAAGGAACAGCAAAACACGCAAAAATAAAGAAAAAGATCCAAATTACAACGAGATGATGGCTGATCCAAAGGGATTTTCTCTTTTGGAAAAGGAACAACGAGAAGAAAATGTTGTTCTTTAGAAAAAGGAACATCAAAAAATGACAGCAAAACATTAATTCAAAAATATGTACAAAAATGATTCAAGAAAAGAACTTATGTACAAACTGTAAAAAGAAATGAATTCCTTAACGAATTACAGGTGAGGAAGACTTCTCTTCCTCCCCCAAAATCTCCATATCTGAGTCTCGGCGTAGCTTCTGGCAGAAGGACTCCCGAGTGAGTGGTTTGCGATAAAGACGAACTCGGTGGCCATTTGCCTTGAAGGCATATCCAGAACCATCAATAGTGATTAGAGTAAGGGTCCCATTGTCATGTACCTTTTGGATTTCGTATGGTCCCAACCAACAAGTCTAGAGTTTCCCGGGGAAGTCCTGAAACCTGGAGTCATACAAAAGAGCCCAGTCTCCCTCGTGGAAGACTTTATTTTTAATGAGAGCATCATGCCATTTAGCTCGCTGTTGTTGGATCAGGGCAGTGTTTTGAAGTGCAGAGAGCCTGATTTCATCCAGCTCATTGATCTACTGTAATCAATTAATCTGTGCCTCGGTTAGATCTAAGCCAACTTCCTCTGCTATTTGTAATGTTTGGATTTCGAAATCTATGAGGAAAATGGGTTGTTTTCAAAACACTAATTGATAAGTTGAGTAACCAGTGGTGCTTCTCCATGTTGTTTTGTAAGCCCACAGTGCTTCAGGTAGTCTGGCAGCCCAATCACGTCTATGTGACGCAATGGTTTTTGTTAGAATTGCTTCTATTATTTTATTGTTGCTTTCTACTTGTCCATTCTCCTGTGGGTGGTATGGAGTAGTGATTTTATGCTGGACATGATAGTTGTTGAGTGTTGCAGCTATTCTGTTCCCAGCAAGCTGTGGTCCACCGTCTGTAATTATTTCCCTTGGAAGGCCATAACGTACAAATAGATGGAACAGGAACTGTATGACAAAGTCCTCTGTAGCTCTGGGCAATGCTTCTGCTTCAACCCACTTGGTGACATATTATGTTGCCACCAAAATATATGTTTTCTAGTTTGATGATGGGTTAATTGGTCCAACGAAATCAGGAGCCCATCTATCACGCCCCTACACCTGCGGTAGTCTTCCAACTGCTTATAGCGAGGTGCGGCACCACTGAACACTTTCTTTTCACCAATACTAATGTTCATGGACTACGCCTAATTCACTTTTCCTTACTTAGTTTGTGTTTCGCAACCAAGCAATATTATGTTTAGCCTTTATACTAATGAACACCCATACTCATTCATTATCATCAGCAATTATAAAAGAGAACAACAATTGCACAGTATAAAGGGAGGGGCAACTCCCTGAACAATGAGTCTGCCCAACAATATATTATAATCAACCTTTCTTCAATAATACAAGCTTCACAAGTATCCTTGGAAAAATCCAAGTCTATACTTAGCTAATTTTACAACATAGGCAAAACAGCCTTTTACAACCTTTGTGCACACCTTGCACGATGGGCAAGTGCTCGCCTGAGCCACCAAGACACCCTCGTCAAGTCTCACACAAAACTGCACTTCTACTGATCACCGGGCACACCTTGCCCATGCCTTAACCCAATCTCCAAGTACGAACTACCTCTGTGCGTTCACCAAGACTAGCGCACGATCTATGCGCTCACCTCTTGTCACTTCTGCGCACAAGGAACTGCGCACTACTCTTGAGTGAAAGATGCTTGATCGAAAGTTGTTTTGATGCTCCAACGCATGCCACAATATATATGCTTCATGGCATGTGGGTGGGCTGCCCAGCCGACCGCCCACACACGCCATACACACCCCTTGAACGCTTGTTTTAAGTCGGCCTCACCCTTCCATCATAGGTCGACCAACCCCCATTACAAGCGCTCCATACATATGTATAACCACCGTTCAACACTTGTTCGTTCAGCAAATGTTCGTCGCTCGTTCGTCACAAGTCCGTGTAGGCCAGCTCGCGCACCCGCCGCATGCAGCCTAACTCACCAGTTCGCCCGTGCCCATGCCCGCGTGTGCACCAAATCGTCGGTCACCCGCGCTCGTGTCCGGCATGTGCCCCGACTCGTCTCTCACCCGTATCGTGCCCGGTGTGTGCCCGACTAGCCTCTCGCCCATATCGCGCCCATTGCATGTCTGCGCCCGTGCCCGGTTGGCCCGGCGCCCAACCGCATATGTGCCCGAGGACCTTACATCCTCCTCCACCTAAAATCGTTGTCATCCTCGCCAACATACCATCTCAGTAGCCATCCACCAAGATCATCACTATCCATGATGTCAACTCCTCCACATAAGGCAAACATCCCTGCAACATATGTAGAATTCCATCTCCATCATGTCTCCAACTGAGTGACCGACTGTCACCAAGCTCTCCATACCAAGGTATACACCTCATCGGTATGTCCTCCATCAGATATCATCTCGAACCATGGTCATCGACCATCTTGTCGCAATCTCCACTGCAACATCCCGTGTCGACCTCATCATGTGTCATCAATCCGCACTATTGTGAAATCAACCTTCCCTGTCCATTCACCAAGTGTAGTATCCACCCTCTCAGCTATACCAAGAACTTCAATAGGAGGAGAATTCACTGTCTTCATCTGTGCCTTTTCTAGTACAAATTTTAGCCCAATTCTTCTCGCAGTATATTCGCCCATGAAATTGTGAGAAGCCCCACTATCCACCATAGTGAGTACATTAGCACCTCCAACCTTCATTCAAACATACTCCAATCTGTTCCTCTTAGGATCTCTCCTAGAGACCACCTCCGTAGTAGCAGAAGCACCAAGTATCTGCATCATCCCCACAAAAGCACCTTCATTCTTCGCATGAAATTGTGCAATAGCAGCCACCTTTGGTCTAGAAGGATAGTTCTTCACCGTGTGTGGTCCAGCACATATCCAACACTTCAAGGATTTTTTCGTCTTCGAACCATCATCCGATTTCGAAGCATCATCCTTCTTCTTTTCCTTCGGCTTATCGAACTTCTTCTTCTTGTCATTAGAAGTCTCATCATAATGCTCCACCAACCTATCAACAATAGCAAAAGCTTCCCCAAGTGTCCTAATCTTCTGCCTCTTCACTTCATTGTGTGCCCAAGGCTTCAACCCAATAATGAAGTTGAACACCTTGTCCCTCTCCGCCATGTCAGGAAGTTCCAGAGCTGCACTTGCAAACTCTCGCTGATATGCTTGTAGGCTCCTGGTCTACTTTATGTACTTAATCTTTGTCCTTGCTTCCCATGTTTCATCTTGAGGACTAAAATGGGTCTGCAAATCTTTCTTCATGTCATCCCATGAAGTAATGTCATCAGCACTGCCATTGGCAATCTGGTCCATCCTTCTTTGCCACCACATCTTAGCATCCTTTGTTAAGAACTGAGCAGCTACCTTGACACTTGTCTCATCATCAGATAGAACCAACTGTTCCAAGTATTGCTCCATGTCCCATAGAAAGTTGCCAAGAGTTTTTGCATTCCTTGTACCATCATAAGATTCCGGTTCCTTGACTTTCACATGAGGCACTCCTCCACCTGAGTTATGTCTCATGGCTTTCTTCAACACCGTGATCTCGTCCCTAGCTTCGTCAAGAGATTTCTTCAATTTCACGATCTCTGCAAGACCCTGATCCCTTGCTTCTTCAACCTCCTTGACCCTTACTTCAAGTTGTGTACACATGAGATCAGTGTACTCATGTTGTGTCCGGAGTTCATCAAACTCTTCCTTTATCTTCGAATTGGCCTCTTTCTCTTTAGCGAACAAGTCCATCTTCTTATCCCAGGTAGTTTCCATAGCCTCCATCCTCAACAACACCTTTTCCATAAGTGCTATAGTAGCATCTTGTACATGATGACTAGACCCAGCCTGAGATTCAGCCGCCATCTCTAACAGATTCTTCTTCTTTTGCAATCTAGTTTCGACCATCCAACAGCTTCACCAAGTAGCCTGCAACTTGAACCAACCCTTGTTCCACTTGTGTGAAACGACTTCCTTCACCTGCAAGTACCCTTTCCACTGTCACGAGCAACCCTGCTCACCCGCTTCCTGCAAGACTCCTCCAAGTCTTCAGACTAGCTTTGATACCAACTTCACTTCGGTGAAGTTGTGTAGCAGCTTCAACCTTCAATACCCTGAATCAGCTTCACTTGTCATGAGCAACCCTGCTCTGATACCAAATGTCATGCCCCGACACCTGCGGTAGTCTTCCAACCGCTTATAGCGAGGTGCGGCACCACCGAACACTTTCTTTTCACCAATACTAATGTTCATGGACTACGCCTAATTCACTTGTCCTTACTTAGTTTGTGTTTCACAACCAAGCAATATTATGTTTAGCCTTTATACTAATGAACACCCATACTCATTCATTATCATTAGCAATTATAAAAGAGAACAACAATTGCATAGTATAAAGGGAGGGGCAACTCCCTGAACAATGAGTCTGCCCAATAATATATTATAATCAATCTTTCTTCAATAATACAAGCTTCACAAGTACCCTTGGCAAAATCCAAGTCTATACTTAGCCAATTTTACAACATAGGCAAAACAGCCTTTTACAACCTTTGTGCACGCCTTGCACGATGGGCGGGTGCTCACCCGAGCCACCAAGACACCCTCATCAAGTCTCACACAAAATTGCACTTCTACTGATTACCGGGCACACCTTGCCCACGCCTTCACCCAATCTCCAAGTACGAACTACCTCTATGCGTTCACCAAGACCAGCGCACGAGCTATGCGCTCACCTCTTGTCACTTCTGCACACAAGGAACTGCGCACTACGCTTGAGCGAAAGATGCTTGATCGAAAGTTGTTTTGATGCTCCAATGCATGCCACAATATATATGCTTCATGGCATGTGGGTGGGCTTCCCAGCCGACCGCCCACACACGCCATACACAACCCTTGAACGCTTCTTTTAAGTCGGCCTCACCCTTCCATCGTAGGTCGGCCAACCCCCATTACAAACGCTCCATACATGGGTATAACCACCATTCCACACTTGTTCATTCACCAAATGTTCGTCACTCGTTTGTTGCAAGTCTGTGTAGGCCATCTCGCGCGCCCGCTCGCACGCCCGCCGCATGCAGCCTAACTCGCCGGTTCACCCGTGCCCACACCCGCGTGTGCACCAACTCGTCGGTCACCCGCGCCCGTGCCCGGCGTGTGCCCCGACTCGTCTCCCACCCGTATCGCGCCTAGTGTGTGCCCGACTCGCCTCTCGCCCGTATCGTGCCCATCGCCTGTCTGCACCCACGCCCGGTTCGCTCGGCGCCCAACCGCATATGCGCCCGAGGACCTTACACCATCGCTCGAATGGTTCAATGACTAACTGTGGTTTCAGAGGCATCTCATCAAACTGACCAGGGCGTCCTGCTCGCTGGCCACTGTCACAGGCTTGGACAAATTTCTTTGCGTCTTTGAAAATTGTCGGCCAATAATACCTTGTCTGTAGCACTTTATGTCCAGTTCTGCGCTCAGCGAAATGTCCACCACATGGTCCATCATGACAAGCTTTTAAAATGTAAAATCTTTCATCTTCTCGAACGCATATCCTGATATGCATGTCTGCCCCTATGTGAAACAAATAGCCGCCAATCCATGAGAATCGAGCACTCTTTTGAACAATCTGTTTCCGCTCATTAGGGGTTAGATGTTTCGGTAGTTTAGCTACTGCTAGGTAATTGGCAACATCAGCATACCAGGGTGTTTGAACAATGACAGCAAACAGATGCTCGTCCGGAAATTGATCTTCAACTGCTGCTAAATCGATTGGCTTTGGCATTCTTGAGAGAAAATCGGCTACAGAATTTTCTTTGCCCGGTCTATCCTTGATTGTAATATCAAATTCCTGCAATAAAATCAGCCATCTAGTTATTCTGTCATTTGTGATAGGCTTATTTGATAGATATTTTATGGCAGAATGATCTGTATACAAGATAACAGGATATCCAGTAATGTAACGTCTAAACTTATTGATAGCATGTATTACAGCTACGAATTCTTTTTCAGTAACAGTGTAATTTAATTCAGCAGGGGATAAATTTTTGCTGATGTAATAAATTGCATATTGTTTTTTATCCTCCTCCTGCCCAAGGACCGCTCCAATGGTTGTATCTGAGGCATCAGATGATATCTGGAATGGAAAATCCCAATTTGGTCCTCGGAGGACTGGGGCTGTGGATATGAGCTTCTTCAGATCCTTGAAAGCACGTTCACATTTTTCTGTCCAAAGAAAATCAACGTTACCAATTAGTGCATATAGAGGTGCAGCAATGTGCGAATAATGTTCTATAAATCTTCTATAATAACCAGAAAATCCAAGAAAACTACGTACCTCTGTTTTAGTGGTAGGAGTGGGAATAAGAAGAAGTATTTGGATTTTGGCTGGGTCTACCTGAATGCCAGCTACTGAAATATAGTGTCCTAGGATAAGTCCTTCATTCATCATCATATAACATTTTTCGTGGCTTAAACAAAGCCTGGTAGCAATGCGGCGTTGTAGGACTTTTTCTAGGGTATCCAATGCTGGATCAAAATCATCTCCATATAGTGTAAAGTCATCCATGTATACTTCAAGTCCGTCATTTATTAAATCTGCAAAATGCTAAGGATAGCCCTTTGGAATGTGGCAGGAGCACTGCATAAGCCAAAAGGTAGAACTCAGTACACAAATGTTCCCCAAGGACAAGTAAAAGTAGTTTTGTCTTGGTCGAATCTGATTGTATCCACTGAAGCCATCCAAGAAAGAAAAGAATTTCTTTCCTACTAAAGTATCTAATACTTGGTCGATGAATGGGAGAGGAAAGTGGTCTTTTTGTGTTGCTTTATTTAGCTCCCTGTAGTCCACACAGATTCTCCATTTCCCATTCCTTTTTGGTACCACCACAAGCGGAGAGACCCATTTACTATCAGAGATAGGATAGATAAAATTGACATCTAAAAGTTTTTGAAGTTCAACTTTTACCACATATTTTAGATGAGGATTAAGTCTCCTTTGAGTTTGAAGAACAGGTCTGGCATCCTTTTCTATATAAATGTGGTGTGTACATAATTGGGGGTCAATTCCTTTCATATCAGGGTAATCCCATGCAAATGCTTCTTTATATTTCCTTAACAAATGGATGAGCTTAATTTCTTGTTCAGGTGTGAGGTTGGCATTAATATTTAAGGTTTTTCCCGGTTCAATTTCCACAATTTTACTATTTGCAACAGAAGTAATAGGTATTGTTTGATCATGTGTATCTTTCAGAGGATCTTCTTCTAATTCATTATCAAATGTTGCTTCTATCATGTGACACTGTGTGCAGGATCTAGATTCAGTTTGACTAATGAAATTATTAATAGCATCATCTTCTGTTTGGTCTTTGAAATCAAGTGCCTCTTCTATAGTTAATGGAGATCTAATGTTATCAGTAAGGTATGATACAGGGTGCTTATTAGTTTTGATTATTGTGACACTTGGCTGCGCTGGAGAATATAGAACTAAGTTCTTGATATTTGGTCCTCTGGTTATGGTCATATTTCCTTGCCGACAGTCAATTTAAGCATCGGCAGTGGCAAGCCAAGGTCTACCTAAAATCAATGGATGTCCATCAAGTCGGGTTTTAGGATTTATTATCAGGAAATCGGTTGGATATTCCCAGGAATCAACAGAGACCATGACATCATGTAGAGTACCCTCCGGCCTAACCACAGATCGATCATCCAATTCTAGCAAAGTAGAGGTGGGTTCTACAGATGTAATGCCTAGCTTTTGGCAAGTAGTGGTTGTTAAGATATTAATTGCAGCTCCTAGATCAAATAAGGCATTGGACAAGGTCTGACCATAAATTTGGACAGTTACAATTGGATTTCCTGGGTCTTCATATTTAATGGGTGTTTCTTTCCCTAATAGTAAGTCAGATAAAGTGCTGACCACTTGCACTCTTAGATTATTTTTTATATTCCTCCTTGGTTTCTTTATGCACAATTCTTTGATAGTTTTTACGTATATCGGGATGTCTTGAATGGCTTGGAGGAATGGAATTTTTATGTACAGATTTTGTAATTCTCCCATAATGTCAAAATCAGGATATTGTATAAGTCAAGGTATGACTAATCGTTCTAGGAACGGAGGAGAGGATGTGGTTGCTTAATTATGAGTTCGTTGTTCATTCACATCCTCTTGTTGTGAAAGATGTTCTCTGGGTAACTGCTCTTCAATCTGAACTGTCTTATCTCCCTCGGTTTCAATAATACGCCCAAATCTTAACTGAAAATCATTACACTCCCTCAGATTGGCTCCTATTTCTGGTGTTTCTATAATTTGGAGAGATTGGAGCAGCCTGTTATTTGGATTAGGGTTGGGTTGGGTTGGGAGTTGCGGTCTCAGATTAGACTGGGGATTTTGTTGTAAGGCTGGAAATGTAGGTTGAGGGAGCAGAATAGTTCCTACTGGCTGATGCATCAGTCTCTGCCAGTTTGTCTGCCAGGCTGAATTTTGTGAAGTAGGGGGAGTCCATTGTGGAGGATATGAGTTACCTTGCCAATATGGTGGAGTATAAGGAAAATTCGGCCAACTAGATTGGTTTTCCTGATTCAGCCACGGGTTTGAAGAAGGAAACGAATGTGGTGACCAGTTTGGAAACAGGGGTTGGGATTGACTTTGCCACATATTATATTGTTGAGAATTATACTGTAGAGGCTGAAAAGAAGAAGTTGGGTCTGGAAACAGACCAGATTGTCTCGGCTGCCACTAACGGCGTTGGTTGAGTAAATACACCGATTCTGGTTCTTCTTCCGCTTCCTTATATACCGCTTTCAATCCAGGAAGTGAGGGGCAGCTCTCCATAAGGTGATATTTTGTACAGATGGTGCATGTTTGGACTATATCCAGTGGACACTCCTTATGGCTATGCTTTTTCCTGCATCGGGAACAGAAGATCGCCAAATTCTGTTCTGCCTCCATTTGCTTCTGTTTGGTCTGCATAATATCAAGTTGTGTAGTCAGTGTCCCTAGTATATCAGTCTTAAAATTTTCCAATAAATTTCCAATTTCTACATGTGTTACTCCTTCTGTCGAAATTTTATTATCTCTTACAAACCGATCATGTTCTGCTGGTTTTACTCTTGTGCTGCCTCTCGAGCTCCTGATACATAAATCAATAATGTCAGCAAAATTTTCTTGATAAATATCCCCTTTTCCCATAATGTTTAATGTTTCAATCCATTGTTCCTTCATGCCCCTTATCAATGTTGTTTTTAACATATTATCAGGTAAAGGTAGTGATGCATAAGGAGATCTTTGTAGATTATACTGGAAACGTTCCACATACTCCTCTAATGTTTCATTCGGTCTAGCTGTCATCTGGAATATTCCGTCCTTCAGTGCTCTAGACCTGCAATAATCCTAATATTTTTTTAGAAAAGATTATTTCATTTGATCCCAGTTATTTATAACCCCGCCACCTAACTCCTTAAACCATCTTAAAGTAGCCCCTTTTAATGTAGAGGGAAATAGTTTCAGTTTCTGGGGGTCGGTGGTGTAATCATATCCCCTACACAACACACCAAATTCAAATAAAAATGCATCCAGATCTTCTGATGTAAGACCATGAAATGTAGGGATATGTTGAAGAGGGATTGCTTTCATAGGCGCATTTGCTGCAAAATCCACTATAGAGTATTGTAATGTAGAGGTTTGGGTGTTTGGCTGATTTTGAACCATTGGGTCGAATATATGCCAATAACCTTCTGGGATATCTAGAAGGTTATTCCTAGGCTGAGAGGGAATGGCTTTAACAGGGACAGTTTTAATAACACTTCCTCTATCTGGGATAATGAGAGTGCCTAATGTCTGAGGAGATTGAGTTTCTTCAACAATGATTTTTGCAGCACTTCCCTTGTCTAGGCTGCTTAATAGCTGAGTTGTTCCAATAGGAGATCTTGGTTCCTCAGTTTCCCCTGTTTCTCCTTCTCCTTCACAAAGATTGCTGAAATTCCCTTCCTGCAATAGTTCTAGAGTAGAATTTTCAATTTCTTGAAAGTCCTGCTCTTTAGTTTGACTATGCACCTCAGCAAAGGCTACAAATGGTGATCCTGTGGCCTGAAGGGAAGTAGGTTGTTTAGAAATAACTTTCCTTGGTCCTACTAAGGGCTGAGATTCTGCTTTCTTGTAGATTTCATCTATGAAGGTTGTTCGGCAAAGGGTCACCGGCCCCTTAGCTTTTTCTGGCTTGGGTAGAGGTTTGGCATTTTTTTTCTGCTTAGTCATGCACCCAAATTAACTACTAAATTTTATTCAAACAAAACAACAACAAATCTGTAGGAAAGCGGACAGAGGAGCAGGGCTTTTACATGCTCCGCACGTAGGTTCTTACCTTTCGTTTTTAAAATCCAAGTCTTCCCTAGTAGGTTCGTACACTAATCTGAAAAAGGAACAAATGGCTACATTCTTTCCCCAACAACGACGCCAAAATGTAGAGCTATAAAAAGGGTCTCTTTCACCTCTAATTACCTCACATTAATATGTCAATCCGGGAGCGTTTTGTTATTTCAAAGAGTGTCTCAGTCTGAGGCTATCATTTGCCAGAGTATTGCTAGTAGTACAGTGTTCAGAAATGCAAGAGTAAATGGATGCTTGTCTACAACTTAACTTCTTCAAAAGAGTAAATCACACAAAGACTAAGCAACTTATCAGTCAAGGGTTCAGTAGCAATAACCCATCCCTTTGGAAACTGATGGAAAAGGAAATCAGAGAACAGATCGTGGATCTGGGAGCCAGACAGTAAATGCCAATGCTCACTACAGCCTTAGATTGTTCCTCACGCCAAAATAACAAATGACAGGAAATGGAACGACAGATAAGAAATGGAACAACAATTAAGAAATCGAACAGCAATTCTGTAATGGAACCGCAAATCCGAAATGGAACAACAATTCTTAAATGGAACAGCAGCTAAGTCTCACAAGCAGTAACAATCTTAATCTATCAAATCAAATGCATTAATCGTAATCAAACGGCAATCTTTCACTCTTAAGGACGAATCGAACAACACACACCAATGGAACAGCACCGATTACTGATAAACTATGGAACAACGCTTGAAAACCATATACACACACAACACACTTAAATAGTAATCTGATCCAAGTATCAATCTCAGTTAAAAGGAATACGATTGTGTTTCAAAATAGAATGGCATTGTTCATAAATCCAACAATCGTAAAGAACATAACTCCCAAAATGTGAATGAACAGGTGCACAACACAAAAAGCTCTGTAATGGAATAGTAACAGTATTCTATTAAGACTTAGCAATATTAGATCAACTCTTAAAAGAACAGTAATATGATGCAGAGTCAATACAATAGTTCTTTCTGTGGAAACCTTAATGAATTAAACATAACAGAGCATGTGATGTAAACTTATAAAACACATCAGATTACCAAATAACGACGATAGGCAAACCACGCATAAACCAACGTAATGATACAGGAGCAAGTGTCCTCCAGGACCGGGCCCTTAGCCTCCAGGGGTACACCGCTTGAAGTTAATCCAGACTCTGAGATGAAGTAATCACCAAGTTTGTATTAATGCATAAAGCGAAATTACAATAAACCAGTTCTTAGCGAGACTCGATGATCAAAGTTTTGATCTTAAAAGAAATTACATAAAAGCATAACCATGTCTAACTCTCTTCCGAGCTAATAGTGTTGTCCCTTTTATAAGGGTGATGGCGGAGATTTCTAAGTGCAAAAATAGATAAAACAGCGATCCCTCAGGATCAAGGATCCTGAGGGATTCGCCGAACCGTTAGTCCTCAGTCATTTCTTTTCTCTCCTGCGTCGAGTTGATATCTCCACCTCCTTTTCTGGGCTGATTCACTTTGATTTGCTTTGCCTTGTTTGCATTCGGTCTCCCGTCAAAGGGACAGCAGTTAACCCATCCTTGTCATTTCCTTTGGAACGACAACTTCTCGTTTTCACTCCTCCCTGCATAAGGAAGTGACAATTGTCAGTATTTTAGTCTTGCATATTAATCTCACATGTTTTATTATAATTCTTTATTATTTTCCGAGTTCATGATGCAAAAAGGTTTGCAAGTTCTAATGAAAGATACTAAAATAATCATCAAAAACATACCTTTTTTTAGTACTTCACACCAAGGAAGAAGAAGAAGAAGCGTTCATCATCAAACAAATCAAGGTGATCTTTATCACACTGAAGCAAAGATCACATCTCAAACATCCTTGAAGAAGATCATCAAGAAAGCAACATTATTAAGAAGGTCTCAATTTGAAGATATCATCTTCAAAAAAAGCATCTTCACTTGACAAGTAAGTATCTTTATATTTATGTCTGAATCTACTATCAAAATGACCTCATTTTGCAACGAAAGCGACAAACTGGCTAAGTCATCAAATTTCCTTGAATGGAAGAAGAGGATAGATTTGATCCTTATAGAGAATGAAGTTTTTGGACATGTTAAGGGTTCAATCTCCAAACCATCACAAGATGAATCTCAAGCACTATCGAAGTATATGAAAGGGGAAATAAGGGCTCAAATAATCCTCATAAAATCAATCAAGGATTCCCTCATCCCTTAGGTATCAAAGTTGGAGAAACTGAAAGAAATCTATGATAAGTTGGTAGAATTGTTTTCTATAAGCACTGCAAGAGAAGTTATATCTTTAAGAACCAAGCTATACAAGATGAAGGTATCAAAGGAAGAAGGGATAACCTCATACCTTATGAGGGTATCACAAATAAGACACCAACTACAAGAGCTAGGGGAAATAATGTTCGATAAATAAATGACCACCGTTGTGCTCAATGCACTTCTGAATGAATGAGGCAACTTTATCAAGTATCTATGGAAAGAAGGAAGCCACTCCATTCAACGAACTTTGGTCATTATGTAAGATTGAAGAAACTAGGTTGAAGGCAAAGAGAGATGTTGGATCAAATGAATAAGTTCAAGCATATGCTGCCATGGCCAGGAGAAAAGGAAAGTTTGGAAAGTTTGATCCTTGGAAAAATAAGATGATCTATATGTCAAAGATACAATGTTATGAGTGTAACGAATATGGGCACTTTAAAAGGAATTGTCCTAAACTTAAGAAGGACAACAATAAGAGAAAAGAAATAAATGAAGCCCATGTCACCAAAGAAGTGGAAGAACCTGAAAAGGAGAAGACAAAGAAGGAGGAGGTCAAAGACCTCTACTATGACTAAAATATACTTGAGTTCTTTTCAATTTTGTAGAATATAACAATCATGATGGAAAGCATCACAAGCATCAAGATGCATTAGAATTGAAATAGAGATGACATTGTCATAGAAGCTTGGAAGGATAGTTGAAGTAAAAGTCTACATGGTTGTAGCAGTAATCATGATATAAAGAAAGTAGCTCATAACATCTCCATTTGAAGAATATTATGACAATTGAAGTAGCAATATATATGCTTGGAAGAAAATCATCTAGCATGATAAAAGATAAAGAAATCATCATACATCATCATCATTAGAAAGGATCATTTGCAGAATAGGGATCATCAAGATCCTCCACTAGAATCTTTATAAGAAGGTTCACCTCTACTTGGAAGAAGCAAGTGTCTCGCTGATAGTCTACGGTCCACCTTGTGTGGGATCCTTTGGTAAGGTATGATGACGAAGATGTGCAACATGTTGAAGTTGTTTGAAGTACTTTCATCTTCAAACAAGAAAAGGAAGTTGCTAGAAGGAAGTCTAGATGACCAAAAGAAAGAAAATGTATGTATATATTTGATAGATAAAGTCATGTCATCATATAGTTGCAGATAGCATATTTGAATGTTCTATCCCATGAGCATGATCAATGAAGAAGGATTTCTTCCATTAGAATGATTCATGAATGCATGTAGACAATGTGCCTTGAAGTCTTCGACATATTGATAAGATGAAATCAAAATAATATGACCTCATATGTAATATGAGGTGGTTGACAATCATGGTTCCTGTTGACCACTAAAGTTTCACCTGAATTTTCTTTTAAGACTCCATGCCCGAGGATATGTCAGAGGCTTCAATGTACCATCAAGGTTTTTATTATCATCAGAGCTTTTAAACTCTAGCTTCTTCTCATTTTCTTTTTCAAACCTCAGATTCCGTAACCCTATGGGAATATTGTATAAATGTCACTAACATGATGAATAAATCCATGAAACAAGCCTAGGGTTTTGAGACTCGATCAACAAGTGAGTACACCATGGAGTGTTTTTTTTACTTGGTTAATTATTCCTGCTTTTTAGCGACAAATAATTTTCTAGGTTTTTTCACTCATTGCATTACACCAAAGCTGGGGTGATGACTTGAAGGTTAAGCCCCTAATGCATATTAGTGTCTAGAGTCAATGTATATTACCATGCTAGGTCATCTCTGAAATTTTGTGAAATTTGACTAGGTTTAAGTAGGATTTTTTAATAATTAAAAATTTCCCGCAAAATGAAATTTTTTTAATTAATTTTTATGTAATGATGTAAATAAGTGGCCTTCGGAAATCTCTAGAGTGTGTGACTACTCACAATTCATCCTCAGAGGCCCAACATTACTCTAGGACCCACTTTGAGGGTCAAAAAACAATTTATAGTCACTCAAAAGCCGGTTTTTCCAATGTTAGTGGCAAAAAATGAAGAAAATATTCAAAAAAATGAATAATTGGAAAAACTGAAATTTTTCCAAAGTCAAATTTTGACATGGAAGATTCCAGTGAAGGTCAAAGGTGATGTGGAAACTATGTGGGGCCCACCACATGAAGCACAAGTCAAAGTCAAAGTTCCAAGTGGCAAGTCAAATGGTCCAATGATGAGTTCAAGTGTTAACGTTGAAAATCCCGTATAGTTAAAATAACTTTATAAACAAAGTGTTGCACATTAGAAGGGGACAAGAGGAATGACATGGCAACCATTTTGGAGGTCAAACTAATGACAAGTCAACATTCAAATACCACAAGTTGCAAAAGCATGCAGAATCAAATGTTGAGGCCCATAAAATTATTTAAGTGAAAAAGTAAAAATCTAATGTTAAAGGGAAATGAGTGGAGGATCCCACCTCACTCCCTCTTCATTTGGTGCTCCACGTATGTTCATGAAGAAATGTATGCATATACCACAAAATAACTCTACACAGGTCCAGGAAAAAGGATACGCACCAGCTTAAGAGGATTATGCAACAACAACAAAGGTGACACTTGTTGCAAGTGTTTTGGTTGAGAATTAGATAGGAGATTTCATCCATTCACTCCACTTAGACTACACATGGTTGAAAAATTTCATACCCACCAGCAGTTAAAGAGATATGTACAGGCAGGAGGAAGGAACAAGCACAACAATTTATTCACAAATTTGGGTGGTTGTTATTTCCATATTTGGTGGATGATTTGTCTCCAATTTACTTTAGTTTCTTCACACTTGTTACACAGTTGCTCCACAGGGATCTATGCTCAGCCAGAGAGGATATTTTCACTACTACACTCAGAGATTCATTAGACACTTGGTCAAATATCACAACCACTAAGAAAATTTGAATTTCCATTGGATCATCATCAACATGCCACTTGGTTGACCATCTCCCATTGGGAAATGCTCCAAGTCTTCTATAAATTGATCCATTGAGATCCTATTTTGTAACCATTGTCACTAGCTATTGTGCTTGCAAAAATTCTCTTGCTTTGTACAATTTTTCATAAATTGCAATAAAAATACTTTGGGGGTTTCATTCATGGGTGTTCTTCCTTTGGAGTATGGTGCATTGTGAACTATTGGTGTAATTTCTTCTATTTATGCTATGAGTTATTTCATTTTCCATATACTCTTGTAGACTTGTTAGTGTTAAGTTATTTTGCATTAGCATTTGTTTTGGAAGTATACTCTAGATATAGAAAACTCTAGTTATTTTCAAATAAATTTCTAAAGTTTCTTTTCATTGTTTACTTCTCTAAATCTATCTGGACTAATGTGTGATATAAGTATTGTAAAAGAATCTTTTTGTTGGATCAAGCGTGAGGGGAAGTCTTTGGAGAAACCAACCCACTCTTGAAACATTTTCAAATGAACTATCATTTTTTATTTGGAGCTTTCATAATTCATCTTATGAAGAAGTGTTCTTGGAGAGATTCACTTTGACATAGATTGTACACAAGAAAAGTTAATCATATTTATAATATTTATCTCAAATTATTGTGCTATTATTGGTTTTATTTATCATTAGAGAGCATGTTGAAGATTAGGCAAGGAAATGAGTCTTGCTCCAATTCCTTGGACTAATTTTTTGTAAAATATTTGTAGATTACATTTGCTAACATTTCTCTCTCCTTTACACTAAGTTTGAGTGTTGATTTTGCAGAAAATTTATATTTGTTTATGGACTATGCTCACCCTTTGTGTTGACAAGATTGAGGAAGCTAAAGTTTGAGACTCTAACCATTTGTTGTAGGACCCCAAGGGCACTTGAGCATCACCTTTAGAGAGGCTGTGGGCAATCTTGGACAATAGTAGATTGACTTGGCCGTGGACCTTAAGGCACTTATAATTTTCAGATTTCAAGAGTTTTTCATTGGTCATTGTGGTTACCACTTCTTGAAATATCTCTATCTTGTAATTTTCTCATTCATATTTTAGGCATCCCATTAAGAGGCCTTATACTCATTTTAAAAAAACTAATAAAATATTTATTTTCTTGTGGTAGTGTGGGTTATACTCATGGCATCCTTTCTCGCCATTTAGGAAGAGAAATATGTGTGTGGATTAACTCTTTGCATTTCCATGTCTGTTAACTTTATTTCCAAATTACATGCATTCTCTAATTGGGAATTAACACAACCGCACTATCACACTTCACTTTCTAAAGTTTGCTACAATTTCATTTGAGATTTGCATGAATCTATTTCATGTTGCTTTGAGCTATAAGTCAATATTTTTCTTTGAGAAATCTACTCCACATGCAAGCATTTTAATTTCTTGCAAACTTTAAATTTGTTTACTAATTCATTTCCATTTAGTGTAACAAATTATTTCATGTATACTTGAGTTCATGCTACATTTTTATCTTGAGTATTGGAGCATACTATTGTTTACTTGAAACAACTTTGTTTCTCAATCAAATTGATTTGAATCATTCTAATTTACTTACAAGCTAATCTCTATTTGAAAGTTACATTTGCAATATATTGTTGAGAACCATTTCCTTTGAAGCATTGCAAATTTAATATTTCTTTAGGAGAACTTACTTACATTTCGTTTAAGCATTTATATTAGCTTGAATTTCTAATTTACCTCCAAGCATAGGCTTGGTTGATAGACATTATAAGGAAACAAATTTCTTGGAAAATTCTTCCAACTGGTACGAAGTAAGATAAAGAGTGTGTGGAATCCTCTAAGAAGTTGACTGCTCTGGAGGGATCTGCAACCTGAACTAGGGTTTGAGTTAGGGTTTGGCAGCTGGTGACCATGGCGAGTTGTAGAGGAGGGAGTTCTTCTCCCTCCTACAGTCAAATAGCCACTAACAGAAGCAAGGGAAATGGTCTACATTGCTTCAAGAAACCACCGGAGGTGATAATTGGGGATACTAACACAGGAAATATCAAACCTCACAGAAAGAAAGAAAATCATGAGGAAGATAGCAGGGAGAAAAGGAAAGAGGGTAGCAGTCAGAAAGTTGCACCTATGAGTGCGACAGGGGTCTGTAACCCAAGTCGACCATTATTCTTCAGGTCGTTTTAAGTGACCCAACACTACAGGTGCACAGAGAACACATGGCGGAATACGAGGTTATATGTAAATTTATGGGGATTTGGCTGACAGAAAAGGCCTTACACGTATGGATAAGGAACCACTGGAAACCGAAGGGGGAAATAAACCTTCACCTTGGAACCAAGGGCTTATTTACGGTTGTGTTCATACGCTTAGAAGATAAAGATAGAGTGTGTTAGCACCTAAATCTGCCTTAGGCTGAAGGAAGGCAAAAATTAGGGTAACCACAAACCATGCTTACTCTGGTAGCTAGCCCTACCAGAGCATGAGAGGGCTCTCTCTGAGTCACGCTCAGTGAATAGATAATCGAAAACGGTTTGAGATGACTTACAATGAAATATTTACCTTAGGCTAGTAAGTACATAGGAAAACAATTTTCATGAATGACCGAGCTTCTGGGATGGTATGGGACCAACGGTCAGCAAAGAACAGAGCATTTAATACAGAGGCACAGATTATTCCGTGAGGCAAAGTAGGCAAAAAATGTAACAATTTAGTTTGAGGTACCGTGGCATGAATAGATTGCTGAAGAAAGTGAAAAGGGCATAGTGACACGAATCCTTTTCAACAGAAGAATAACACTGGACATGAAATTTTCCCACAGGCAGAGTAATAAAATTGAATTCTACCTAATCTCACTTAGAAAATTTCACTGGAAATGAACATGAATTGAATTATGAAACATAATGAAATACATATGAAAACATAAGAGACACATTTGCTACACTCACAACCACAAGAATCTCATGAAACAGAGGCGCTTCCTTTCATTAATTCTCTGTCAAAAATACACAGTGAAGAAACAAATTTTCTTTCCCACAGTCTCCCAAAAGTTACAAGCCAACCAACCCTTTTCAAATTGTTTACATACAATATATAGAATGTGCCATGAAGAGATAGAACGCCCAAGGGTTGGGGAGTTACTTGAATCATTACAAAATGGAGATGAAGAGCCAACCATCAGCTACAGGGGCAGCGCTACAAACATGACATTTGGCTTGGGTGACCATTTGCCTTCCTTCGCCACTTGGATAGAAGCCAATATAGAGAAAAAATACTTTAAATTCCACCTTTGGTGCCAAAAAACCGAAGTGTAGATGAGCGGGCCCACTTAGAGAAGTCGCGAACCAAAATTTTGCGAAATGGAAGCAAATTTGGCAATTTTTCCTCTGTGCGCCGCGCTACTTTGGGGAGTATTTTGGGGCACTTTTAGGTGTCCAAAATGTGCCCAAGTGGGCTTGTTGGAAATCATGTCCTGTCTACTTTCTAACCCAACTGGAATTTCTGAATTTGGTGCTCATTTGCCCCTCCAAATCTTCATTCTCCCAAGACTGTTTCATGTGTGTCAAAAAAGGGGCAGAGAGGCCATGTTTCGGGTGTTTTTGACCTCCTGGAGACTCAGATCTTGCCCAAATTCCTTGTCTAGGCACCAGTAGTCGTGATTTTCCATGCTGAATCCAAAAATTCAAACCATTCCTCATTTGGAGCTCTATATTTTTAGCGTCGCGCCAGTGGCGCGGCGCATAGGGAGAAAAACCCTGTATTTTGCCCAAAAATTTGTCATGTGACCCAAAATGCCCCAAAAATGCTCCAAATTTCTTGTTCGGGCACCAGTTGTCATGATTTTTCATGCTGAATCCAAAAATGCAAACCATTCCTCATTTGGAGTTCTATATTTTTAGCGCCACGCACTGGGCTTGAGGCGCGGCGCATATAGCCTGTGCGTAGTGGTTTTTACAGGAGAATTTTGGAGGCCTTCTTTGAGTCTAATTTCCAGCCCAACTGGAATTTTTCAATTTGGAGTTCATTTCCCTATTAAAAGTCAAATCGCCCAGGACTGGTCAAAATGTGCCAAATGAGGCTGCCTAAAGGCAGAGTGCGGTTACAGTCAAATTTTGAATGCCTTCCTCAAGTCCAAATTGAGCTCATGATAGCTCATTGGAAATATCTTTGTGTATAGTTATCATTTCACGCATCAAGAAAGTCATTTGGCCAATTGAGTTGGGAAAAAAATTGATTTTCCCAATGTCACTTTAGAGGTGCATCAATTCTCCCGAGGCAACTATATTTTTCAAAGTTCTCCAAAACCCTGACACCTATGTAAAAAGTGAAGGATGTTTTTCTTCCTTGGCATGTTGTGGACAAAAACCTCTCTCATTTTTACCAAATCATCTTTTATTACTCAGAAACCTCATTTGAGTGAAACCTATCCCGATGTGTGGAACAAGGGATTTGTCGAAATGAAGCGAAATGAAGGGGATAGGGAGTTTCTAAATTCTTGAGGAAATTTTGGGAAGTAGGGAGGGATGTTAGGAAGTAGGGGAAAGTGTAATCTCAGAGATTGAGTGAGGGGAAGGGGTCCAAAAAGGCAAAACACAGGTCCAACCTAGAAAATTGCCAGGTTGTATCAAGAAGCTAAGGTTTGTGCGAAAATGAGGAATTTGGGGGATCTCAGTGATGGGAAGTGTTTGATAAGGTACTTAAAGGATAGGGGAAGGTGTATGAAAATCATGATACAAGTTTTGCTGATGATTTGTCCGTCCAAGAGAAATTTCCTTCAAAACCCTAGGAGAGGGAAATGAACCTTGCCTAGACGCAACTGAAGCATGAACAAGGTGTAAAATGGCCCAGTGGAACTTGACATGATGATGACAACCCTTTGAATGATGGTACACTCAGTTGAATGGTGACATGGAACGTCATTTGGACAACTTTGAAAAGGGTAAAATCAAACCCTAGACCTAATGCCTAGTGACCAAATTTTGCTTGAAGACTCACTGAAATGACAAAATTTGACCTTGACACTTTAAAATCACTTTGTAAGAGCATGTTTGATCACTGGAGGAAGGCTGCAAAGACTGACACTAACAGAGTGTTCAAGGGAGAACCTTATTTTTACGTTGTTGCAGGCCTTTACATGCAACCATGGGTGATGAACTTTGTCCCAGAATGAGAAACATTCACTTCAGTACCGATGATAGGGAGACTTACATGATTACAAATGTCTATGGTCCTCAAAAACTAGAAGACAAACTCAAGCTTCTCACCTCCCTTGAGAAGCTAAGAGAGAGATATCCTAATATGCCATGGATTCTGGCAGGGGATTTCAACATAATCAAATCTCTTACAGAGAAGAAAGGTGGCACCAGAACACTAGGCATAGACTCCATTGCCTTCCTGAACTTCAGAAATAAAATGAGACTAGTGGATGCTGAAACAATAAATGGCACTTTCACCTGGAACAATAAGAGAGGAGGGGCTTCTAAAGTTGCCTCTAAACTAGATAGATTCTTAATCTTAGAGGACCTCCTTCTCACAGGCTCTGACATGACAACTCTAATCCTTTCCTTTGGAGGCTCGGACCACTAGCCTGTCCAACTTGAAGCCACATTTATAAGTACACCAAGGAACAGACCTTTTAGGTTTGAAAATGTCTGGCTCTCTCACCCAGACTTCACCAGCAATATTGACATATGGTGGATGGAACATTTGCCCATTCAAGGCACTAAAATGTTTATGCTGCAACAAAGACTTAAACACGTCAAATCCATACTCAAAGATTGGAACAAAAAAGAGTTTGGTAATATTTTTAAAGCCAAAAGAGAAGTTGAACAGAAAGTCCAGGGGAAAAATTATATCATATCATAATCACAAATGGTTTTACTGAGGAAAGGAAAATTCAAGCTGACTCTTTTAAGAAGGAATGGGAAGATAGGTGCATCGAAGAGGAGATATTATGGAGGCAGAAATCTAGAGTGCAGTGAATTAGAGAAGAGGAAAAAAACACAAATTTTTTTCATAAATCAACTTTGGATCATAGGTCAAACAACAGAATTTCAAAACTCAGATATTTTCAAGGGAAAGAGCTTGTCTCCCACAAAGAAATGGAATCTGTCCTAGTACAACACTTCCTTAGCATAGCAAAGGAACTTCTCTTAGACAGGTCATGGTTCATTAACTATTTCACGAAGTACATTCCCAAGCTTGTAACAAGGGAAGACAAACACAATCTTCGCAGGCTAGTATCTGAAGATGAGGTCAGTGAAGTTATCAATGAGATGCAAAATGGGAAAGCTTCGGGCCTGGATGGATTCAATGCGGACTTCTTCAAGGCATGTTGGAAAATAGTAAAACAAGACATCCTTGATGTAGTGGAAGACTCCAGAAGATCCAGAATGGTTTTGAAGACTCTCAATGCTTCTTTCATGGCTTTGATTCCAAAGCAGGAAAAAGCTATGACACTGGACAGATTCAGACCCATAGCTTTATGTAATGTGGTGTACAAGATTATTTCCAAAGTGATCACTAACAGAGTCAAGCCACTTCTTCCAGCTCTTGTCTCAGAGGAGAAAATAGGTTATGTGGAGGGAAGACAGATTCTCAATAACATCATACAAGGTCATGAGATGGTACACTCCCTTAAAAGAAATAAGCAAGCTAGTATGATTATATAGCTTGACCTAGCGAAAGCTTATGACAAGCTAAGCCGATCTTACATTAGGGCAATGCTGAGAGCTTATGGTTTTGACCACAACTGGATTAGATTAGTTATGGCCCTGGTATCCACAGCTAGCTTTTCAATCCTGCTTAATGGCTTGCCCTCCAAAACATTTCTGCCTTCTAGGGGTATCAGACAAGGAGATCCACTTTCCCCCTTCCTCTTTGTGCTCATGATGGAAGGACTAGGCAAGTGTTAAGGAAGAATCCAGGGAATGAAACTGACCATAGATGGAGTTGCTTCAACTCACCAACAATTTGTGGATGACACTATGTTGTAGGGCATTCCCATGGTCAAGGAAGCCAAAGATTTTAAACCAATATTGAACGAATTTGCTATGGCCACTGGTACAGAGGTAAGCCTTCACAAATCAAAAGTTTTCTTTTTTAACACTGACATTGTGATTCAGAGAAACCTCACCAGAATTCTAGGGTTTCAAAGGGATCAGTTACCTTCTAAGTACCTTGGAATCCCTCTTACGGACTAACCTCTAAGTAGGGGAGTGTGGGAGCCAGTAATTAACAAACTTCGGGATAGGATCAGGAAATGGACATGCAGATCTTTGAATTTGGCAGGGCGCCTTGCGCTTACAAAGGCTGTCCCGCAGGCCATAACCATTTTTATGATGTCAGCTCTTCCTGCTCCTAAAGGAGTTATGCAACAGATCAGGAACATTCAAAGGTATTTTCTTTGGAACAATGGGAAAGAGAAAAATAAATGGGCTTTGGTAGCATGGGGCAAGATCTGCAAACCTAAGGCCCATGGAGTTTTGGGGCTTCGTGACCCTGAAACCCTCAGTAGAGTTTCGGGTGCTAAACTTTGGTGGAGGTGGCTTCAGGAATCGGCAACCCCCTGGGCCAAGCTTTGGAGATAGAAATACGCAAATAATTGGCAAGAGAGGGATCATATTCGAATGTCTAGGCTTATCAAGGGCTCCCACATTTGGAATCTGGCTTGGGAAAATAGAGCCATTGTCGAGCAGCACAGCTTCTGGGAGATCTGATATGGGAAGTTGACAAGATTCTGGGAGGACAACTGGCCGTAGGAACCAAATTTGTTTAGGGCAGAACTAACCACTCTCAAGAATGACACTTACAACAAAGGCTTATGCATGGTAAGTGACTTCTGGGATCAAGCAAGGAACAATGGTAAATGGAGAATATGGAAGGATCTGGGCTACAATGAAGAGAGACCTTTGAAAGCTCAGGTAGGCTCTCTTGTTCGGGACTTGGAACAGAGGAAGATTTTGGTAGCATCATTGTATGACCAACTGAGATGGGGAAGAAACACCGAAGGTAACTTTAACCTCAAAGAAGCTAAACGAATAGTCCTAGGGTTTGATTATCAAAACCTTGATAAGGTATGGAAGGACCTGTGGTAGCACCAGCATTGGATGAAAATAAAGTTGTTTATGTGTTGGTTGAACAAAAGAAAATTCTAACTTGGGAAAATATTCTGAAAAGGGGTTTTGTTGGCTTATCCAAATTCCATCTATGTGGTTCACAAGAGGAGACGATGGAACACTTACTCAACCTCTGCCCTTTTACCTCTTCCTTGTGGGATTGGGTGGCCTCAATATTCAGGCAGACTGACAGGGTCAGACTCAATATTACCAACACCTTGAAGAATTGGAGAAAAGACTTCTTAGGCAATGAAATCATCAACAAAGATTGGACTCTGGTTCCAGGCTTCTTAGTCTGGGATGTCTGGAAAGAACGCAATGGCAGGATTTTCAAGAATAAAACTAGCTCAACCCAGAACATTATTGCACAAATATTAAGACAACTCAAAGACACTGTTGGAGCCCTTTTAGGAATACCTCCTGAGGACCATACTCTGCCCCAGGACGCTCGTGTACTGCTACAATTGGGTCTCAATTCACTAGTTCCCCAGAGTGTAAACAAGGGTGTGAGACAAATAAATACTAGTAAAGACATCTGCCAACCTCCTCCTCATGGTTTCTTGAAATTCAATATAGATGGAGCCTCTAAAGACAACCCATGGATGGCTGGCTTTGGAGGGGTCATCAGAGATGAGTAGGGGTTCATTAAGGTTATCTTTCACAGTCATTTGGGGATTTCCACTAATAACATGGCAGAGCTCATGGCCTTAGAGCAATGCCTCGAAATACTGATCAAGTCAAATTTACATAATGCCATCATTGAAGCAGTCTCTGAATTGATTATTAATGCGATCAAGAAGATTTGTAATGGAAAATCACTGGGAAAAGTTTGAAAACATTGGTGGCCTTTTCAGGTATTTTAGCGCATTCATACCCACCTACAAACCCTGAGAACGGTTAGCTTGGTTCATGTGCGAAGGAAAGCCAATATACTAGCTAATCATCTGGCGAATGAAGCAGTGTTATGCAAAGAAAGTTACAATAGGTATGCTTGGGATTTGACACCCTCCGGAAAATTGCATGAGGATTATCAAACACAGGCGGCCAAAGACATGGAGAACTTCCAGAATATCAGGAATGAACAAGAAAGAATACCAGTGGAAGCAGGCGTGAGTGGAAGCAAAAGTCTTTCTTAACCGTTGATCTCTCAAAAATGTGTAAAACAGAGCTCTCTATAGGGAAGGGGCACTTGGTAAACAACAGGCTTCTTAGTAGGTCACCAAACACAGATCTTGATAACCTTTGCCATCGTCTGGATATTGGGTGGGAAAGTGATCAAAGGTTAACTAATCAAGCCGACCTGAAGATTTTAGATTAGCGGTTTATAATCTTCATCGAGTTCGTAAAAAGTATACCATGCAAGTTTCTGATCTGATATTACTGAGGACCGTCAGATCAACTAGGACCTAATCGTATGGATTTCGGGTTTTAAAATTAATCGAAGGTTAAGTCTCAGACCGGACCCGAACATTTATAAATCAATGGCTCATAATCTTTATCAAGTCCGTGAACTATGTAAAAGGGGCGCTTGTTTCCGAGGTGATAGTGTTCGTGACTGTAGGATCTTACGGGATTCAAATCGAAGGGACATTGGGTTTAAACATGGGAGGAGGTTAAGGCCAAGAACAGACCCAAATTTTTATACTTTGACAATTTATTTATCCTGTCGGCTCCATAAAGCTGGTAAAGGTCGCGCATATCTCTGAAGTGATTTCTTTAAAGACCGTTAGATCATGGGAGGTCTTATCGAATGGCCGTCGGGTTGGATAATGGGCGGAGGTTTAGATGTAAAACTAAGGCATAAGGTTTCGGGTTAATCTTCATTGGGTTAGCCCTTGTTGGTCTTTACACTTGTAGAGACATGTAAGATATGTAAATTTTCTTGCGATTAATAGAAGGCTCCACTCTTACTTGACCAGAAAAAAGAATATAAAGAGTGTGTGACCCTGCAGTGATGGAGGTGGCCTGTCCCCTTATGGAAACGTAGGCACATGTTGTCTTGTAAGATTTAGGGGACGAGTATCGGTAACGATACCACCATGTCCTCAGCCCCTCTTTCTTACAGTCACCCCATTTTTACCCTTTGGCAAGAGTTCAAAAAGAAGATCTCTCACTTAGATCAAGCATATAGCTTAAAATTTACCAAGATAATTGCATCTAAACTTAGTTAAGTGTGTTTCATATTAACAAACTTTACTTTTCAAGCTATTTTACTTGCAAATTATTTATATACTTGTCACGATCAAAATATTTTGAATTGATTATCTCTCTTGGGCATGTACCATATTGTTCATTTTGCAAAGTGAAGTTTTAGCTTGTTTCATGTTGCAAGTTATTTTATTTGCCTCCTTACATGCTCTAGCATTGTGAATGATTATATTTTGAAAACATTTCTTTGGAAGCAATTTCAAATCTTTCTAACATCTTTTTGATTGACAGGTTACTTGT
Source organism: Pinus tabuliformis (assembly GCA_031772625.1). Taxonomy (NCBI): domain Eukaryota; kingdom Viridiplantae; phylum Streptophyta; class Pinopsida; order Pinales; family Pinaceae; genus Pinus; species Pinus tabuliformis. Next base: position 1,954,526,265 of record CM062819.1, read on the forward strand.
GTTTCACCTTGTATATGCTTATCATTGATTTATGTGTTGATGGTTATTGAAGTATATTTCATTTTATATTGCTCATCATATTTGCTCATAATCTCAAGTAATCCAAATTAACCTTGCCATCTTCTAGAAAACTTACATCACCTTTTTTTAAATTATCTTTTCTTTTAGGGACCACCCCCCTTAGCTTGCTTAGGAGAGAGCTTAAACGGAGAGAGTTGGGAACAGGTGGAAGCCCCATCTCTTAGTTTTTCCACCAAGCATACCTTGTGGGGTTAAGGGCTTTTCTCACTAACTTAGGGGTGTGTGATAGGCAACAATAGTTCCTATGTTGAAAGAACCATGTAAAGAAAATCCTGAGGAAAGCAATATGCGAAGAAGTTGAAAGAATATTTCATGGGAAGATAAGAAAAGTGATCAACATCCGATACCTAGAAGGATTGGCTATGACATCTCCATGGAGAAGGTATGAAGACCTTGATAAAGTCTATAAAGAAAGGAGACCCTTGGCATTGAATGTCTTGGAGATGGATTCATACATGTGCATAATCAAGATCTCTCAACTACCCAAATTAACCAAGATCTTTTACTTTTGTGATGTTAGCATAATTTCATGTGAAAGAGTATGAAAAGACCACATGTGCATACTTTAAAGAAGATGAAACATAATGACGACCATCAAATCAAAGGACACACACACATTGATAACGAAGTTCACCCAGTGTGGGTTACGTCTCTGGACCCGGTGTCAGGAGTGGGGAGGTCGCTTCATTAAATGCTGCAAGATGATGATGAGTACACGGTTCACTATTTCTCATTACAAGGATAAATTCCCTCAACCAGAGTGGCATGTCTCTCCACGAGACATTCTCATCTAGGAAATCTCACTCATATGGGCCCTCCTTTAGCATGATAAGATAATAATTTTTCACATGATGTGGCATACAAGTATCCTTCAAAAAATAGTAACAAGGATCTCAACAAAAAAATCATCATCTCAACAAATCAAAAGAAATACATGGCATCACTTCTTCATATACCTCCATTTTTCGGAATGATCTGAAAATGCAAAGCTCAGTCGCAAAAACGGACATCACCATTGAATTTGTGGCGCGAAATCATCAAAATCTAGACCCTTGGGAATCTTGAAGATTCCTTCCTGGAGATGGGCGAAAAATCTGCAGCTTAGATAAAAAATTTGAGCACACCACTGCACTGCTTGTGAAATTCTAAGAAAAATGACTATGAATTCGACATCATTCTGCCTCTATAAAAAATCAGCCTCTTAGAGAATCTAAAGATTCCTCAAGAATCAAAGAATATTCCTACAAGATTTTGTCTCGAAAAATGTACCCCACTTGGGTTGGGTTCCCTTGTGGTTGTCATTTTGGATACGTGATAGTTTCTTTTGGTGTTTTTTCGTTGGTGTATTGTTTTAAGTTGGGTGGTGCGTTATCGTTAATCGTTTGTACTTTGTTGTGGGGTCACCGAGTGGGGCGGGTCGGCCTCCAGCCGGTGTGGGTTCAAGCCCCGCTGACCCCGCGTATTATGCATTGGTTGAATGTGGTTGGGCGGGGTCCAGGTCACTCGCAACCTCGACCCACATATATATATATATATACCAAATTTTGAGGGTTAGCGGGGATGGTGGCCCGCCACCCCATATATTATTTATTTTTTAATTTTGTTTTACATATTTTAAACCAACCCTTCAAATTTTGTCGACCGATTTTTAAGGGATCTCTGGACAAATTAAAGAGGCGACAAATTCACTCATTGCAGCAGCTATAATACATGCTCCTATAAATGCCAAATTGTTGCCTCGTTAGTCGCTGCCACTTGGCCTAGTTTGACCAAAACTTTGGCCAGCCATAACTTTCACCCACGACTCAGTTTGAGGTGTTGTTCGCACCGTTGGAAAGCTTTCATCGAGATCTTCAATCTGATCTTGTTTCCACTTCAATCTAGTGACTTTGATTTTTGAGCTTTTCCAAAGCCACTTCTGAATCCTGAGTGTTTTTGGAGCCACCTGAATCATTCCTTGCCACTAAGGATCTTTTGGTCCTCCAAAAGCATGAACATAATATGCATCTGTTGTCTTACATTGTCTGCACACCAAGTGTCATGATAGGCCACACTTCCTTCTGCTTCACCCTTGTTCTTCGGAGCCATAAGTGATGAACCAAAACTTGCATCCTCTGCCAACTTGTAGTACAATCTTTGCAAACTACATGTTCAATTACATGACCGATCATGACCCAAGCATCCCCATACTTGCCAAGATTTTATAAGGCACTCTTTGGTCAAGTTTACATCATAATAGAAACCAATACGCCATCTATAAAAAAAAAAGTCCAAAAACATCATTGTTGCTTTAATCAGCAATGGAAAACACATCATCACTTTTACAATTATGTTGCAACACATGATTTATAAAATATGGCCATGAAAAGCTAACATATCTAGTAAAACCATCTCTCACTCATCAAAGTGAATGGGTCACCTCCTTGTGGCGGATTCACTTGTTGAAAATCTTCACCAACTGGTTCTTGCATGGGTGCTTTGTCCTTGAGACACTGCTTTTGATGGAGCCTCCAACATGTAGCTCTTTGATGTCCACCTCTATTGCAATGATTGCAAAAATTCTTCTTCCTCTAAACTTTCTTAACCTTCTTCCCTCCCTAATGTGGAGAAGGTCTTTCACGTCTTGTCCCCTTTCTTACTGTCATTCTCTTCCAGCACTGGGAAACCACGTGGTTATGTAAGCCACAAAAGCTACATGGTTTTATACGCCATGCTTTATGCTCATCATTAAAAATATGCTTGTAATCAAATGAACTTTAGAACTTATTGAGACTTTTTATACCTCTCTCGGCTCTCTTTGGTGCAATCTTGACAATGAGATCTCGCCTTAGCTCTTCCTCTACAATGTGCACTGTCATGGGAGCATTGTGATGTGTTCCCATCATCCTCTTTCCTTGATGGTTTTGATAATGCCTTGGAAGCTTCTTCTACCTTTGAGCATTCTCCTTCAGTGTATGCCATCTTGGTAAGGAGTCTCAGGTTGGTTCTTGAAATGGGTACCTCAAGGCTTCCAACAAAAATAGTGTCATGTGAAAATGAAATTGAAGAATGATCAACACTGTTTACCTCAGTTGTCGGCTTTGAAGCAGATGATGATGGCTTCGCTAAGCCTTCCTTGCGCTTCAATTTTTCCAAGGCCTCTTTTATGCCTCGTAATTGATGCTGCAATCTCTGTTTATCCTCTTTTTCTTCTCGTAGAAGTGTCCTCAATTCAACATTCTCTGTGTTGAGGAAAATTAATTACCTATCATTTAATTGTCAACCCAGGGGTTTCGTAAAACTTGCGAAACATGCATGCACTATATATGCTAGAAATTAACTTTCAATTTAGATCAATCTAACTACAAAACCAAATAACGACAAACCAAATTATGCTATTCTAATTCAACAATCAACTCAAGAGAAATTATAGTACAACATGCGGAATTGAAATCTTAATCTTTAAATCTTGCAGGAATTGAAAATCACACCACTCTTTCAGAAATGAAAGCAAAAAAAATCATTCTTAACCTCTCACACAGGAAAAGATATGAAAGAAAATAAAAAAAAATTCTCTTAACTTCAAGGTAGAAAGCAAATAGAAACAATCACTCTTAACCTCTCACACAGGAACAGATATGAAAGAAAATAAAAACAATTGCTCTTAGCTTCTAGGTAGAAAGCAATAGAAACAGTCACTCTTAACCTCTTAGACAAGAAAAGATATGAAAAAAATAAATCTTAATCTATGATAGCAATAAATCTAAATCTATGAAAAACAATAAATCTCACACATTGGTGGTGGCCAATCCAAAAGCATGAGAGATGGAAAGTTGATAGGCTCCAAATGCAAGCATAACCAAATCAAAGTGAACATCACTTATGAGCATGGTGCCAAATCCAAATTCTATATTAAAACATGAGCATTTCCCCAACTTTACACATGCCTTTGAAAGGAGAAGGCTCTACTATTTATGCAAAAACATAAGAATCTACCTCATTAATGGAGGTCCATTATTCTCTCCCTAGATCCCTAAAAAATCTCATAGAGTTACAACTCAAATAGGTAATGATGAGACACATATCCTCTTTGACCTTTATCCAAATTTTCTTCCATATCTTGAAGGGAATTCGAATTTGATCACTAGAGGCCACATAAGGGTGCCTTGGAACCTTCCAAAAGACCTACACATGTCATGAAACTCAAGCCACTTTCAAGAATTAGCAAGTATATGTCATTTTTCTAAGTTTTAACCATTTAATTCACTTATAATACTAGAAATCATTAGCTTTTGGAAAACACAAAGGTAACCCATATAATTATGAAAATGGAGGCTAATGAAAGATTATATGGCTATGGAGTTGTGACATGTGAGTGAAATGGTGGTGATAAAGGTGAGAGTGGATGATATTTTGAAGACATTTTGGAGACTCTACATACCCCCCAACTGACGTTATTGCATGTCCCCATGCAATCTACTTCATTTTTTAATCATGGTTTTCTTTTGAATGAGCTTTGCTTATATCATATGTCCTTAAACTTTGCATTTGGTAGTATTTGACAATTTTATTTCATTTTGCAAAGTATTTCTTGTCATACATTGAATTGCAACATGTTTGGTTGGTTCTCGTGTGACAACCAAATCTTGATCAGTATTGGTTCTTTTGTTTCAATACCTTGTTCCTTTTTATTGCAGTGTGATTCATTGAACATATTTAAGAATGCATCTTTGAATCGACCATATAATATGCTCATCATTTAGGCATTTATTTGCAAAGCACATAATTTTTGAACCATAATGCAATCATAATTGATTAGGACAAGTATGTTAGGATGAAATGAAGTGAAATGAAATGAAGTGATATGGATGTGATAATAAATGGGTGTCCCTTCCTCCCCCAACTAAATGTGTTTACAATTTTTTTTCAAATGAGAAAGGAAATATGGTGAAATGTTTTCCAAAAATTATAATTTCAGTATTTAAGGAATTCTATGATTAAAACATAGAAATGAACATACCTTTACTTACCTAGGAAATGGAAAAATTGTGCATATGTAAAGAAGTTGTAAATGTTGCTGGATCATGGAATAGAATGTAGGATTTCATCTACTTCTTGGTTGCATAAATGGTGGATGAGGTGGTGAAAGTATATTCTTTATTTCTGCTATTTAATCTAATGTATCTACTGCAAAATGTTGAAATGATACAGTCTTCACTTGCTACAAAACCCGATGGTACAATTCTAGTCATGCGAATGAATGTGTTGTTGTCAAGCATGAAGATAATTCATTGGATTACCGACCATTGATGAATGTCGTTAACCAATGCGAGGAAAACTCGTCATTAATGTCAATGAGTGCTAAAGTACTTAAGTACATCTTGCAAAGTGCAAATAGGTGAGCTGATGTCGAACCACTTGTAAGATCCAATGATCAAGGGACATTAATGTATTCCCATGATTGTCAGCAAGAGAACTTGTCATTGATGCATACAAGCCTCAAGGTACTAATAAGGACTTTAGCCTTGAACCTAGATAATGTGTTGATGTTGATAGGCCAAGACATGTTAGAAGGAAGGCCTTAACAAATCCTCCATCATCTAATGCGAGTATGAAATGATGATTTTGGAAGGACTATGAATGAAATTTTTATAGTGGATCAAGGTTTATTTAATGGAAAGGAAAATGACAAGAGGGTAAACAAGCGAACATAAAGCAAAATGAAAAATCAGCATGTAAGTATGTAAGTGAGATGAATGTCTCTATTAATGGGTCAATGAATGGAAATTATGGAAAATTTGAAGGAAACATGTAACTCTTTGCAAGGAAAATGGTGATGACGATGCTTAGCGAAAATGCTTGGATAGCTTGTGATTTTGGAGAGGAAAAATGATGGCATTTATGGATGATAGAAATGGATTCAATTGGTTCATGTTTCTTGAAATTGGTCGTAGAAAACCAATCATGCATAAATTGGCTTCCTTCAATTCTCCGATTTCCCTGGAACTTGAAAATAAACTTGGCACTAACATTGCAACAAACGTAAGTGTGTTCAAAGAAAAGTGATCAATTTCTTTAGGTACATACGAAAAATTTGCATAATCGACAGGTTCATGACGTGTTTTCATTTCAAATGGTTAGTCCAATTTCACAATTGCAATTGATGCTTAATTTGTTCAGTCTTGAATTGAAAAATTATGACCCTCTTTCCTTAGAATTAGAAGTAAGATCCATTATGCATGATATAAAATCCAATGGTGCTGATATAGATATTCCTCTCATATCTTATTCCAAGGCATTATATCCCACCTATTCAAAATATCTTGAGTCATTGCAAGCAAGTGGAAACCTTAAGGAGATTACCTTTAACTCCCTTGAAAAGAAGTTTGTTGAGAGAGAAGGATTTTGGAAGAACACTGCTCCTTAGTATTCTGGCGAAGTTGTGTGTCTTGCACATAAAGAGAAGAATCATGCACAAGATTCTCCTAGAGGAAGAGGTGGCCAAAGAGAAAGAGGAAGGAGTGATTTTAGAGGCAAGGGGCAAACAGTTCCAAGGAGAAAGGTTTTATCTTCATTGCATACGATGCAATTGATATGGACATGATGCTTCCACTTGTAAGTTTCTTTGGCACTGAATTGAGAAGGAAATAAATGAAGGGAAAGGAAAAATAACTAACAAAGGGAAAGGTAAAGCACTTGAGTCCACTCATAATGTTGTGGCACACTACAATATGGGAGTAAATGAAGACTTATTCAATGGTTCACTTGCTTCATGGAAACATGATTGGTTGCTTGATTCAGAAGCAACTTGCCACATGAATTTCAGGAGAGATTTCTTTGAAGAATTCATTGACAATGTTGATGGGGTAGTATAATTTGCAAACAAGTCCAAACTCAATCCATCAAGGCTTGACACCATCAGGCTCAAACTTCCTAGTCTTCCAAACATTTTTCTACATGATGTTCTATACCTCTCGGAGCTGAGGAGAAACTTGTTGTCTTTGGTCCAAATCCGCCAACAAGGACACTCCATTCATATATTTGATGGAAATATCGAGGTATGAAATGAATCAGATCACTCACTTGTCATGATGGGGATAGAAGAATAAATACTTCTGAAGCTGCAAGGAACCTCTGCTCGTGCACAAAAATTCCCATACAATTCTCACTATGATGAAGGTACATTTCCATTGAGCCTTTTATGGCATGCTATATTTGGACACTTGAACTATGACAATCTTCGTTTCTTGAAGAAAAATGGTGTTATTGGTTTTCCTACAATTCCTAGGAAACTTAAGCAATGTGGTGCTTGTATTCTAGGAAAGCACAACAAACAATCTTTTCATGATTCTCATTCCAAAGCACATAGAAAACTTGAACCCATTCATTTTGATTTATGTGGCCGAGTGGTTGTTCCTTTTGAAATGGTAATAAATATATGATGACATTTATTGATGACTACACCAGAATGTGTTGGGTTTATTTATTGAAGAACAAATCTGAAGCTTTTTAAACATTCAAGAACTTTCATGCATGGATTGAAAATAATGCACAATCTCATATTGGCTCTATTTGCACTGGTAATGGAAAATAATACACTTCAAATGAATTTGAAAACTATCTTCGCCGGCATGGGATCAAACATCAAATAATTGTGCCTTATAATCCCCAAAAGAACTGAGTAGCTGAAAGAATGAATAAGCAAATCTTAAATATGGTACGTTCCATGATGTTTTTAAAGAATTTTAAACTGATGTTTTTGGCTAATGCAGTTATATGTGTTGTGTATATAAATAATATGTGTCCATCTAATGTTATAAAAAACAATACTCCCTATGAAATGTGGTGTTAGGTGAAGTATATGTCATAATAATAGCATTGTAGTATAGTTGCCCAACTATTTACTTGTCAATCTGGGGTATATAAGATGACGAAACACGTGCACTATATATGCAAGACTGAAGTAGAACTAATCTAGTCTGATCTACATTGCTGAAATCAACTTAATCTATGAATGGAGATTTGCATGAAGGAAAATCATTACAACATGTGAAGAGTTAACAACAAATGACATATGTGAGCTCACATCCATAAATCAATATTACAATAATCAAATAACAAACATGAAAGCATAACAATGAAAGAGTCTAAGACTAATCAATCTTCTTACAATTTCCAACTGTCCTCCCCTCCCTATGGAGAGGGAGCACTCTCCTTTATACATGAGTATTTGAAGATAAGATAAGAATGCATTATTACATACCCACTATTCTCTCAACTATTGTTAACCACTTTCCCATTATTACAAAATATAGTTCCTTCAAATCCTCCACACATCTTTCAAATATCTTAAATAAGATATGCCAACCAAATATTCCATGGTCTTCTTCTTAACAATAGGCTTGAATAACTATCTCCTTGAAATGGTGGAGGAGATATTCGAGAAGTCTCTTTGAATTAATCATTCTCATATTCCTACATATTACAAAGCTCACCCATATTTGAGATATATATGAAAACATGTATATTTTCTAATATTAATCATAAATTCACTCTTAATACTAAAATGAATAAATTGGAAAATAATAATATGAAACCCAAATGAATTTATGAAAATGATATGATGAAGGGTTTAATAGGACGATGGAATGTAAGGAATAGTGAAGGGAAAGGTGGATGAAAAAGTGACATTTCTAAGTCCTAACATCCCCCCCAACTGAAGTTGTTGCATGTCCTCATGCAACCATGCATGGATCGTATGAGGAATTTTTGGCATCTGAACTTTGGCTTTGATTGATGATGTCTTTTTAATAATGAATGTTTCCAGGATATGTGAAAGATGTGAGTAACAGATTGTGAGTAACAGCTGGCACTTTCCTATGGTTGGTTCTTGTGTAACAACCATGAATATAACAATGTTGGTTCTTGTGTTAACAACATTCATTTCGTTATTTTTCTTGCTAGAATAATAATGTAACCACAAACTTCATTGGAAATCATAAGCTATCAATGTGCATGAGAAAACATCATTGAGTGTAAGAAATTCGTTTCTCTGTCTTTTATGAATCATGCCAATATGTATATCAATGCATGCGAAGCAAAGTGCAAGAGGTGATCGTTGGAAAAGAAATTTTGGTGAATGGTGAATGGGATGAAAATTGGTAGTAAATATGTGGTGACTATGAATATAGTTCCCCCTCTCCCCCAACTGAAGTTGTTGCATGTCCTCATGCAACATAGTGTAGGTCATGGAAGGGAAAAGGAAATGGAGTATGGGGAGGAAATTTTCCAAAATATTCAAGTCAGCATATAAGGAATTGCGTGATTAAAGCTTAGAAAATAACAAACCTCCACTCACCCAAAAAGTAGATGAACTATGCAATAGGAATGGATTTGTTGCAACTGTTGGATCAAGAAAACGTGACTGGTGCGGGAGCTGCAACTGCACTGCTGTAACTGCAACTGCTGGAACTGCTATAATAGAAACTACTGTAACTGCAACTGTTGGGACTGCTGTAATAGCAATTGCTGTAATTGCTGCAATAGCCACTGCGGTAACTACTGTAACTGCTGCAATAGCCACTGCGGTAACTACTGTAACTGCTGCAATAGCCACTGCGGTAACTGCTGTAACTGCAACTGTTGGGACTGTTGGAATAGCAACTGTTGTTACTGCTGTAACTGCAACTACTAGGACTTCTATAATAGCAACTGTTGTAACTGCTATAATAGCAACTGCTGTAACTGCAACTACTGGGACTGCTGTAATAGCAACTGTTGTTACTGCTGTAACTGCAACTGCTGGAACTGTTGTATCCGAGAATGTGAAGTGGAGGGATCTGAACTACTGCTAATGAATCAGGGAAAAGAGGGAGTATGAAAGTGGACTAGAGTACTCTCATATATAAAGTCATACTGTTGTAACTGCAACTACTAGAACTGCTGAGGGAGTCAGGAAAAAGTGTATAGTCTTCACCCGCTACAAACCCGATGGTACAATTCTAATCATGCGAATGAATGTGTCGATGTCGAGCATGAATAGAAATCATTGGATTACCGACCATTGATGGATGTCGTTAACCAATGCGAGGCAACTCACCATTGATGTCAATGAGTGCCAAGGTACCTGAGTACATCTTGCGAAGTGTGAATGGATGTGCTGAGGTCGAGCCACTTGCAAGATCTGAGGATCAAGGGACATTGATGTATTCCCATGATTATCAGCGAGAGAACTTTCCATTAAGGCATGCAAGCCTCTAGGTACTCAAAATGGACTCTAGTCTATATCCCAGATAAGGTGCTGAGGTCGATGGGGCAAGACTGGTTGAAAGGTGGGCCTTAAGGAATCCCACATCAGTCAACGCGAGTTATTATAAAAAGAGTTGGTAGGACTATAAGAAAGATCTCAGTAGCAACATAGTTTATGGAAAGGAAATCGAGGCAATGGAATCATGGAAAGGGAGTTTGTTTTATTCAAAAGGAAAACTGGAAAGGCAAAGATGAACTGAAAAAGATAAAGGAAATGATGTATGCTGCTCAGAAAAATAGGCATATGTGAAGTCATGATGGATTAGGTAATGGAAGATGGGCTTCAACACGGGGATGATCAATATGCTTGGAAGGAGAAATGTGGGTAACAAATCATGACGCAGAAGTTTTTTTTTCGTGTAGTGGAAAATGTCATGACATGCGTGAGAATCAACTCCTTCAAGTTGTCAACAAGTCATGTTTTTATTTATTTTTTCACTGAAAAACTTTATGATTCGAAAGAATCTCTTTGGCATAAGAATTGATCGTCTGTGCACCTGAAAAAGCTTAGTACAGATCCTGCATGAAAACTTGTGAGAAAATCGGAAAAAAAAAAAAAAAAAAAAAACATAACATAACATTTCCAGAGAATAAGTACGAATATGGAAAGAAAATAAAATGTGTTTGTACCTATTCCCATTGTGCACTTGTGTTTCACCGTCTTGCAGCTTGAGGAGATTTGAGAGAAAAAAATCATCATAAGGTGTAAAAACATGTTGGAGATTGTGTTGAGAAAATGTCCATTTACAATGCTTTGAACATTATTTATTATCTAGCTACGAGTTGTCCATGTTACAAGAGAAATTCCAAAATTCAAATATACTAGGACAAAAATAAGGTTGTACTCATGCCCTAGTAGGAAAGCCCGAAGATTGAGTTACTCCTAGCAATAGAAAGAAACAATGAGTTTGGTCTGTGGGCTATTCTCCATGCTCTTACATAAAACAAATTGCATCGTTGCTAAGAGTTTCACAGTTGTCATGAGTTTCAAATTAGGGAAGTGAAGCAACTTAAGACTTGGGCTATGTTTAAAGTAATGATTATAATGATTTATAAGTGAATCATTACAGCCTTTTTTAGATTATAAGTGTTTCTTGCCGCCTACTTAATAAAATCAATGTTTTCTTGAATCTCTTTCTGATTCTAAGCAGAGACTCCATCTAAGGTCAAATAAAATGGGTGATAGAGGCATCCCATTAAACCATCAACTACGCTATTTGTGGTGAGTGTAGTCCTCTGCCCATGTGTGGGGGCATAGGATTCTAATTACTGTTCCTCGATCCATGTAGAACTAGTGTCGATGGTGCCATGAAGAAACAGAAACGAATATCAATTTTGATCATCAACTATTTTACCATTTCTTGGGCCCCCATCAATATGAAGATATTCTCTGCTGGAAAGACTTAGAAAATCTCAAGTGGACAGTTGATTCTGAAATAACTAAAGACAGAAAGTATTTTTTTTTTTTAATTAATTAATTTATTAATTAATTTATTTATTTATTTATTTCTTTTATAGAAAGTCGTGACCCTGTGTACAATACATGAAAACTATTAAAAAAATAAGGAAATAAAGATCCCATCCATCTCACAAGATTTGTAGTTCACGCTTCCAACCAAGGTCTAGCCCTGTTCTGGATTAGATCTTGCACATTATCAATTCCATTTTTGCTACCAAGCTTGCTCTCCGCTTCATCCTCTTGAGTCAAATGATTAGTGTGGCCTTTATACATAAACAATCCCTGTTTTTGGTTTCGTGCTATCCACCAAGGTTGAATGTAAGAAGGGCTAACTTTGTTGACAGGATCAACATCAATCGGTCTAAGTGAATTAACAATACTGCTATTGAGAACAGCGGGGTGAATGTTATTTCTAAACTGACTACCATTATCATCTTCTACCGGTGGAGGCATATTCAAATCTAGCATCTCTTCTTTTACAGTAGGCCTCAGCTCTGCTTGCTTCTTAGTGCTAGTGACAGTACTAGAAGTTTCAGAAACTACCAAATGACACCTCTTGTGTCCTCCAAGAGCTTGACCAGATGTAAAAACCTTGTGACAAATAGAGCATTCATATACCCTGCGTAGCTTTTTAGTAGCAGATAGGGTTTCGGCAATTTCTTCTTTCCTTTCATTACTGGATTCCCTCACCTGACCTTTACGGGGAGGCTTGCAGAAATCATAAGATAAATGATGATCAGCTCCAGAAAATAGTTCCTCATCCATAATTTCCTCTTCCAATGTCTTGTTCTCTTCATGCACAGTTATCCTTGTGAAGCAACCTTTTACTTTCTTATGGCTTGCTCTGTGACCACCTAAAGTTTGATATGTATGGAAACACTTCCTACAAGTTTTGCACTCGAATTTGGGTATTTTCTTACTTGCATCCTTGACATCAGCTTCAGATTCAAGCTTCCCAACACCATCAATTCTAACTCCCTTCACCTTGACTCTGCTGGTGCTACTTTTCTGAATCTCAGATGCAATATCTTCTTTAGTACTGGGAAGCTTAAAGTCCATAGATCCTGATGTAGCAGAGTATGCAGCAGTTCCTTGGGATCCATCAAGATTTCCTGCCCCCTGAAAGGAGCTTCCATTAGAAAGCAACACATGCAGAAACACTTGCAGAAATTGAAAATTACACTACCCTACATGCCCTTACCCATATGTCACCTCAGAGATAGGAGCATGATTAATCATATTTGCATGAAAAAGAAATTAATAACTCAATCCCTTGTGTTTCCCCAGCAAAGGCGCCAAAATGTTAGGCGAAATATATGTCGTAATAATAGCATTGTAGTACAGTTGCCCAACTATTTACTTGTCAATCTGGGGTACTAAGCTGACAAAACATGTGCACTATATATGCAGGACTGAAGTAGAACTAATCTAGTCTGATCTACATTGCTGAAATCAACTTAATCTATGAATGGAGATTTGCATGAAGGAAAATCATTACAACATGTGAAGAGTTACAACAAATGACATATGTGAGCTCACATCCATAAATCAATATTACAATAATCAAATGACAAACATGAAAGCAGAACAATGAAATAATCTAAGACTAATCAATCTTCTTACAATTTCCAACTGTCCTCCCCTCCCTATGGAGAGGGAGCACTCTCCTTTATACATGAGAGTATTTGAAGATAAGATAAGAATGCATTAATTACATACCCACTATTCTCTCAACTACTCTTAACCACTTTCCCATTATTACAGGATATAGTTCCTTCAAATCATCCACACATCTTTCACATATCTTAAATAAGATATGCCAACCAAATATTCCATGGTCTTTTTCTTAACAATAGGCTTGAATAACTATCTCCTTGAAATGGTGGAGGAGATATTCGAGAAGTCTCTTTGAATTGATCATTCTCATATTCCTACATATTACAAAGCTCACCCATATTTGAGATATATATGAAAACATGTATATTTTCTAATATTAATCATAAATTCTCTCTTAATACTAAAATGAATAAATTGGAAAATAATAATATGAAACCTAAATGAATTTATGAAAATGATATGATGAAGGGTTTAATAGGATGAGGGAATGTAAGGAATAGTGAAGGGGAAGGTGGATGAAAAAGTGACATTTCTAAGTCCTAACATGTGGTATGGCCACATTCCTTCAGTGAGGCATCTCAAGGGTTTTGTTTCCACATGTTATGCATTGATACCTAAGGAACAAAGAAACAAACTCGGTGAAAGGAGTTGCAAGTGAATCTTCTTGGGGTACTCAAATACCTCCAAAGCATACCATCTCTATGATGAAGTTAATAAGAAGTTTATAATATATATAGATGTGATATTTCTTGAATCTTCCAAGATTGACGATGTTGTTGAGTAACAACTTGATCACTTGGATAGATTCACACATGCAAAGTCTTTTCAAGAATTTGATAATGAGATTCCACATATTGAAGGGGGGATTCCTATACTGGATCAATTTGTGGAATCTTCTTCTGAAGCACTTTCTCCCCCACATGAAGCTCTAGCCACTGATGACACTTTGAGTGATGTGATTAATAGAATTGGGAGACTAAATCTTGATTCAGCCCCAACTTAGTCAACTGAGTAGCTTGGGCCATCTCAGAAAGGTCCTCCAAAATGGCCGACAAAGACACTTGAAAGTGTGCGTCCTCATGAGGTTGGAAAGACATGAACAAGAAGCTCAACCAGAAATAATGGAGGTGATGTAGATGATTCTGATTCACCTATTGATATGGATGTTTCTTATGATTGTGAACTGAGCGTGTCTACAAATTTTGAACCAACTTCCTTCAAAGAAGCCGCTTCTCATGATGAGTGGAAAGAAGCGATGCAGAAAGAATATGATGCCTTGATAAAAAATGGCACCTGGAAGCTGGTTTATCCTCCATTGAGAACCCAACCAATAGGCTGCAAGTGGGTCTTCAAGAACAAGTATAAAGCAGATGGCTCACTTGAAAAGCACAAAGCTAGGCTTGTGGCAAAAATTTTTGCACAAAAGGAAGGGGTCGACTATGAGGAGACTTTTGCTCCCACATCAAAATGGACTACCATCTGGACACTCTTTTCCTTGGCAGCACAGAACGGTTGGAAAGTCCATCAAATGGATGTAAAAACTACTTTCTTGAATGGAGATCTGAAAGAGAATGTTTTTATGTCCCAACTAGAAGGATTTGTTGTGAAGGGCCATGAACATAAAATATGCAAGCTTGTAAAATACTTTTATGGCCTCAAGCAAGCTCCGTGAGCCTGGTATGAGAAGTTAACTGAGTATCTTCTGAAACTCAACTTCAAACATTATGATCTTGATGATGCAAATTTGTTTGTCAAGAAAGTTGGAAAAACAATTGTATATCTTGTGGTGTATGTAGATGATATTTTGATGACATGGAACAATGATAGCTACATTGCATCCATAAAGAAGGAATTGAGGAAAGATTTTGAAATGACATACTTGGGCTATGTTCACTACTATCTTGGTATTGAAGTAACTTGACATCCAAATTTTATATTCCTCTCTCAAAAGAAGTACATTGGAGATGTGTTGAATAGGTTTGGCATGGATGAGTGCAATCCTTTGACTAATCCAATGGAATAGAACTGAAAGCTCACATCCACTGGAGGAAAATAATTTGAGGATGCAACCAAGTATAGACAACTCGTAGGAAGTCTCAACTACTTGACTACTACGAGACCAAAAATTTCATTTATTGTTGGAATCCTCTCCAGGTTTATGAAAAATCCTTGTGAGGGTCACTGGTTTGCTACAAAAAGAGTTCTAAAGTACTTGAAGGGAACTCAAGACTTTGGACTAAAGTATACATAGGTGGTCGACTTTAGCTTGATTGGATACTCTGATTCAGACTTCGATGGAGATAAAGAAACTAGGGTATCTACTTCAGGTTATGTTATGAGTCTTGGATCGGGAGTTATCTCCTAGAGGTCACACAAACAATCAGTTCCAACATATTCCACAACTGAGGTAGAATATGTGGTAGCAGCTGAAGCAACAAAGGAAATTGTGTGGCTCAAGAAGATAATAGAAGAATTGCAGGAGAAACAAGTTTATTCAACTCCTCTCATGATTGACAAAACTTCTGCAATAAACTTGGCCAAGAACCCAAAGTTCCATGATCGAACGAAGCACATCAATACAAAATACCATTTGATTCGACATCACGTTGAGGCCAAGAGAATCCACCTACACCATTGTTCCACAAATGAGCAGATTGTAGAAATCTTCACCAAAGCACTTGGAAGAGAAAAGTTTGAAAGATTCATAATGATGCTTGGACTCACCAACATCCCTTCAGATTAAGGTGGGGAATGTTGACACTTAATCTTTGGGATTAGGTAAATCCATGTAAATATCGTAAATCGAAAATAAGGAGAATTACAGGAAGAACAGACACAGGGAGATGAAACCCAAGAGTCTCTCTCTCCATGTATATATCTATGATCCATATTAATTCAATAACACAATTTGATTTGAGGAGTTACCTCCTGGCCTGACACCTATCATCCTTGATCCACTCCAAGCAGTTAAGCTTTAACAAAAGTGACTTGCTTTGATACCGATTGTTGGGGAAAATACTGAGAAGTTTGGGGGGGGGGGTGTGGTGAATCAGTATTTTGAAACTGACTTAAATCTTACAATTTCTTATTCCTATTTCTGTACGCTACAGTGGTGTAGGAAAATTCTCTCTGTAGACAGAGACAATCCCTCTAGCCCAAGAGAGTGGGTCTAACCACAAACAAGAAAATCTAATGTAAATTTCCTTTGATTAGAATCAAATAAGAGGGCCTACCTCTTATAACGCTATGTTGAAAATAGCAACAAGAAATGCTAAAAATAGAAGTGCTAAAAATAGCACTGTTATAAATACCAGTTTGGGTACCAGTGCTGGATTGAGCAACAGGGAATGAAAAATGGAAGTGCTAAAAATAGCAGTTCGGGATGGATTCCTATTTTAGTTAGTCCCTAAACTAAAAGAGTGAAGTAAAATTCGAATTTGATCTTACCAGCTGTTTGAAAAATAATTAACTAATTCACCATGAGTTAATTAGTTGTGAAAAATCAAACATGAAGTCTATGTGAGGACATGCAACAATTTCTCCATTGATTGAGGAATTTATCCATCAGTTAAATAGATAAGGATGAGTTGTAATTAGTTGGCTCAGTTAAATGAGTCAAGTCTAGTTAGATTAATTCAAACAGTTTGTTGAATTAGTTGTGAGTTCAGTTAGTTAATGCTTGCATGCATGTAATTGCTGCACTTCAGATAACTAAATATTCTCTCATAAATAACTCATGCATGTCAGTTCAATCAAAAACCCAGTTGAGATCAGAGGAGGGACAATGTACTCTCAGTTGGATGGATTTTTCCTATAAAGGGAACTCATCCATGGAGAAGGATTTATCTCATTCAAGATTGCCCAGTTACTACTAGGCCAAGTGACCAGTGTGAGGTGGGAATTCACACAAGTGGCTGCACTGGACCCCAAGGAAAATTGCGCAAAGAAATAGGAGGCTTGGAGGGCAGAGGAGAAGGTTTGAGAGAGGCCTTTGACTATCTATGAGTAGCAGAGGGATTATACTGAGAGCTGGTTGGCTTCCAAGCTAAGGCTTTGTGTAATTCTGTGACTATTTTCCACTTGTATGATAATACAGAGTTGGGGTTTTAGGCTGAGGCTTTCCCCATGATATTTCTTCTGTGTTATGTGTGATTGATTTGTCATTCTCAGTCATATGTGTTCTCTTGATCTTTCTCAATTCGATTAAGCTTCCGCAAAGTGTTGTAGAAGTAGATATTGTATTGTGTTTTAGTATATTGCATAATATGTTGATCTACAATGGGAATTTCTACACACTAATCCACTTGATGGTGATATTGCTTCCTTGCTCCAGCTTCCTTTCGTTCCTTTCGTTCAAGTACCTGAAACAAACATGCAAGAAACAACAACAAACATGATAGCATAAAATTGAATCCAATCTACTTAAAAGGTCAAGGCGTTCTAAGATATCAAATGTAATATTACACCCGACATAGGAAATAAATGATTAGTTGTATTAAAATAAACTTCAAAGGGAAATACAACTGAAGCCTTGACGTTGGAGATCTCCTTTGCGGTATCCAAGTCCTGCTACACGCATTTTCAACACTCTTTTCCTCCTCTAGCTTGACATGAAATGGCTTCCAAGCTCTAACTCTCTCTCCTCATGCTTTAGCTACCAAAGACTAGTCTTTTGTCATCTAAGATTAATCTTCTTATATCAAAAACTAAAGATTTCAAAATTTTGCAGCTGGTTCTATCTCTCCAGCACTTTCACTATGTGTTGTATTGTCTTGTGTAACCAAAAAGGGTAAGAGAAAGTGGTTTATATAGGGATACGAGGATAAGAATGAGATCCACTCAAGGGTGAAGAAGGTCTTATCTCCTTGGAAGGTCCACTTTTAAGGGGGAAGAACCTTATATGGAGTTCTCGACCCTTATCCAACCAAACGAACATCCAACACATCATCACTAGAAGTTTCTAGACGTGAAACTCCGTTTCCTATTTTAAAAAAATTCCAAAAGTAGACCGAAGCAGGTATTGGGCTAACAGTAAAGCTGATCGGCACGGGTCACAGTGTAAAAACTCTGCCATCGGCACAGGTAAGACATTGGGAAAGAGCGTTTATCTTAAAAACTAGGTTTTAAGAAGGATTCTCTCGAAATATTCTGAAGGGAGTGGGGACTACTTTCTTCAAAGTTTAGGGGATGCAAAAGCATAGGTTTCATGGTGAAAGTATAACACAGTAGTCACTACTAGGGTTCTCCGGGATCAGGAATGGGGAGTGACAAGAGAGTGACAAATTACTGTGTAACAGGAGATGAAACCCAATAGTCTCTCTCTCCATGTATATATCTATGATCCATATTAATTCAATAACACATTTTGATTCGAGGGGTTACCTCTTGGCCTGACACCCATCATCCTTGATCCACTCCAAGCAGTTAAGCTTTAACAAAAGTGACCTGCTCTGATACCAATTGTTGGGAAAAATATTGAGATTATTATTTTAAAATTGACTTAAATATTTAAATTTCTTATTCATATTTCTGTACACTACTGTCATTAAGTAAACTAGTGTATGTGCATGACTATAATGAAGGTAAACAACGTATATATAGTTAACTAACTTTTCATATATTTCATCATTTGTTCTACTTTAACCAGTGTATCATTACGTCATTAGCCTTTAATTAAACAATAACCATGATCAGTAAGAACAAAATAAACCATTGCACATAAGAAACACAACAACACATGAGGACACCGTGATTTTAAGGTGGAAACCCAATGTGGGATAAAACCATTGTTGTCATTGTCTTTGTCTTTGTCCTTTATTATAAAGGAAAACATTTTACAATCTTATACTAGAGAAAACTCATAGAAGTACATAGGCACCCACCTATAGAAGGCTAAAACCTTCTCTCGTTTTCCAACACCCACTCGAAGGGAGCTCCAACCCCGTGATCTCGTTTACCAGTACCCACTAGAAGGGAGTTCCAACCCCCTAATCAGATTTACCAGCTACCACTAGAAGGAAGCTACGACTCCCTCATTGAAGGCTCCAACCCTCAGCACCTTTGTGGACCACGTTTCATAATGTTTCATACTAGATCCACCTGACTCAACAACATCAAACCTGTAGGCCACCTTTAATCATATTTTCAAACTAGACCCACTTCCATCATTTAAGTCCAATATCAAATAACAATTTTGAAACTAATCACTATATCAAATCACTCAATCACTAAACCAACTGAATCATCAAAGAAATCAATGAATATTAATCAATCAATACAACTAGATCAAACTAAACCAGGATAGATCATATCAATGCACAACTACTCATCAATATACGAAGCCAAACATTGTTACCCATCACAGAAACCAATTGTTGCTACTACAAACCCTAATCAACCATATGTGAGAATATATATGGTATTGTTCTTCAGTATAACTGTGTATGTACGCGCTTCGCCTTAAGAGGACCTATGTACAAATTTCAAAATACTGAACAACTAAGTCTAAATTATTGTCATACTGAATCAATTACTGAACCCATCATAGATCATTGAATCAGGTACATATCTGTTAGGTCCCTATAATACTAGTGTCTCCTTTTATTATTATTGTCATAATAATCCCTTATTGTTATTGTTGTGCCCATGTTGTCCCCATATTGTTATTATTGTGGCCCATAGAAGCCCACTATTGTTATTGTTGTGCCCTTACATTATTATTGTTATGTCAACTCTGATTATATTGTGACCCTTTAGGCTCCTATATATAGAAAGGAGGTTCTTCATTTGATTCATCCAATAATTATTCATTTGTGTAATTTAAAGTAGGTTTCCCCCTCGAAGAAGTTGATTTTGAAGTCGTTGATCTCTCTTTTCTTCTATTTTGTGAGTTGTTGCATAACAAGATCATCACATAGTAGCATCATCCCTAGTCAACATATCATTCCATAAACAATTCAACCCAACCATAACTATCAAACATACACTATCATGAGAGAGACATCATCGACAGACAACTACAAATATAATATAACTAATCATACATCATTAATAATTCATACTACAAAACCCTAGAAGATGTACACAACTCTTATAACGCACTTTTTTGTATGTATGAACTTTTCATAATTTACACCTGTGTACATATTCTGAACTTTTCGTAGAATGTATATGCGACTATCGAGAGGTAGATTCATGTATGTACGTGACTTCTTAATGGAAAACCAACGTACAAATCTGTAATCAATGAGTCATACCTTCGTTGCACAACACAACATCTGTCAAACCCAAATCTTGGCATACAAACTGTTAGAGACACACATCACAAATTTATCAAACCCTAAACAAATTATCCAATATGTATTCATTTTAGATATAAAAAAATATGATCCATCTCCATGCTCCTTGGTGCACACCTATTTTAGATCAATTCATTCATAAATAATTCATCACATGCACACTCTAACACTTGATCTCCATTTCCTTATATAGTATAAGCCTTAGCCAATACCTTAGGTCAATCCATTAGTAATGTCAATGGTATTCTTTGACGGGATAACTATCCATTGTCGCGCTCAATACTATGGGCCATACCATGATAAAGACCCCTAGTATTTTAACTACCATGGTGTAGAATATGTACACACCTTTGCTTCACCATATCTGCATATGTACATGAATTTTCTTCACAGGACCCGCGTATACTTTCCTAAACTTCACCTTTATCATCCCTCTGTCTCTGAACTGATATTACTTTTTCTATCTCACCTGTAGCATCTACATAACCATCATGTTAACATCTTTATCAAGTAGGTTGCCATCAAGGACAACACATTATTCATAATGCCAACAACCTCAAGATATTATTCTAATATTGTTTTATCATGAGGCTTGTAGTCTTGAGTCATATCCTTTAGAAGATCATTAAATCTTTGGTTGAATTCTTCAACTGTTTGACTTTCTCTCTTCTTTCTAGAGCTGAGTTCCTTAACCAAATATTTCCTTCTCTTTTGTCCCCAAACTTATCCTTGAAAGCATTGGTGAGAGATTGTAATGAATCAAATACATTATTAGGCTTGTCATGGAACTAATCTAATGAAACATCTTCTAATGAAAGGACGAATAGCTTAATCTTAACATCCTCGTGATTTTATGCAGTCGCATGAGCATATATTTCCAAGAACATATTGAACTTCTTTATGTGTGCCTAGACATTAATAGCATTGTTACCTCGGAAAGTTGGAATCTTGTTTATGGTGGAGTCATCTAGAAGATCATGCGGATACCCCTGAATGTTGGCAAAGCTGCAAGGACTATAGTAATCCATGAAGTCTTGATTTATTGGATCAAGGAAAAGAAAATGGATATTAGGGATGGATTCCCATCCGAGAAAGATTACATTCCTTCTAGAATGTAATTTGTTTAACCGAGCTCTTAGAGCCCTTTTAGGGTTGGGAGCGGGTTTAACCAAGCTACCAAGATTTCTTCTAGAGTAAGCTTTTATGAATGGATGAACAAGTGAAGTCGCCACCCAAACATGAAACCAATAATATTTGTCCAAGCGCTAGAGGTGAAGATAGAGAAGATGAAAATAGAGAGGACAAAAGAGAAGGTGATGAGAAGACGAAGAGATAATGTCACAGTGGCGCTAGAAAATGTGGCGTTAATGGGATAAGGAATGATGAAAGACTAAAGCACTGAAAATGAGATAAAATCCTCCCCAACAATGACGCCATAAAATTTTGTGGTGTTTCCAGCTAGAACGAAGGATTAAAAGATCATAAAATGATTTAAAAAGAAGAACGTAGTGAAAACGAGAAGAGAAAAATCTATCCCCAGCAACAACACTAGAAAATGTTGTCACTCAAATTGTATAGGGACAATGTGAAAACAACATAGGTTGGGGTTGTCACTTTGATCCCCAACCTGTTCGTTCCAACTGTCTCCCAACAACAAGCTATGCGGGGTATTCCCCATGAAAGATAGAAATGCAAGACTCATTGGAAACTAACAAGTCCGGGAGACACGGTTGAATGGACTAGCCACTTGGTTGATTTAGCAAGATTTTAAAGATCAGGTTAAATTCTTAATGAGACTAGTGCCTAATGGAGTCAACTTACTTGCTCTATATAAATTAAAGACCAAATGACCTGATGAACAACTGTTGCTTAAATGCTTCACTATCCTATATGTTATGCAAATCCTAAGACCTAGGTGTGATGCAAGAATCTTCGTTACTTTTAATTATATGTCTATTCTAGGTGTATCATTCCTCTTATCTATTTTGAATCTAGTCTCTAGAGTAGGTTGTGATAAAGAGTCCAAGGGGAGGCAAGAAGAGGCTTGATTAATGATACCTCCCCTCAAGTACTAACCACCCGATGCCTCCAGCACTATAGAGACTATGGATCTAATGATTGTAAGGTCACTGTGTTAACCACTAAAGAGGTGCTAGCCTCCTCAATCTTGGTGAGAAAGGTGATCTTATTTTCTATCAACCAAGCTTATTCTTGGTGGTAATTTATTAAATGCAAGACTAGCTTATAATGATATGCAAGGTGAATGTGTGATTCTTAAGGTGAGATTACTTAAATGTTTCCTTAAGTACTTAGTTATGATTTACTTCAAGCTAATATATCAAGTACTTAACAATGCTTAGAAAAGGTAATCTCAACCACAAGACAAGTGTTAAATTCAATAGTGCCAACAAGAGATAAAAAATGCCCATGATAAAATTGCTCAATAATCACAAAGATTCTCAATAATCACAAACAAATGATGGCGAAAGAGAGCAAGATCACTTATCTACCTAGAATAATTATCCAATGATTCCTTTTATAAGATTAGCAATGTTCTTAGACGATTAGAAGCCCAACAAAATAATGCCAATTAGATTCCTCAATGCCAATGATTTAAAATGAGATATTTTAACAAATCCTCTTATTATCAATGTAAAGTTATCATTCACAAATTATTGATAACAATAATGAAAAAAATATTTGCCAAAGCTCTTATGCAGGTTATAATAATTGAAGCAATTAGATCTCACAGACAAATGATGTAACCATTCATGAAAAAAGGCACAACTTTAGATTTAAAGTGCTTTCAGAGAGTAAGTCTATTAGATGTGAACTTAAAAAAACTTTAATCAACTCATACCAACAAATATGTTAGTGCACTTGAAACAATTAGAAACCAATCACAATTTTAGTTAAATATTTAATGTTATCAATGCCAGCTATGCCCAATATAGTTTAAGGAATTTTAATGAGTCACAATTAGAGCCTTATGACAACACTAAGTATATCAATATCAAATGCCAAAATTTGTTACATCTTCTTGAGTTAGATTAGAATTTATTAAGTGAAGATGAAAACTAGCAAATTGGTGTCTATATCACTGTTTATATCACACTTTAATGATATTATGACAATCAATAGTAGATCATTGAAAAAAACACCAATTGTGCATTACCCAGTTCACAAAATGACTAGTAAATTGGTGCAATGAATTCCTTTATATATTTAGGAAACTTGTATGTGTGTTTAGGACATTCAAATTTATTTTTTTACTATTGTCATGAATTAAGTCTCTTGTTGAAGCAAAAAAATGAGGGCACTTAGGGTTTAATCAAACCCTTACACTCTAGGCCTAGAAAAAACTTACACAATTGCCCAAAATTTTCTCTAGTGTTGGAAAACCCACAACACCAAATATTATGCCCAACACCTTTGTAAAATACACCAATACTTAGTCCAGAAATTGATAAATCACCCACAAAGGAAAACAGGGAAAATGAGGGCAAAGGAAGAGGGCTAGAAGGCTAACTATGAGCCTAAGAAAGGCTGCAGCTAAGGGAAATGAGGCCCTTTAGGATTTCCAAGAGGAGAAAGACCCCATAAGGGGTTGTTGTGAAGGGATAAATTCCCTTGATTGGGCCTATTATAGAGGGAAAAATACCTATTTAGGATTGCTTCTTCTTGTATGAGCCCTCAAAAGGTCATGGCAAGGGAGAACAGGGCTACCAAGAGGCTGCAACAGGAATAGGATGGCAGTGAAGGAGGAAAAAGGGATACAGAGGCTGAGTGGAGGGGAGAATGAGGGTCGAGGAGGAGGAAAGAAGGATGCCGAGGGAGGGAAATGGTGTCCAAGGGAACAAAAGGCTTGCAACAGGCCTAAGAGAGGAGGTCGAAGGGTATATAGGGCAGGTTGAGGGAGTAATGAATTGTTTAGGATTGTGACCAAGTCCGCATGGCCTTGAATTGCCCACTATAGAGGAAGAAGGGGTCATGGCTAGCCCGAAGAGGCCAAATCAGGCCCATGACCAAGGGAGGAAGAAAGGAGACGGCAACAGCAGGGCTAGTTAGGCTAGATCTGCAATTTTGTCTAATTTCATTTGATGTTGGCCTTGCAACCCAACAAATCCTCTTGAATCTCACCTGCACAAATGAAATTACAAGTACCTGAAACCCCAATATATAGAAAATTTTAAAAATAAACCCCAAACCCTAATTAGCTACAAACAAGGGTCAGAAGAAATTATTTTACAAATATACAAATAGACAATGGTTGAAAGTTTTTTTGAAGAATAGTTTTTATGATAATAACACGAACTTGATGGATTTCGAAATATAAATGTTAATAACAACCTTAGCAAAGTAATAAAACCATATAAATTTCCCGAAGCCCAAAGAAGGTCGGTGTGTGCCCTCCGTTTGTGAACTTGGAGCCCAAGGGCCGAGGAACCTAAAAATTCTATATATTTCTTAAGAGAAAATTGTTAGATCATACAATGAATCAGATCACCTAAGATAAACTCAAAACTTACCAATAAAATGTTGTCATCTACAAATGAAATAACAATTCATGTGATATTGAAGCACGATATAGGAAAGCACATACCCATCACGTACCACAGATCAATGAGTCAAAGACGGCATTAAATGAACCCCAAATTCTTTTATTATGAATTTCAAACGGTCCCAATAGAATAGTGACTTGACACCAACGTTACAAAATTACATCAGATCAAAGTTACTATCATTGTGATTTGAGAAGCAAATGACTTCTAATTTATAGATAAATCCTCCAAGTGGAAAATAACGACTAGTTGGCTTGATCCTCATCAAAATAATCTCAATAGTCGATAAATATTTGATCAAATTTTAATTTCTTCCATCGAAAATACTTATTTTTGAGGAATTTTTGAATTTCTTATTAAAACATTTTTTATTAATTCAAAAAAAATATTTTGGATTAATTCGCTCAACCTAACCATCAAGGTCCAAGGGCGAAATTTTTCTTAAAAAATCCATTTTTGCCTTGCTGGGGGATCTCCAAAAATTGACTTCTTCATGACCCACAAATTTTTTGGTTATTTTCAACTTGAAGAAATTAATTTTTGACTCTAAATTAATTAATTCTCTGGATTATGACTTTATTTAATTTTTGATATAAAAATAAATTAATTGACACACGAGGGGATTAATTAATATTCCACCCTCAAATATTTTACCCATGGTGTCTAAGTATGAAGGACCATGCATTAAATATTTTTTACATCAAATACTACACTTGCAACCCTCAAAGGGGGAATACCCGCTCGTTATAGACCCTCAAATAATTACCCAATTTTGCAACACAATATGATTTAGTAAACCAAGTCATTTGCAGTAAAGTAATTTATCTAAATAACTTGAATTATTCCCAAATCATTTTTACAAAAGACTCAACTAAGCACTAGGACTCACCTAAGACCTTGTCAACGAATTTCACCCTAGCTTTGTGGTTTAAGCTGGAGGGAAAAACTCTTTCGATTACCCGTGTTTATAAACACAGGTTATAAGTGAGGTTAAAACCCCTCCTAGGATTTGTCGCCAAACATAGGCTTACCAAGGTTGTTACATAATTAAACAGTCATACTAGCGTCATTTACATTACAACTTGTAGAAATTGGGTTTACAATGATATAAGAAATGGTTGGTTGATGACCTTGAACTTTGAAAAAAAAATGTACCACTGCTTCCTTGGAATTGTGACAAAATAGGTGCAACACCCCCTAACCCCATAAACCAGTGTAGATCTAAGTCTTTAAAGGTAGCGGGGAAAAGCTTCAATTTTTGGACATTCAATGAATAGTCATAACTCCTATATAATATGTCAAATTCAAAGAGAAAAGTGTCGGGGTCTTCATGTACCTTACCATGAAAATGAGGAAAAACTAATCGTGGGATATTCTTCATTTGCATCATTGTATTAGGGTCCACAATTGCAAATCCAAGGATGGATTGTTCTTCTTGTGGCTGGTTTTTACCAACTCCTTCACCATTGACATCCTCACGATTTTCCATCCTCTTTCCTCCAAGAAAACTATCCCTCATAAAATGTGAAGGTTGAATGTGTTTTAAAACTAATCTTTCAGCTGCAAAATTCACCTTCTTCCCTGCCACTAGTTGTGATACCCCTAAATTATTGTCACCAAAGTCTAGGTGTAAAGTACTAGTCTCAGTGGTCTGTGTATGCCTAGATTTTTTTACCTACAATAGAAGGCCCACCGTGAGAAGAAAAGATTTCCAAATTATCAATATTTCCTCTACCCTTCTTGGGTTTTGGACCTCTACCCCTTCTATTCATTCATGTTTTTTTTAAAAGAAAAATCAAACCACAAAATTTCAAAATCATTAAAAACACTTGTTAGCAAAAGAAATCAAGCCCAATTTCAATTCTGCAACTATTTAAAAAAAATGTACCTACAACAATCCAAAAGAAATTACCCTTCCTTAAGCACTTAAGAACAAGAGCATGCACCTACTAGCAAAATCAATGTAGAACTCACCTCTATTGATGAAAAGAAATTCAACAAGAATTTACTACAACCTCTCCAAGCGCCTCCTTGAAAACAATGCCAAAACGTTGGGTGTTAAGATTGTTTCCTACACGCCTCAACACTTGTCAAACCAAGGGTCGTACACTTCCGTGCACAACACAATTAATGCCAAGAGACTCTGACCAAACCTGAAAGAAAACCAACCCTACCTCCAAACCAAATCACCAATATTCTAAGACTTGAAGAAAACAAATAAGAATTTTATTTTGTGATTCATGCACTACTTTCAATGGCAACCTTATTGAAAACACCTCAGTCAATCTAAATACCACTTGCTTCACTCACAAGTTCCTCAAACAACTAAGATTGCAAAATGAACAAGAAGGATCCAAAAGAACACAAGCCTTAACTTAATAAATCAAATGAGTGGTTGAAAAGATTCATACAGGCTTACAAAAGCATTCCTGCCCTACCTAAAGTTTCACTCTTTCTTCATTCTGATTCCTATATTGTGTGAATTTTGACTCAGTTCTTACCAATCTTTTCACACTTCTCCTTCATGCACTGCGTATTCATAAATATAACAACCTTAATGTGTTTTAGGAAGCACACATGGCAGATAACCTCACTCTATTTCACCTTCACAAACCAAAAGGATAACCCAAATCAAAGAGTCATAACTTATGCTTAAAACAAGATCTATGAAAGAAACCAATTTAATCGAAATGGAAACCAAGTTCTTGAAAACAAATAATCATGAACTAAATATTGTTTCTTCAACCAAGACCTTTCACACCAACTCATACCATGACACAAAATTTCACTCATACATCAATTAAACAAGTCTCAATATAAACATGCCATGTTCCTCTAAGCATACCGAATAAAATGTGGAATCACACTTTTTAATCTTTAGTGATGGGGACATTCAAACATTCACCTGTATCACGACTCCGTTTTGTTTCAAAACGATGCAAAACAACATCAGTAAACAATTCTTCAAGCAAAGAAGATACCAGATACCTATTCCTGCACTAACACACAGTAAGGTTGGACATATCTCACATCATCACAAAACCCTGAGATTTGATGGCTTCAATGTTGTTTTCTTTGTAGAACAAGATTAAGTCGAGTTACCCTTTGTTAAATATTCAAGACAAAACAAAAAAGTTTTAAGAGAGTAACCCTACCCAAACACTCATATCCAATTGTTCAAGCTTTTAATCAAAACCCCAAAGAAACCAATTTACTTCAATTTATCAAAGCATTCAAAACATGTAAGAGCCACTTCAAAGTTCGCTTCTCATAGCGCAAATTACATATGGGTATATAAATAAAACATGGGTTCAGGTATAAAAGTTCTTTAGATCCAAAATCAAACCCTATTTTGTATAGATCTCCGAGCCTCAAAGTTTTAAAAATAGAGAGGATATAACCAGATCTTTAAAGTATAAATCAAGAGTTAGAAAATAAAAAATTTATGCGCAATGGAATTCAAATGTTCGCATTGCTGGAGAATTATTTAGAAAACATAGTATTTTTCCCAAATCTGGGTTAACTATACTTCAAACCGCACTCTTAATAAATTGAGGAATTTTTTATTTTTATTATTTTTTTATTTTTTTATTTTTTTAAAGTGACACACAGATACCATAATAGTCTTCCAAAAGATACTCCACAAGATCTATATGCTTTCACACCACGATATCATATCAAAATAAAAGGCAAACCACACAGTGCTAACTATCGAAGGGTCAACGAACAAGATTAGTCGGGCCCTAACCAACCAACTCATGCCCTTGTGGAAGAGAAGCCAAAATACAGAGTTACACAAATAATTAACAAGATCGAATCAAAATAGAAAAGGAACTTGACATTGATGCTCTTTGTATTAATAAAACCTTAGTCTCAATACATTACGAGTTCAGTAAGTTGGCTCCAAATAGATTTGGGTGATACAAAGTGATTGAATTCAACAATATATACCAAATAACAATATCCCTAACCTATTACATCCCATAGCCTAAAATATATATACATTTTCAATTATTATCATGGTTGTAGTCAAGCCTGTGCAAGAGAGAAAAAAATAGAAAACTAGTCTAACAATCCTCCTAACAATAGATCTTAGAACAACTGCTACTGATCACATAGATTCATTTCCAAATCGAGTTGGGTTCGTTTGGAAAAGAGGTTGTAATTTGAGATTTCGTTGTTGAAGTCCAAGAGAGATGAGCGTGCTTTGTCTTTCTCAGAATCCATGAAAATCTCTTGACAACTCACTTCACTGCTAGCTAACTCTTTGTTCATCAATCCATGCTCTGAATCCTAGTGTAGTAATCCCGTGACCAGAATACATGTCTCCTATTTTAGTAGATGCACTTCATAATAGATTAAAGGCTTATAAAAGATGAAAACACAACAAGATAACATCAAATGCAACATTTAATCATAAAATATTAATCTACCAACCCTTTTTTAAAGATACACAATTCCATATCCATATCCTTATGAATACAACAATTAAAACCCAAATTATGTACATGAAGGTCTTTTTTCTGCTTGTAAAACAGAGGATGAAATAGGATTAGGTGGTAAAAATTGGGACAATGTTAGAGCCTGACAGGATTCCAAGTTTCATACCATTATTTGACGTTGCTAATGGAGAGGTGCTTGAATCCACTTTGTTTGATGGATTCAAGACCAAAATCGACTCTTCATGAGAAACCTACAACCACTAGAGCTAGATATTTCCATACCCAAATATTTTTTGTGGCTTTGAGACCCCGAGAATTATAGTTTCACTTTTCAATCAAATAACCAACCCACTTGCATGCATAATATTGGAAAGGAATTGGAGAATAGCCTATGATTTTCGTCCACTATCGACCCTGACACATAAGATTGAGATCCTCCACTGACCCTTCCTAGAGGTCAACCTCTATATTTATCCATGTGCAATGTCATTCAATATTCGTAAGACAATCTTCCTCAAGACCAAAAAAAATACTTAACCTATTCTTTATGGCTTCTAGCACGTTCACTGACCAAAACATCATGGGAAATCAAGGCAAGATAACCCAAACTCTATGTGTTTACAATGGTTCACGAAGAAAATCAAATTCTAGGCACCACCTTTGCATAATAGGGCCAAAATTCTCCCATATCTAGTCCTAATTAAGGATATTCAATAACTCTTCCTCCGTACGTAATACCACGTAGAACCCTCCTCGAGTGAGAATATAGAAAACTGGTGAATAACCTAAAACAAGAACCCAATGATTCTCCATTCATCTCCTGAAAGATGCCAAACTGAATACTTTTGCTACAAACCTCCCAATCAAACCATGCTATAAGAGAGTCAGGACCTCAACTACCCCAACATTGTTCCCTACCACCATAGCTAAAGATCAACATGACTTTGGAACCTTCCACCACCCTCTTCTTTTCCCTCATATAAAAACCAGTAAATGTGATGTGTTGTGCTCTGGGATCGACACGAATCACAAAGGATCAAACGTCTTAGAACATCCATGAAATAGGCCTTCTATGGTACATAAAAATTCATTGGCGCACAAATTGCCCAACTCATAGTATGCTTCATCCAGTTCTATTTTGAATAGCCCCCGTGCTGCCCCCCCACTCCCCAAACAATCATCTATTAGAAATTTGTGAGACTCGTTGCTCCACTCCCTTACACCAGTTCCATTTTGATGAGGCCCCTCCCCTCCCGCCCCCCCCCAACCAAACAATCAAACAACCAACCCACTTGCACGCATAATACTGGAAAGGAATTGGACAATAGTCTATGATTTTCCTCCACTCTCGACCTTGACACATAAGATTGAGCTCCTCCACGGACCCTTCCGAGAGGTCAACCTCTATATTTATCCATGTGAAATGTCAATCAATATTTGTAAGACATTCTTCCTCAAGACCAACAAAAGGACTCAACCTATTCTTGATGGCTTCTAGCACGTTCGCTAACCAAAACATCATGGGAAATCGGGGTTATATAACCCAAACTCTATGTGTCAACAATGGTTCATGAAGCAAATCAAATTATAGGCGCCACCTTTTCATAATAGGGCTAAAATTCTCCCATATCTAGTCCCGATTAAGGATATTCAATAACTATTCCTCTGAACGTAATACCACATAGAACCCTCCCTGAGTGAGAATATAGAAAACTGGTGAATAACCTAAAACAATAACCCAATAATTCTCCATCCATCCCCTGAAAGATACCAAACTGAATACTTTTTCTACAAACTTCCCAATCAAACCATGCTATAAGACAGTCAAGACCTCAACTACCCCAACATTGTTCCCTACCACTATAGCTGAAGCTCTACGTGAATTTAAAACCTTCCTCCACCCTCTCCTTTTCCCTCATATAAAAACCAGTAAATGTGATATTTTGTGCTCTGGGATTGACACGAATCACAAAGGAACATCCATGAACTAGGTCTTCTATGGTACATAAAAATCCATTGGCGCACAAACTGTCCATTTAATAGTATGCTTCATCCAGTTCCATTTTGAAGAGGCCCCAACCAAACAATCATCTATTAGAAATTTGTGAGATTCATTGCTCCACTCCCTTACACATAATGCTTTATTCAGGTTTCCTTTACACACAATGCCTAATTAAAATACTTTAATTAAAATAATTCTAAATAAAAGAAATTGCGTATTTTTGTATAATTTATATAATTAAGATACCAAGTCCCAAGAGGGATCAAATTTATTGAGAAAGAGGTTTGGTTCCTCTTGGCGCTTTGTAGATTAGAAGCTAAGATGGATCTAGGCTGGTTTAATTCAACCTTTTAAATATGATATATTCCACGTGATTACCATGGATCAATACCATGGGTTCTCATAAACCCAAAGCTCGAAAACCACTAGGGTTCCTCTTGGCGCTTTGTAGATTCGAAGTTAAGATGGATGTAGGTTGGTTTAATTCTACCTTTTAAATATGATATATTCCATGTGATTACCATGGATCAATACAATGCATTCTCATAAACTTGAAGCTCAAAAACCACTAGTAAGTGGACCAAATCAAGTTTACCTTAACTACCCAACATAAATTAATAAAAATGATAAGATGTAGGTTGTGATTACCATGGATCAATACCATAGGTTCTCATAAAATTGAAGGTCGAAAACCACTAGTAACTGGACCAAATCAAGTTTACCTTAACTACCCAACATAAATTAATAAAAATGATAAGATGTAGGTTGGTTTAATTCCGCCCTTTAAATATGATATGTTCCACATAATTACCATGGATCAATACCATGGGTTCTCATAAACTCGAAGCTCGAAAACCACTAGTAACTGGACCAAATCAAGTTTACCTTAACTACCCAACATAATTTTTTTTTAACATAGTCGGTTAATTTTTATATATTGCAAAAAAGAGGGAAAGAAGCTAGTTCCTTGAAAAATCAGAGGAAGGCAGGTTCAAAAGTAGTGCGTAAATGGGAGCCCAGTACCCACAACTACTTTTTCCGCCCAGAATCCATAAAATTAAAAACTAATGAGCTGTTATCGTGGTTCTAAGATGTGGGTTAACTTTCCAGAAAATGACTTGAACTCCAAAAGCCTCGCGCGGAGACCAAACCTGCACTTAAATTTTGAAAAGGCGGATAAAGTCAAAAACCATTATCCTTGAAAAGTCGGCATATACACAATACACGGTAAATAATGATTTCCTCTTTTCTAAAGCCTTGGCACGATCTTCAAAGCTTACCTTTATAAGACTCGATCTCCATTGTAGAAAATCCTCCATCAGATATGACTAGTCAAACAACTTGCACGTCACACTACCATTGTTGATCCACACATGATAGATCCAAGAGCTGGCAAGAATTTCGGGTGGGCAAATCGCGCAGATAGTACCCGCCCAAAGAGGTGGTATTCTCACACTGCCCTCATTATACGTGTCCATCAATGAGTGGAATCGGGCGGTTCCCTCCTAAAACCACTCACCACTGAGACTCTGCTTGAAATACCATTCCGGTTTAAAATCCTGCCTTTTCTTTTTGTCTAAGTCTTGTGCAAGAAAGTGCCCGATGGCCATTGATCTGCCACCATCGACGGCTGCGACGACATTTCTGAGATCCTCTTCCGCTGCAAATGAATTCAATCCTTAGCCATTGATCTCTAGAATCCCACGGTACCTGTGCGATGATTCTACATCTGTCTCCTCACTCCTACTTTGCGGAATTTCTTCATTGATTTGTGGTTTCTGGTCTTGAATTATTGGTCTCTGTTGTGAAGAAACCTGCTGTTGTTGATTGCCAAACTGTCTTAGGTTGCGAGGGAGCCTGCACAAATACATGTGGATCATGGTATACATTCTCGTTCTTCATACTGGGTGAGGGGGTCAAGGGATACTTTCTTCATAAACTTCATTGTTCTCTTTGAATATGCCAATTGGTCTGTCAATTGCTTTGTTGGCATGGCTATCAGTGTCCTTATTTTGGTTTCTCAGGACTTGCTTTAAGGTTATATTTCCCAGACTTTCAAAACTTGCTCTGATCCTTTGATAGATTTTATTGATGCCTATGCTTTTGAAGTGTCTATTGGCATCCAGAGCGGCTATTATGATAGTAGAATCCCATATTATTATAGGGTTCTTAAATGCATTTTTGTTTAAAAGCCTTGTGCCTAGGAGATGGTTGTATGCTTCAGCCCTGTTGTTTGTCATTTCTCCTAGGCTCCATTCATAGGTTATTATTTTTTGTCCATTTGGGTCTAGTATAACTCCTCCTGCCCCTGCATTTCCTGGCTTATTTTTTGCAGCTCCATCAAAAAAGAGAATGTGTCTCTTCTATTCTTTTATCCATTCTGCAAATTCTTTGTCCTCCAATCTTAATTTCCAATTCTTGTTTGTGTGGAATTCTTTATTATTTGTTGTAACTGCTACTTTTGCTTTGTTTTCTAAAATTTCTTTACTGTACTAGTCTTTCTCTTCTTGTTGTAAATTATTCTGGTCCATTTTTTAGATTCCATTTGTACTGATTATCTCTGCAACTTGGCTCCAAGTTGTTGCTAAGATCTTGCCTAGATTTGGCTTTTGTTCTTTGAAAATGCATTTGTTTCGGGCTAACCAAATTTGCCAACATAGGATTGAAGGGAGACATTTCCATACCTTTTTATTGCTACCTTTTTTTCCTTTGTATATGGGTAGCTTTTATCCTAGTTTTTATGAAGAATTGTCAAGTGGATTGTTGGTTTTATTTTTATTTCCAAAGGACTTGTTGCCTATTTCCAGCACTCTCTCGCCACCATACAGTTAACAAAGAGGTGTTGGATAGTTTCTTCCTCCTTTTGACACATGAATCATTTTGAGGGCCCTTGTATTCATTTTTTTAATTTTTATTTTTATTTTTAGAGGTAACAATTTTACCTTTGAGAAGGGTCCAGGTGAAGAATTTAATTTTGGGCAGACTCTCTAAATTCCAAGCTGCCTTCCAAAGACTCCAGTCATTTTGATTGTGAAGTTTCTGGAGGAGGTTGTACCCCAATTTCACTGTGTAATCCCCTCCATTTTGGTCCCAAACAAAGTCATCCTGCTCTTCTATGTTGATGGGCACGGCCCCAGCAAAATGGACTTTTAAAATTTCCCACTGACTTTTTAGTCTTGGTGGAGTGGCCAACTTTTTCCATCTAACCCAGTTATTTTGACCCCAATCCGAAATAGAATAAAGTGTGTTAAAACTTTGCTCTTCCATCCATCTCTGAAGGCCCCTTAAATTTTGTTGCCGATTTAAGGGGTTTTTCCCCATTATTCTATCCTCTCAGATAGAAATTGTTTTGTCATTCCCTCGATTTTTGGATATTTGATCCCTAATAAGAGGAATTATCCTTTTAACCAATTTCCAAATTTGGGTGCATGGCCTGTCTAGAATAGTATCAGTGAGCAGCTTTGTTCTATGACCATTCAAGTATTTCATTGTTAGTACTTTTCCCCACCAGTGGTCGTTCCCATTTATCATTCTCCAGATAATTTTTGTCCCTAGGGAAATGTTCATTAGTCTTGCCAGTCTTATTGCTACACCTCCTTTTTCATAGGGAAGAGTAACTTGCTCCCATTTAACAAGGCTAAAATTTTTTATTATCTTGTTTTCCTCCTTCCCAGAGGAAGCTTCTAATTATCAGTTCCATTTGCTTGTGGGCGCTTGCCAGAGTCATAATGATTGCATATTGATATATAGGCAAGGCCGAGAGAAGTGCTTTAATCAGTGACACTTTTCCTGCGAGGTTGAGCCACATCACTCCCCAATTATGAATTTTTCCCCTCATTCTCTCCACTTTCCTGTTCCAGACTCCTGATTTTATCACTTCCTTTGCTAAGGGCAGCCCAATATAAGTGAAGTGGCTCCAATTTATTTGTAGGGGTATTTCCAAAATTTGTGAGATACGCTGCATTGTTGATGTTGGGGTATTCCAACAATAAATTTTGCATTTGAAGTTGTTTAAAGTTCCTCCTGAGGCTAGGAGAAATTCATCCAAGACATTTTTGAATCGTTTTGCAATAATGCAGGATGCCCCGCCTATGAGAAGTGTATCATCTGCAAAGAGAGAGTGGTTTATATCTTTGACTCCTCTCGATATTTGGATCCCTGTTATTTTTTTCTCTTTTCTCTGATTTTCTAACATAGCACTTGTCGATTCAGCCATGATGATGTACAAGAATGGAGAAATCTGATAGCCTTGCCTTAGCCCTTGTGTGCTTTGGAAGAATTTACTGGGCTGACCATTGATTAAAGGAGTTATCCAAGGATTTGATATACATGCCTGGATAATCCCTATGAAATTTATTGAAAATCCAAACCTTGTGAGAGTTGTTGCAAGAAAGTTATGGTTAACTCTATCAAAAGCGTTAGCCATATCTAACTTAACAATCATTCCTCACTCCTTTCTTTGGATACTGTTGTGGATATCCTCCTGTACAATTATCACATTGTCTGTGATTTGTCTCTTGGGGACAAATCTTTTTTGGTTCTCTGAAATTTTTTTCAGAAGTAATTTTTTCATTCTATTTGTTAGGATTTTGGTAAGTATCTTATAAGACGAGTTGCAAAGGGATATTGGCCTATATCTGTTAAAATTTGTAGGATTGGGTTCTTTGGGAATGAGGGCTAGGAAGGAGGATTTAGTATTTCCTCCAATCTTTTTTTTTCTAGAAAGCATTTTTGAGCATTCTCATTAGGTCCTCTTTTATAATTTCCCAATGTTGTTTGTAAAAGGCCATTGTGAACCCATCTGGACCTATTGCCTTGTCAGGGTGGAGATTCCATTTTTTTTGCAATTCGATTTTTCTGGCTTTGTCTCAAAGATCATTTCTCTTGCCCAATTTTTTAGGTGTATCCTTAGGTTCTTTAGCTTAGTTTCCCAAACATACTGGGGAGATCTTGTGACACTTTGTTTCTAGTTGTCCTTTATTTGTTTGTCAAAATCTTCCTTACTGTCCCAAATTGAATTATATCTAAAGGGAAGGGGTCCTTGGTTTTCCAGTTTCCCCAAGGTTAGCACCACCGGCTTGTGATCTGAAGCTGAGTTGTGAACAATTTTACTTTTCAAAAGAGTGTAAGCAGCTACTATGCTTTCTTGAATAAGAATTTTGTCCAACCTTTCTTTTATGTTGTTTTTTCCAATTCTTTTGTTGTTCCAAATGTATTTTCCATTGCTTGGCGGAATGTCTATTAATTTATGTTCTTCTATTATTCCTTCAAGAGCTTCTCTTGATGGATCGTTGTGGAAGATTCCGCCAAATATTTCTTCTGTATTCCTTACCAAATTTAAGTCTCCTCCCAGAATTAAGTGCCCACTTTGTCTCTCTGCTATTTCTTCTTTAACTGATTTCCACCATCGTTCTTTCTCTCTAGATTGATTTGGAGAATACACATTTTAGATGCTATACTGTTCTTTTGTTTTGAGATTCCTCAACTCTGTTCTAATCCAGTGTCTACTGATTTTTTGGGTCATTAGTTCCCATTTTCTTTTATCCCAAATAGTGTTGATTCCTCCTGATGCTCATGTGGCTTCTAATGCTACTTCTTCATAATTTTTTAGTTTTTGAATCATTTTTTTATTTTCTTTCTTATTTAGTTTGGTCTCTTTGATCATATATATGTATGGTTGTTCCTTGACTAAAATGTCTCTAGATGCATTGACTTTGAAGAAGTTGTCAATGCTGTGAAAATTCCAAGAGACCACTATCATTATTTACTGTTGTGTTGGTGTGATCCTCCCTTTCCTCTTTGCTGAGTTTTTTCATGACTTCATGTTTGTTTCCCAAGAAATGAATCCATTGGCTATTGCGTTCCTAGGGCCATTTCTTTAGCTGTTGCCTCATCTTTGATTTCTTTATTGGATTTCTTTCCCACTTTTTTTTGTTGATCCCCACCTTGGGGGATTTCTTTGGCTTTGTTTCTAATTAGAATGCGGTCCACTGAGGGAGGAGGTGGGGAGGATATAGGGTTGGGGGTGGATATGAGAGCTAAAGAGGTAGGGTTTGAGGGAGGGGATCTGGGATAGGGTGGATCAAAGGAGTCTTCTAGTGGCTCAAAAGGATTCGGAGTTGTGTCATCAGGAGGAGTAACCTTCACTGGAGGCTGAGAGGTTGTTTCATTTGCTTCTTGGGACTGATACATATTTGATTTTGTCTGCTTATTGGTAGGTTTTTTCCTTTTCACTTGTTCCCATGTAGGTTCTTACTCTTCTACATTTTCATGCTCTACTTTTTTAAGACACCTATTTGCAAAATGACCATACTCATGACATACCTTGCATTTAAATGTATTTGCTCATAGTCCAGCTGTTGAATGTGTGTTCACTGGTCGATCTTGATCTTTATTTGCTTCTGGGAGGCCTTTTCCAAGATCTACTTCCACACATATTCTTGCGCAAGCATTCATGTTGTCTTTTGGCTCACATATGTCAATATATTTGCCCACTGCGTTTCCTATAGCCTTCACAGATTCATCTCCCCAGCAATGAAGAAGAAGATGCGGGAGCCTGACCCACACAGGCACAATGTTTGGGACACCATCTCCGGATCAAAGTCTCGCGTCCATCTGTTCAGGTATAAACCTCTGAAGTCCATGACGTAAGGTCCATTTCTAAATATCAAATCTCTATCCTCCTTTGTTTCAAAGAGAAATGTGTAGTATCCCCTTCCAAAAAATTGAATTGCTATCTTCCCCTGTGTGTTTGTGTTGTAGTTTCTTTCCACCCATTTTTGCACTGATTTGGGTGAAGGCCATAGCCCTGTGAACTATCCAACAAGTCCACGTTCTGCCAGAGAGATGGTTGCTCTTCTTGGAAGTGCTGGAGGGAGAGAAATATCTAGGATACTTTCGAGTTTCTTTACAAATTTATTGATTAATGGTCTATTCCTTGGAGCTCCATTCTCTGCGATCAGAGATGCGAAGTCTTCTGCGTTTTCTTCAATCCCTGGCTACGTAGAAGAGTGGGGATCTCCCTCCTCAAAGGGCTGCATGGTCTGGTTGGCCTCAGCAGTAGGAGGCTGCCGAGGGAAGGATCTGCAGGGGCAACGTTGGCTAGGACAGCAGCAGCATCCAGCGTTTCCTTTGTGTAAAATTTTCTTCATAAAATTTTGACTAACTACCCAACATAAATTAATAAAAATGATAAGGTATAATTTTTATTTTAACATAGGATTATTTTTATTTTGTTTTGACCGAGGTAAATGTTTCCATGACATTACATTACACCAACCTAGGTCCATCTTCACTCCCGATCTACCAAACACCTAAAGGGATTAAATCCCTTAAGATGCAAACAATTTTTAGAGTGAAAAAATATTTTATCTATCTTGACAACAAACTTGATCCCTCTAGGCACTTGGTAGATTTGTAGTTAAGATGGATCTAGGATCGTTTAATTTCCCCCTTTAAATGGGATATATTCCATATGAATACCATAGGTTCTTAAGTCCATGGAAATGTGTCCAACCAAAGGAGGCTGCTGAATACTGGAATGTAATTGAGATCTCGGATGACGAGGAAGAGGAGTATGAAGAAGAGGATGATGAGAGGTTGGATGATTCTGCAGAACAACAGAAACAAATTGGGAAACATCTCCTTGATCACTGGTCATCTCAGTCTGATACTTCTGGGGAAAGAGAAGGGGAATCATTTAGGCTTGTGACCAAGTCCACATGGCCCAAAATTTCCCACTATAGAGGAAGAAAGGGCCATGGCTAGCCCGAAGAGGCCAAATCAGGCCCACGACCTAGGGAGGAAGAAAGAAGAAGGCAGTGGCAGGGGTAAGTAAGCTAGATCTGCAATTTTGTCCAATTTCATTTTATGTTGGCCCTGCAAAAATCTCTAGAGATTGGATGCTACCCTCAAGGGCCTAGATCTAGCTCCAACCTAACAAATCCTCTTGAATCTCACCTGCACAAATGAAATTACAAGTACCCAAAATCCCAAGACATAGAAAATTTGAAAAATAAACCCCAAACCCCAATTAGCTGCAAACAAGGGTTAGAAGAAATTATTTTACAAATATACCAATAGACAATGGTTGAAAGATTTTTTGAAGAATATTTTTTATGATAATAACACCACCTTGATGGATTTCGAAATATAAATGTTAATAACAACCTTAGTGAAGTAAGAAAACCATATAAATTTCCTGAAACCCAAAGAAGGTTGACATGTGCCCACAGTTTGTGAACTTGGAGCCCAAGGGCCAAGGAACCTACAAATTCTATATATTTCTTAAGAGAAAATTGTTAGATCATACAATGAATTAGATCACCTAAGATAAACTCAAAACATACTGATAAAATGTTCTTTTCATCTACAAATGAAATAACAATTCACGTAATATTGAAGCACGATATAGGAAAGCACATACCCAGCATGTACCACAAATCAATGAGTCAAAGACACCATGAAATGAACCCCAAAGTCTTTTATTATGAACTTCAAATGTTCCCAATAGAATAGTGACTTCACACCAACGCTACAAAATTACATCAGATCAAAGCTACTATCATTGTGATTTGAGAAGTGAATGACTTCTAATTTATAGATAAATCCTCCAAGTGGAAAATAATAGCTAGTTGGATTGATCCTAGTCAAAATAATCTCAATAGTCGATAAATATTTTGATCAGATATTGATCCAGAACTTCAGTGATAGCTCAAATTTCAAAGTGTTCAAAAGTGTGTCGAACCTAAACGACCAGATAGATCTCATCCTCCTGATTCCGGCGCTGTGAACGGTTCGAAAAACGGTCTCTGTATGAGGAAGTTATGCCAAAAAGAAGAATTTCCCAATAACACTGTAATTTTGGGCAGCGAATGGCAGGTTGCCACGTGGCAGGCCCGGAGGCCACTACGTGGCCTTGTGACATCATCATGACGTCAACTCAGTTTTTGAGCATGCATTAAAATCTTGGAAATGGAGAGGCTTAAACACACGATCTATGTTATATCACTCCCACGCTTTACCGTTGAACCATGAGCACGGGGCTTGTTTAAGGTGCAGAACAAAATTATGTTAAAGTTTGAATTTAGTTAAGGGCGGGGCCCAAGGGGGCCTGCCCCTAAGGGCCAGCCCGCACGGATATGACCATAGCGCGCAGAACCGAGGCCTAAACTCCTAACTGCCAACACAACAATCAATGGTCACGCCTTGTGTTATACGTGGTCACATTTTCTATTTAAATGCGGAGTTAACAGTGCCACCACCTGTTAACCAAACAGCTTGCACAGAATTCGAGGCACAAACCGCCAAACCATCAAATGGTCACATGCGCCATAACTCAACAGTCAGTCAAACACGCGGTTTGTTGGCGGGATTCTTGGCATACCACCAAATTTGGGCGGTCCCGCCATAATTGGCGGAGCTAACTGAACTTCCACTACAGTTAGCTGGAGTGATTCTAGGCCAAACTGGATGAAATCTTCAATGAGCCATAACTTTGGCTAGGAAAGTCCTTCTTGGACAATTTTTTTTTTTGATTTTGAGTATCTAGATGATTCTGAAGCCATTGGCACAGGTGAGAGGGCAATCAGAGGTCGTTTGCAGGTGTATTTTCTCTGTGGAAGTTCTAGGAGCCACTAGGGCCCGACATTGTGAGAGCTGTATTGGGTTGCAGGTACCCATTGGTGGTGAACCAGTAGTCAATCCTTGAAGTATTTGAGTGTTTTGAATCCATTTTTACAGTCTATTTCACCTGTAGAGGCTTGTATTCAGCTATACAATCATTTTGAGCTTTTAATCAAATCAAGGACATGCCCATTTGGGAGCCTTGGACCCGGCAGATGTAGCCCAAGAGGGGTGAACTGCATTATCAACTTATTTTGCACCTGTGTTTGAGTTATTTTCCTGAAAAAATCTGTTTTAGTATGTTAAACAGAGAAATGAATTAATTCTACTACACATAAAAGGGTCATAAACAGCTGAAAAACTCATTTGTTTCTAATTACAAGACATGTACATCACTTAAACATGTATGTTTACTGAATTGAATACCTTGCTAAGCATTTACAAGTAGTTTCAAATTCAAATCATATTTGATCAAATTTTAATCTCTGCCATCGAAAATGCCTATTTTTGAGGAATTTTTGAATTTCTCATTAAAACATTTTTTATTAATTCAAAAAATATTTTGGATTAATTCCCTCAAAATATTGACTTTGACTTAACCATCAAGGTCCAAGGGTTTAATTTTTCTTTAAAAATCCATTTTTGCCTTACGGGGGGATTTTCAAAAATTGACGTCTTCATGACCCACAAACTTTTTGGTCATTTTCCACTTGAAGAAATTAAGTTCTCAAATTTAATTTTTGACTCTAAATTAATTAATTCTCTAGATTAGGATTTTATTTAATTTTTTCTAGAAAAATCAGTTAATTGACACACAAGGGGATTAATTAATTTTCCACCCTCAAATATTTTACCCATGGTGTCTAAGTATGAAGGACCATGCATTAAATATTTTTTACATCAAATATTACAATTGAAACCCTCAAAGGGGGAGTACTTGCTCGTTATATACCCTCAAATAATTACCCAATTTTGCGACACAATATGATTTAGTAGACCAAGTCATTTGTAATAAAGTAATTTATCTAAATAACTTGAATTATTCCCAAATCACTTTTACAAAAGACTCAACTAAACACTAGGACTCACCTAAGACCTTGTCAACAAATTTCACCCTAGCTTTGTGGTTTAAGTTGGAGGGAAAAACTATTTCAATTACCGTGTTTAGAATAATCAGTGAGGTTAAAAACCTCCTAGGATGAAATTTGTCACCAAACATAGCCTTACCAAGGTTGTTACATAATTAAACAATCATACTAGCGTGATTTACATTACAACTTGCAGAAATTGGGTTTACAATGATATAAGAAATGGTTGGCTGATGATCTTGAACTTTGAAAAAAAATTGTACCACTGCTTCCTTGGACTTGTGACAAAATAGGTGCAACACCCCCTAACCCCATAAACCAGCGTAGAGTTGAGTCTTTAAGGGTAGCGGGGAAAAGCTTCAATTTTTGGACATCTAAAGAATAGGCATAACTCCTACATAATATGTCAAATTCAAAGAGAAAAGTGTTGGGGTCTTCATGTACCTTACCATGAAAATGAGGAAGAACCGATGGTGGGATATTCTTCATTTGCATCATTGTATCAGGGTCCACAATTGGAAATCCAAGGGTGGATTGTCGTTCCTGTGACTGGTTTTTACCAACTCCTTTACCATTGACATCCTCACGATTTTCTATCCTCTTTCCTCCAAGCAAACTATCCCTCATAAAATGTGAAGGTTGAATGTGTTTTAAATCTAACCTTTCAGTTGCAAAATTCACCTTCTTCCCTGCCACTGGTTGTGATACCTGTGAACTATTGTCACCAAATTCTAGGTGTAAAGAACCAGCCTCATTAGTCTACGTATGCCTGGAGTTTTTACCTACAACAGAAGGCCCACCGTGAGAAGAAAAGTTTTCCATATTATCAATATTTCCTCTACCCTTCTTGGGTTTTGGACCTCTACCCCTTCTAGCCATTCATGTTTTTTTTAAAAGAAAAATAAAATCACAAAATTTCAAAATTGTAAAAGCACTTGTTAGCAAAAGAAATCAAGCCCAATTTCAATTCTGCAACTATCTCAAAAAATGTACCTATAACAACCCAAAAAGAATTACCCTTCCTTGAGTACTTAGCAACAAGAGCACGCACCTACTAGCAAAAACAATGTAGAACTCACCTCTATTGATGAAAAGAAATTCAACAAGAATTTACTAGAACCTCTCCAAGCGCCTCGTTGACAACAATGTCAAAATGTTGGGTGTTAAGATTGTTTCCTACAAGCCTCAACACTTACTTGTCAAACCAAGGGTCGTACACATCGAGCACAACACAATTAATGCCAAGAGACTCTGACCAAACCTGAAAGAAAACCAATCCTACCTCCAAAACAAATCACCAATATTCTAAGACCTGAAGAAAACAAATAAGAATTATATTTTGTGATTCATACACTACTTTCAATGGAAACCTTATTGAAAACACCTTAGTCAATCTGAATACCACTTACTTCATTCACAAGATCATCAAACAACTAAGATTGCAAAATGAACAAGAAGAATCCAAAAGAACATAAGCCTTAACTTAATAAATCAAATGAGTGGTTGAAAAGATTCATATAGGCTTACAAAAGCATTCCTGCACTACCTAAAGTTTTGCTCTTTCTTTGTTTTGATTCCTATATTGTCTGAATTTTCACTCAGTTCTTACCAATCTTTTCACACTTCTCCTTCATGCATTGTGTATTCATAAATATAACAACCTTGATGTGTTTTCGGAAGCACACATGGCAGATAACATCACT
Source organism: Pinus tabuliformis (assembly GCA_031772625.1). Taxonomy (NCBI): domain Eukaryota; kingdom Viridiplantae; phylum Streptophyta; class Pinopsida; order Pinales; family Pinaceae; genus Pinus; species Pinus tabuliformis. Next base: position 1,954,570,428 of record CM062819.1, read on the forward strand.
CTGCTTCACCTTCACAAACCAAAAGGATAACCCAAATCAAAGAGTCATAACTTATGCTTAAAACAATATCTATGAAGGAAACCAATTTAATCGAAATGGAAACCAAGTTCTTGAAAACAAATAATCATGAACTAAATATTGTTTCTTCAACCAAGACCTTTAACACCAACTCATACCATGACACAAAATTTCACTCATGCATCAATTAAACAAGTCTCAATATAAAACATGCCATGTTCCTCTAATCATACCAAATAAAAGGTGGAATCACACTCTTTAATCTTTAGCGATGGGGACATTCAAACATTCACCTGTATCACGACTCCGTTTTGTTTCAAAACAATGCAACACAATATCAGTAAACAATTCTTCAAGCAAAGAAGATACCAAAGACCTATTCCTGCACTAACACATAGTGAAGTTTGACATATCTCGCATCAACACAAAACCCTGAGATTTGATGGCTTCAATGTTGTTTTCTTTGTAGCACAACATTAGATCGAGTTATCCTTTGTTAAATATTCAAGACAAACAAAGGAGTTTTAAGAGAGTAACCCTACCCAAACACTCATATCCAATCGTTCAAGCTTTTAATCAAAACCCCAAAGAACCAATTTACTTCAATTTATCAGAGCATTCAAAACATGTAAGAGCCACTTAGAAGTTCGATTCTCATAGCGCAAAATACATATGGGTATATAAATAAAACACGGGTTTAGGTATCAAAGTTCTTTAGATCCAAAATCAAACCCTGGTTTGTATAGACCTCCAAGCCTTAACGTTCTAAAAAGAGAGAGGATATAACCAGATCTTTAAAGTATAAATCAAGAGTTAGAAAATAAAAAATTTATGTGCAATGGAATTCAAATGTCTGCATTGCTTGAGAATTATTTAGAAAACGTAGTATTTTTACCAAATCTGGGTTAACTATACTTCAAACCACGCACTCTTAATAAATTGAGAAAAATTAAGTTTTTTTTTAAGTGACACACAGATACCATAACAGTCTTCCAAAAGACACTCCACTCCACAAGATCTATATGCTTGCACACCACGATATCATATCAAAATAAAAGGCAAACCACACAGTGCTAACTATCGAAGGGTCAACGAGCAAGATTGGTCGGGCCCTGACCAACCCACTCGTGCCCTTGTGGAAGAGAAGCTAAACTACAGAGTTGCACAAATAGTTAACAAGATCGAATCAAAATAGAAAAGGAACTTGACATTGATGCTCTTTGTATTAATAAAACCTTAGTCTCAATACATTACGAGTTCAGTGAGTTGGCTCCAAATAGATCTGGGCAATACAAAGTGATTGAATTTAACAATATACTAGATAACAATATCGCTAACCTATTACATCCCATAGCGTAAAATATATATACATTCTCAATTTATTACATCCCATAGCGTAAAATATATATACATTCTCAATTATTATCATGGTTGTAGTGAAGCCTGTACAAGAGAGGAAAAAATAGAAAAGTTGTGATTCATTTCCAAATTGAGCTGGGTTCGTTTGGAAAAAAGGTTGTAATTTGAGATTTCATTACTGAAGGCCAAGAGAGATGAGCACGCTTTGTCTTTCTCAGGATCCATGAAAATCTCTTGACAGCTCACTTCACTGGCATCTAACTCTTTACTCAATAGTCCATGCTCCAAATCCTAGTGCAGTAATCCCATGACCAGAATACATGTCTCCTATTTTAGTACATGCAGTTCATAATAAATTAAAGGCTTATAAAAGATGAAAAGACCACAAGATAACATCAAATGCAACATTTAATCATAAAATATCAATCTACTCACCTTTTTTTAAAGATACCCAATTCCATATCCATATCCTTATCATTACAACAATAAAAACCCAAATTATGTACACGAAGGTCTTTTTTTGGCTTGTAAAATAGAGGATGAAATAGGGTTAGGTGGAAAAAATTAGGACAATCTTGATTGACGCGGTTATAAAAAGGAAAACTACGCCAAATTTTTACTCCTACCAAAATAAGTGTAACTTTGTCCTGGTAAGATTTTGATACAATCGAGAAGGGATTTTTGTAAATCGAGGTTACAGCGGTCAAACTTCAAGATTTTCGTTTCCTAGAGGTTTTTGAATTTGTTGAATTTTTTTTACGCGGATTCCAAACACTTTTACAGTCTGGGCAATTCCTCAACCTCTATAGACACTTCCTAAATTTTAAGTTGTTATAGAGTAAATTCTTACACAAATGAAAACAATTTTCCAATATACTCCATTTTTACACCATTTTCAAAAATAATTATTTTAATTTGAAACTAATAAAATTAAAATATTTTTATTTTTATACCTCTTGAATTTACATTTATCACTCACACCATTTCCAAAAAAGCAACTTAATTTATATAAATTAATAAAATAATTTTTAATTGATTTAATTTTTAATTTACATAACCAAAAATCAAAATATTTATAAGTTAGATTCTATTCTACCACTTACACCTTTTTCAAGTTACAATTGATTTGGTCATGGTAAACCAACTATGGAGCTCCATTCTCTGTGATTAGAGATGCGAAGTCTTTTGCATTTTCTTCAATCCCTGGCTACGTAGAAGAGTGGGGATCTCCCTCCTCAGAGAGCTGCATGGTCTGGTTGGCCTCAATAGTAGGAGGTTGCCAAGGGAAGGATTTGCAGGGGCAGCTTCCTTTGTGTAAAATTTCCTTCATAAAATTTTGACTAACTACCAAACATAAATTAATAAAAATGATAAGGTACAATTTTTATTTTAACATAGGATTGTTTTTATTTTATTTTGACCGAGCTAAATGTTTCCACGACATTACATTACACCAACCTTGGTCCATCTTTGCTCCCAATCTACCAAACACCTAGAGGGATCAAATCTCTTGAGATGCAAACATTTTTTAAAGTGAAAAAATATTTGATCTATCTCGACAACAAACTTGATCCCTCTATGCGCTTGGTAGATTTGTAGTTAAATATGGATCTAGGCTCGTTTAATTTCCCCCTTTAAATGGGGTATATTTCCCATGAATACCATGAGTTTTTTTATTTTTATTTTTTATTTCTTTAATTTGACAAAACAAAATGTTTACATTACAAAAGACTACACGCTTGGTAGATTTGTATTTAAAGATGGATCTAGGCTCGTTTAATTTCCCCCTTTAAATGGGCTATATTTCCCATGAATACCATGAGTTTTTTTATTTTTATTTTTTATTTCTTTAATTTGACAAAACAAAATGTTTACATTACAAAAGATTATTCGGCGAAGATCACATGAAACATCATTTGTCTAGGCATCCAGGTTAGCAGGTTAAATAGACAGAGCAAAGCCGACTAGGAACCGGGATCAAAACCATATTTTATAAAAATGTTACCCTAGGGGACTAGTCCTATAAATAAAAATAATATTATGATAAAAAAATATTAAAAATAATTAAACAGTTATGTTCAATTATTACCTAAAAATAATTCATGTTAATAGTTAGTTAAAGACAAATAAATAAAAAATTATATCTAAGGGAAAAATTACCCTAGAGGGGGACCAGTCCTTCAAATAAAAATAATATTAGATAAAAATATTAATAAATAATTAAAATTTAAAAATAAATAAACAATAATTCATGAAAATAGCTAGTTAGAGATAAATAATTAAAAAATTATATCTAAGGAATATATATATATATATATATATATATATATATATATATATATATATATATATATATATATATATATATATATTTATATTTATATTTCTCATAGAGGGACCAATCCCTTAGAATAAAATAAATACAATAATTATGTGAAAAAAAAAAAACTTTTTTATTAATAAAAATATATGATAATAGTTAGTAATAATACATGATAATAGTTAGTTAAACATAAATAATTAAAATTATATTTAATTATTAAACATAATTAAAATTATATTATATTAAAATTAAATTAAAATATAATTAAAATTAAAATTATATTAAAATTATATTAAAATTATGTTTTAATAATTAAAATTATATTACCCTAGGGCACCAACCCCTTAAAATAAAATAATTTAATGATAATATTTAGTTAAAAATTAATTTTTTTTGTTAAATTAGTAATTAAAAATACTTCCGAGTAAACAATAAAATATATATATATATAAAATAAATAAATAAATAAAATAATTAAATAAGTAAATAAATAAATAAATAAATAAATAAAAAAGTAGTTGTTAGTCTTTTTAGCCGTTGGAGGCTTTGCTCTATCTATTTAACCTGGTAAGCTGGATCTGTTTCTTCAACTTGTCCTGAGGATGAACCACACTGGTTGGTTAGAAACGCGTCGACAAATGATGTCTCATGTGATCTTCGCCGAAAAATCTTTTGTAAACTTGATATGGATCATAGAAGCCTAAATTCTACTATGTTTACATTACATTATATTAATCCTTTAATTTAATTTTTATTTTTTTTATTTTTATGTAATTTGACTTAGACAAAATGTTATACAAGACATTAGCTGACAATATCTCTACCATATTGGATTGGAGAGCACTCTTGGCTCAATAAATGATTTTAATTTTAAACTAACAAAATTAAAATATTTATAATCATTTCACAACAACTTGTTAAATTTATTATTATTATTGTTGTGTTTTTTTTTAACAAAATGGTAAAACCCAATATAACATATTTCTGAATGGTATCCACTAAGATTGATTGACACATAATGTTATAAAAAGGAAAACCACGCCATTTTGAGTTACCTAGAGTAAGTAGACAAATTTTTACTCCTACCAAAATAAGTGTAACTTTTGGCTGTATTTCGATAAAACCCAGAAGAGATTTTTGTAAATCCAAGTTACAGTTGTAAAACTTCAAGATTTTGGGTTCCTTTCCTAAATTTTAGGTCATTATAAAGTAAATTCTTACCCAAATAAAAACAATTTTCTGGTATACTCCATTTTGACACCATTTTCAAAAATAATTATTTTAATTTTAAACTAATAAAATTAAAATATTTGTATTTTTATACCTCTTAAATTTACATTTATCACTTACACCATTTTCAAAAATAATTATTTTAATTTTAAACTAATAAAATTAGAATATTTATATTTTTATACCTCTTGAATTTACATTTATCACTTACACCATTTCCAAAAAAGCAACTTAATTTATATAAATTAATAAAATAATTATTAATTGATTTAATTTTTAATTTACATAATTAAAAATCAAAATATTTATAAGTTAGATTCTATTCTATCACTTACACCTTTTTCAAGTTACAATTGATTTGGTCATGGTAAAGCAATTATGTTTAACACTTACAAAATTACCCCTACTCATAAAAGAAAGCCCAATTAGTTTACCTCCACAAGTGAACGCAATCCCGTAAACCTGTACTACAACGGCAGTGTGCCGGAAATGCCCTTCAAATTCCGTTTTAAAAGGTCAGGTTTGATCACATATTCGTCAAGTCAGCCAGCCTTGGCCAAGTGGGTCCGCAATGCCATTTTCTCCCCCAAATTAATTTTGCCGCGGATAGATATAAGGCAGGGAAAGAGAAAGGGAAAGGCAATAGAAATATAAACTCTGTTGGATTGCTACGTGATTGCATACTCTAGCTCAAGGCCGCTCAATAGAAATATAAACCCTGTTGGATTGCTACGTGATTGCATACTCAGCTCACGGCTCAATGGATCCTCATCGTCCATCCTATCACAACTATGAAGGAAGTTCATACTGGAATGCAATTGAGATCTCGGACGACGAGGAGAAAGAGGAGTATGATGAGGGGTTGGATGTATCTACAGAACAACAGAAACATCCCCTTGATCATGATACTTCTGGGGACAGGACCAATTGCCAAGTCGGTGTTGGAGGAGAGGAAGAATTCGAATACCCAAATGAGGAAGACCATGGCCCAAGTGAACACGAAGGCATGCAAGGAGAAGAGGAGCAGAGCGACGAAAGTGAAGGCATGAAAGGAGAAGAGGAGCAGAGCGACGAAAGTGGGCATAAGGAGAACGCCTCAGAGTCACGGGCATTTGAAGAAACATCAGGCAGGGCGGCACAGAAGAGGAAATTACGGGCTCCAATGGGGGGGGCAGATACTGTTATTAAAAAGCCCAAAAGGAGAAACACTAATGCCCGGACCAGATCAGCATCAGCATCCAGGAGGTCGGGTAAGAAGAACAGGGTTAATGTCAATCCCGCAGCAAAAGATACTACTCTCATAACTCCCGCCACCAGGCTGCTTGATGATGAGGATGAGGATGACAACCCAAACATGAGGATTTGTCTGTCAAAGATCCACAAGGCAGAAAAGATTGAGCTGAGTAAAGATAGACTGATTGCAGGGAGTTCTAAAGGATACAGAACGGTGAGGGCTACTAGGGGTGTGGTGGAGGGGGCATGGTATTTTGAGATCACGGTTGTTTACCTCGGTCAAACTGGGCATACCAGATTGGGATGGTCTACAGAGAAAGGAGATGTTGACACTCCTGTGGGTTATGATGGGAATAGCTATGCCTACAGAGATGTTGATGGCACTAAAGTTCATAAGGCTATCAGAGAGCCCTATGGGGATGGACCTTACGTGGAGGGTGACGTTATTGGGTTTTATATTAATTTTCCCAATGGCAGTGAGTTTTATCATCACAGCACTGCAGTAGACGAAGCACCACAGGTGGTGCCTGGTATGTTCCAGTTCCCATATCTTTGACTTATTTTCTTAAATGCTTTAAATTTGTGACTTCCAACCTGGAGTGTCCATTCCATGCAGTAAATATAGACACACTTCCAGAAAAATACTTATTTTTTTATGTATACACTCTGTTTCACAGTTCATGCACTAAATATATAGACGTATACGGTCATTTTTTTGAATTGCGCACACTTCCAAAACCACGCTTCTAATTTTTACAATAACTGTTAATTTTCAATATATATGCATATATTTGCTTTAATTTTGTCTTCCCACCCTCCGTATGAAAACTTTAGAATTGAGGGCGAAAATATAGAACGCCCTTTGTTTCAGTGTTTTTAACTGCGGTTAATGTGTTTTTAACTGCTGTTAATTCTCTCGCCCTTGAAATTTCTTATTTCTTTGTCATGTTTGAATATATTGGTCGTCCAACTTGTTTGAGAAATATGTAAGTCTATAAAATCAAAATGTTAAGAGTGGTTCGCACTGCAACTTGTTCTGCTACTTGCTTTTGCTGCATAAAAGCTTCATGCTCTCATTTCTCCTGGCTCGTTGCTTTTGCTGCGTAAAAGCTTCATGCTCTCACACCGCTCACTCTACTATGCTCACACTGCCAAAAAAAAAACAAAACACAACAAAACAAAACCAAAAAAATAAAACACAACAAAACCCCGTTATTTTACCCATCTTAGAGCCACCGTTTCCTCTAGGGGCTTGATACCAATGATCATATCAAAATTCACTGTGTGCTAAGTATTCATGGCGATGCGGATGCTGGTGAATTGCTCCGGCTGTTGGACGCCGCTGCAGTTGCTGATGGTGACGAAGAAGATACGGTGCTCTGTGTGGCGAAGAAGATACGGTGCTCTTTGTGAAAGTTCCATTCCTGTAGTAGTGGTCCATCAAGCTATAATTCTTCCCACTTTGCTTACGCACAGACCATCTGTCTAAGATAGTGATCTCAGAATCTTTTATGATAAAATTGAAATATTTACAACACTATTTTCAACTATATCAAATGATCCACTAAAGTTTTCCACATCATGTAACCCGTTTTCTTCTGGCAGGATATCCTATTCATCAACTTAAGAGGATGAATATACTTCCTAAATAGTGCATGTTTTGAAAGGCGTTGATCAGTGATGATTCTCCAAACCCTTTTTGCAGCTAGAGCCCATGAGATGAAAACGAAAGTTTTCAAACCCTACTCACCCACAGACTTGGGATTGAAGATTTTTTCCCACTAAATTACTAGAATTCCTGGAAATTCGATGTTGCTAGACCAAAGGCATCTGAATGTGAGTTCTCCAGTGATCATTTTTTGGTTGAGGGGTTATGGCATCCACTACACGAGGTTACCCTCAAAAACACTAATACCAGTCAACCTCCCAAGGACAACCACGTATGCCTTCATAAAGAGATCTTTCTCTATATTCTCTGTCAATCACTTCTAATCTGCTATTCTGGAATCATTAGTCTCAATGTGGAAGCCCAAATATTGAAAGAATAATTTAAAAACAGCGGTGGCAAAAGAGAGAATTTTTTCAATCAGTTTTTGGGTTTGAGAGACCATAGGAAATGAGATTGTAGAATTTTGTTGGAAACACTGTGAGGGGGTGAATGAATATTTTTTTCAATTGTTTTATTATGCTAGTTAAGATTTTTATAACAAGTTAAACCAGAACACAAGAAAGTGAACAATTTTTTATTATTATTGATGAATATAGTGAGGATTCCAATCCTCTAAAACAAATCACAAGCTCCAACTTGTACAACCAAATCTCCGACTCCTTCAATGCCCCATCCTTGATCAAATCCAAGCGCCAACATGGTCAAAATGAAGACTTCATTCCTCTCAACAAATCTAAGCACCAACTTGGTCAAAATAAGGACTCCAATCCTCCTAGGCTCCAACCTTTTCCATATAGACTTCAAAACTTCTACAAGCTGTCTCCAAAATAAGTTTCAAATATACATCAAAAGAGGCCTACAAGACCTGCTCCAAGGATGCTTCAAATCATGTGCCTTCTGAATGTGAAATTTTATCTATTGCATCTATAGGAAATTATTCTTCTAACTCAAATATTAATTATGCAGTTTATCTGCTACGACAAATAACGAATAAAATCACACCTGCAACTTTCACCATAAAAATACTGCGGAAAAAAAATACTAGAAATTGAGAAATTCTAGCAAACATAATAAATTTGACAAAATTATTTTTGTTAAGCAAAATCTTTTGGTAGAAATCACATAAGGGAAATTTTTGGCAGACCTGTTTCGAACCAACAAGTGTGGTTCATCATCACGACTAGATGAAGAGGCATACCATAGCAAAGGCTTAAATAGAGAGCAATGTAGAGACATAATTTCAAGTAACTACTATATTTGAACAATAATATTTAAATTATGATATTAATAAAATTAATATATTAAAAACAAATATTATTCACTAACGGCTATATTAAATGGCTAGTTTTTGAAAAAATATTTAAATAATGATATTATTTCATTAATTTATTAAAAATATTAATAGGTAGCGGCTATATTAAACAGCTAGTTTTTGAAAAAAAAAAATTATTTATTTATTAAAATCAAATATTACTAGTTTTCGAAAAATAATATTTAAATAATGATATTAGTTTGTTATGTAACGGATTGTTTTTGAAAAATAATATTTAAATTACTTTATTAAAACCAAATATTATTAGTTTTTGAAAAATAATATTTAAATTGTGATATTAGTTTATTACTTTATCAAAAACAAATAATAATAAGTAACCGCTATATTAAACAACTAGTTTTTGAGAAAAATATTTCATTTGCTTCTTTAGTCATTGACATAATATAATAAATTGTGCTTAAAGTGCTAATTGCTAATTTAATCATATAAGTGGAATGGTACTTGTTGTGGGTGAATTTTAATACATTTCACTTTTGAAGCCTCTCACCCTAAGTGTTAATCTCATTGAAGCATTTGTTTAAATCTCGTTCCTAATTTGCTCCTTAGATTTAGTATTGCATCTTCTAAAATTTACCTCCAAGCATAAGCTTGGTTGATAGACATTTAGGACACTTCCCTAACTCTCATTCAATTTGATAAACTTGAGTCTTGAACAAAGGTTAAAACATGTGACCTCGCATTCTCTTGTGACTAAGCCCTTGTAGGAATGAAGGCACGTGGGTTGTCTTGAAGTCTAGGTGGGTATCGTTAATGAAGGAGAAGTGCTTCTTCTTCCTAGCCTTCTTGCAATTCACCACATTCTTTACCAAGTTTTGAGAAATTGAGGGGAAGTTACACTATAGATTAGGCATATAATAAAATTTATCAAGAACACTTTGCATCACACACACATAACATTGTTTCATTTTACAATTGGTTATTGTATGAGTTGAGTTGTAAGCATTTCATTGACTTGCAAGTATATTGCATTTCATTGGTCTTCTACTTGTTATTTAAATTATATGCTCATTGTTCTTTGATATCATTCTATCTCATTGGAGCATCTCTCTTAAAACTACATGTATATGTTTTATTTATCTTGCAAGTCTTTCTATTGCTCATATTTCAATATTGTACTTAATCTCTTGTGATATCATTTCACTAATGCTTTTCTTGTAGCATTTTTATTCTCGTAACTTGAAAGATCATCTCATTTGCAAGTATAACAATTTATCTTTGAGCATTATCTAAAGGCACTAGTCTCTCATATTTTATCTTGTTGGATGTCTTGTTGATTTCATTAAATCTATATTATTGTTATTTACATGCTCATAAACATTCATATTTGCAAAAATTAATCTCTAATTTATAATCAAGTTACATTGAATGGTAATTGCCTTGTCCTTTATCTCCTAGAACTTGTTATGTCAAACAAATCTTCCTTTAGATATCTTTCTTAGGGACTGTTGACCACTGGAATGGCATCTGAAGATTTTTTGTAGACTCCATGCCCAAGGATGTATCAGAGGCTTCATGTACCATCAAATTTCACTGTCATCAGATTTTTTCAACTATACTTCTTCTCATCTTTTTTTGTTGTACACAAATCCCACAAGCCCTGCAGAGACAATGTAGAAGTGATGCTATTATGATGAGTTGAGTCATGTAAAAGACCTAGGTAACTTGGGACCTTGTCATCGAGTGAGTTTACTCTGGGAGGTTTTTTTCACTTGGTTAATTATTAGGTCCTTACGAGGATTTAATAATTAATTGAGTTTTTTCCTCCAAGCATAACCCCAAAGCCAGAGTACGGCTTGATGACAAGGCCTTGGGTGAGTCCTAGTGTATAGTCATTGTATATTACCATACTAGATCACTCATAAAATTTCGTGGAATTTGATTAGGTTTAGGAGTCATTTTTTAAATTTTTAAAATTTTCCGCATGAGGGAAATTTGAATAAAATCTGAATGTAATATGTAATAAGTGATGTCTAGAGAAGTTGTATGGGGTATGTGTGCTCAAAATTACACCTCTCACCCTCAACTTTCTACTATGACACACTTTGAGGGGTAAAAAATAAGTTCTAGACCCTCAAAATCCACTTTTCCTAAGTTTTATGAAAAATGTGGCAATAAATTAGCCAAATAATTAAATAAATGGAGAAAAATAAATATCCACACATGCTCAAATGATGTAGAAATGAGGTGAAAAATAATCTAAGGGTCAAAGTTGAGTTACAAATTGATGTAGACTCAACATAAGCTACAAATCAAACAAATCAATTTTTTTGTGGAGAAGACTATGAGTTATAATGACAAGATCCACAATTTGAAGTTAACTCGAGCTTCAAGGAGATATCATGATTTGACTTGAGATTGGATTAGAGTTTACTTGAGTGAGGTGGAGAGTGGTATCCTACCACTCCACTTCAATCTCCCACATGTCCTCTCATCTAATTCGATCTCCCTCATCAGGGATTGCATGGACCTCTAAGAGAGAAATCGAGTTGCCACTTGGGAAATTCGAATTTGCATGAAAGAGCCTTGGGATTGTCACTTATTTGTCTTGTGATTGACTCCCAAACTTCTAAATAATAGAGCTATGAGCTCTCACCATGCATCCATTGTTACGAGTTGTTGTGCTTAGGAAATCTCTGTTCTTATGTACACTTGTTCTCAATTGCAATAAAAGACTCTGGTGTTCATTCATGAGTTGTTGTTCCATTGGAGTATGATGATTGACTAACTATTGGTATAATTCCTTTTGCTCATGCTTTGATTTATGTTATTTTCATATACTCTTGTAGATTTGTTAATGTAAAGCTATCTTACATTGACAATTGATTTAGGAGTATGCTCTAGGTGTAGAAATCTCTAGCTATTTTCCAATAAATTTCTAGAGTTTTCTTATCATTGCTTATTTGTTAGATCTATATGGGACTAATGTTTGATTAAAATTTTGTAGGGATAATTTTGTTGGATCAAATATCAAGCGTGAGGGAAGTCTTCGGAGAGACCAACCCACTCTTGACACATTCTCCAAGGAACTCTCATTGGTTCTTTGAATTCCATAGTTTATCTTACGAAGTGATTTTGCAAGGATTTTCTTTGACATAGCTTGTATGTATTTTTCCGGCATTGGGTTTTTTCGGGGGCATTTGTCCAAAAAATACTGTCACTTGTGTGGATTTTTCTCTATTGTTTTGTTCTTGTTTTGGGCAAATTAATTAATTAAGTGAAGGTTGCAGTTGTATCAGCTTCGATATTTGCTGTAGGAAGCAGTAAATATGTTGTTTCAAAATTAACAAATAGGAGAAGTTTTATCAGTTGCCGCAGTAGTTGATTTGAGTGGGATTCTCTAATTTTCACATGGTATCGGAGCTAGTGCAGGTAAAGAAATAAGAACAGTGCCAGAGAACCCAATGCTGAGCAGAAGAGGGAGATCGAAAAAACTACAGGAGGCAACAGTTCAAAACCCCAAAGGGTTTGTGCAGTTCTAGTCAGAGGGTTGAATTTCGAGACAGTCTCTCCTTGAGTGAGGCGATAGAGAGAAGGGTTTCCCTATCGAAACCTTGTCGTGGCAGAGGGAGCAACGCTGAAGCCTCAGCGTGAGGCACTGGTAGGACGCAGTTTTTTTGCAGACGATTTTGCTAGGTAGAAAAGCATCAAAAGAGAAGGAAGGAGCACGATTGAGGGAACTTTTCCTCAGTAAGACTTCCCACCAAGAAGTTTGTTTTCTTATTGGCTGAGCAGTAGCAGTAAGAACCAGAGAGGATATTTTTGACATTTGTGGCAGAGATGGCAACCAGTGGATTGAGGGATTAGGATAGGTTGGACAGAGCATCCAACTATGTCATCTGGAAGGCAAGGATGTCATTCATTCTAGATGAGAATGCTCTCAAGACATATGTCGACAGTGTGGTGGTTGTGCCTGTAGATGCAGATCCGTTGAAGAAATACAAGGTTGAAATGGCGAAGGCAAAGCGAATGATCCTCGATGGAGTGAAGGATCATGTCGTTTGTCACATCGCTAGCAGAGGGACTACTGAGGAGATGTGGGATGCATTGGCTACGCTATATCCGGGATATTCCGAGCAGTGGAAGATGTACCTTGAGAAAAAACTGATATTTGTTCAGATGCAGAAGGGGGAGTGTGTGGATCCATTCCTCACGAAGCTTTAGGAGCTCGGTGATGAGTTATCTGATGTGGGGTCTATACCTCAAGACTTAAAGTTGGTTAGACTGGCCCTCAATTCTGTGTCAGATGAGTGGCAAGTCTAGAGTATCCTAGGCAGGGCAACTTTGTCGAATTGGGATGAGATGTGGGCAGCTCTCAAGTAAGAGGAGCTGAGGAGAGACTTGGTCAAGTGTAAGCTTGACAGAAGCAGCAGTAGTGGGTCGAATTGGAGTAGGAGGATAATGCAACCCTTGCACCGAAGGAACAACACGAACAACAAAGATGTAAGAAGGATGTCTCAAAGATAAAATGTTTCAGGTGTGGTGAGATGGGTCACTATGCAACTCAATGTCCTCTCAGGAAGAAGGACAAAGATGAAAGAAGAGAAGCATGATCTGAAGGTTGCACTTGTGAAGATCGAGGAAGAGGAGTTCGCCATGATAGTCGAGATACCTCCAAGAGGGAGGTGGGCTGATTTGGAGTTGTAGTTTGAAGGAGCTACAGATGGGTAGAATCCTTGAGGAGCCCACCTCTTAGATCAATACCTTGCTACGGGAGCCTAGATCATAAGTAGTAAGATGGACTAGTGTCAGATGGTGCTGAGGAGTGTTAGAGAGACAGTTGCAGTGGCTAGGAGCACCAGAGACTGAATAACACAGAGCAGAGTTGGAAACAGTGCAGAGGTCAGCATGAGTGCAGAAGATTCAGAGGGTCAACACAGAGAATAACAATAGTCAAGTTCCAACATTCACATGGTATCATACTGAACACAGTTAGTTCAGTAATTTGGGATGTTTTTCCGTTGTTGGTGGAGTAACAACAACAGTTTGCAGTGTAGTGGTAGTGCTAACAGCAACATAGATGCATAAATTCAAAGGGAGTTGTAGTATGTATGTAGTGTTGACAATGGCAGGGTCAACAAGTCACCAAGTCATGTTATTATTGCACATTATTTTATTATTTGGAGCCTAATTAGGCCATTATGACTATTCGAACCCCTTTATGGATTTTATAAATAAATGAGAGGCTCATTCATTCATCTCATCATCACTTGGACTAGATTAGTATCTCTTGAGAAATTTTCACATTGCTTTCTTGGACGAATTTTTTGGAGATTCTTGATGCACTATGATGTTTGAATTTTCACTATTGCCTTTGGAGCTTCTTTCTAATGCGAAGTTGATGAATGGATATAATATCTCTCTCTCTTGTAAGTAAAATTTAATGTTATTCTTGTTGTCTTATTTGTCTAATGCATGGTATTGTTATCATTGTTCTTGTATGGGCATAAATAATGCGAAATTCCTCTTCAAAACTGGAATAAGTGATTTAATGCATGTGTTTCTCTTTGAGGGAGTGGCTGAATGTTTCTGGAGGAACCTCATAGGTTAAAAGACCTCGAAACTTCATCTCCTTTTCAATTTTGAAGTATAAATCCCTAATAACCTAGTTGTTGCACTTAGAAAGGCTAGTGAAGGTCAATTATGGCTCCTTAGCATAAGAAAATCTTTTATCTTGGTGTATCTTGACTCCATTAAGCCCAAGAAGCAAGGCACTGATCCTGGCATCACTTTGGTGGTCAAAATAACCTCTCTTTTCTTCATCTCTTCCAATTCTAGGCCTAGCCCTAGAAGGTATCCTAGGGTATCAAGAGAAATATTTTGTAGCCATCCAAAGTCCTTGAAAATCAATCTAGAATTGTGTTCGGGTCTTCTCAAGGGGTCCTCCAATTTTGAGCTCAATCTGAAGGTGAAATCCCAAGATATTGCACGCCCTAGCTTGAAGACCATTCTCCTTTGTTAAAATTGATAACTAGGGCCAAATTCGACCTTGGGACAACTCACTTGTTGGATATGATGATTGCATTGGATTCCTATTTTCGAGAGGTCCAAGATTGATATACACATCATCTCATTTAGACATGCAAAAGTGTGATTTTGAATTTATGCCCACCCACGTCAAAAATTTTCAGGTCTGTCTCATCATCATGTAGGCTCAAGAAGCCCAATGGTTGTCTCTTCACCAACAACGAATTGTATAAATACAAGAGACCTCACTCCTCATTTGGCACATTCATCACTCAACACATTCCTCTCTTTCTTGATTTGATTGGTTTGTACAAAATTGGGCAGCGTGTCTCTCTCACACGTGTGGCAAGGAGGACAGATTTTCTGAGCAGAAATTGCAAGCCAAATTTCAGACCTAAGGGTTGATTGTTGTTTGACCACAGAAAAATTACAGCATTTTTCTCTCTCCTTTGACCGAGTTGTTTTGGGCTGAAATTGACCTCCTGATCAGGACAAGTTTGACCAAGGAAGACCAAGTTTCTTTGAGGAAGATTTGTTGTTTTTTTTACCAATGTTGACTTTTTGGTTAGGGCTGAAGTTTGATTGCAGTTGACTGCATAAATTTATAGGGTTGTTTTGACTTTGTATTGGGCAATTCAATTTGACTTTTGTACTCTCTCTCTCTCTGCTAAACTTTTGATTTAATAATAAGAAGAATTGATCAAAGGGTTTTAGCCACATTGGGGTTTTTCCCTGGCATCCGCCAAATCTGGTGTCCTCTTGTCTTCTGCATTTTGTTTCATGTTCTATCTGCTTTTACTGTCAATGTCATTATTGTGATTGCTATTGGAAATTGGAAATTGTTATTGGGCTACTAAGGAACATTGAAGTAAATTGTGCTAAGCATAGAACATACAACACATATTTCGTTAAAATTGGGATTTTTTTATTACAAGGAAATCACTAGAATTGTGTATTTAGGCTATTTTGAAATTCTAGATCCATTATTTATTTCCAAATTTAATGAAATATGTGTTATACCATTGTTATTTAAAATTAATATTCTCCTTAGGTCCCCTTGGGTTAGTGTCTTGATTTGGATCAATGTACCTAAATTTCAAGAGAAAAGCTCTCCTTTGATCCTATTCTTCTCCCTAACCTGGTCAAGTCCATCTATTGTTGATCAACTTCATACCCTTGACCTAGTTTGGGCCCACTTGGTTTCTTTGTGGTCCCACAACTTTGTGGCTCAAATTCCACAAAGATTACATAGAAGTCATTTCTCCTTTGGGATCCTTAAGTCTAGGATACCTCTTGTTAAGAGATATTCTCGAAACCTAGCCTTAGGTTTCCCCTCAGCCCTTCCTAGAGAGCCAATCACATTGCTTAGAAAGAAAGTAAACCAATTATTTGAGCCTCTCTTGTGAACAGGCTTTAGGAATCTCTCCTCATCCCATCATTGATCTATCCATCCTTGTGATTCCCTTCATACCGGGTATCCTCCCATCGGTGAAGGGTTGTAAAGAGCAGGGAGCTTCAGCTAAAGTGACAGTGGGCTATTGTCCATTGTTGCTACTTGACCTAGTAGTTTCTCTATAAGATCCCCTCCTAGGACCCCTGCTAGTTTGAGCGGTAACAGGTCTCTCCACTGAGCATGACGCAAGTTGATTTGACCTTAAACCATGATGGAATAGCAGGGGGCGGGGGGACGGTCCGCTATTTACAAGCGAATGCCACGTACCTCAAGAGTTGTTTCGGGAAAACCATGAATTGCAGACCCCCCCCCCCCATTAAACTCTGAATGATCAAAGCACTTCATTCAACCTTTAATCAACAAACTTTATAATAGCACTATATTTCAAAATGATTTATAATAGTGTTTTAAACTAAGTTGCAGGAAATGTTGCCCAGGGGTCTGTTTCCAGCCCGCAACGAAACAAAAATGAGGAAACTTATAGCATACAGCCTCGAAACTATTTTTAGGTCGTACTAGCACGTTTCACGCTGAGGAAACGTGGCTAGTACGGCAGAGTTTCCACTTAAAACTTGACCTTTTTTGTTTTGTTTTGTTTTGTTTTTGTTTTTGTTTTTTGTTTTTTTTTGTTTTGTTTTTTGTTTTGTTTATTTGTTTGTTTTTTGTTTTGTTTTGTTTTTTTGTTTCTGTTTTTGTTTTGTTTCATTTTGTTTTGTTTTTGTTTGTTTATTTGTTTTGTTTTGTGTGTCTGTTTTTTTTTTCTTTACTTCTAATTTTTTTTGGGCGACTAAAATATTTTCTAGATGCCTCTCTCAAGTTATAAAAAAGACTCTTACCTCATTCTCTCATCACACAATTAAGCAAGTTGTTTTTCTTGGAGACAGATGATTTTAGCAAAGGAGAAGAGAGGAAGAGAGCAATGGTTTCAGCTAGGGTGTTTTCAACAGTGAGCAAAGGAGATTTTAGCAACAGATTTGGAGTGCAGAGTTTCTGCCTACGACATTCTTGGCTTTTGGCTCAGCTACAACCATATTTCTCTTGTCTTTTCTGGCATTTTTGGGTAGCTTCAACTACATAAAATTAATTTGGATAAGAAGCATTCATTTTCTTAGTTTTTTTCCTACTATTTCTTCAATTTTTCGAGGGTTTATGTTGCCAAAAATATGAAAAACGTTTTTTCTTTACAAAATTTTATTTTATTTTTTATTTATTTATTTTTTTAATTTAAATTTTTCTTTTGTAGAAATGGCTTCCAACCAAAGTGCAGTTGCATGTTCAAGCCCCAGGTCCAGCCCAAGCGTTGAATATTATCCTCTTTGGAGGCATGTTCAGAAGCTTAAAAAATGTGGAGGTGGTGGCTTATGGGAATGGCAATGTAATATTTGCAATAATTTGTACAAGGGCTCCTACCCAAGAGTGAAGGCACATCTTTTGCATGGAGGAGGACAGGGGATTGTAGGTTGCACAAAAACAATAGACCCATTGGCAAGGAGGGCATATCAAAGAGAGCAAGATGAGGCAGATGGAATTAAGAGAAGGCATGATGAGCTTAGTCAAGCTACTCCTCAAGCTCCATCTAACATTGAGCCAAGGATTGTAGTTGAAGCAAGGAAGAGGAGAGCTAGTGCCACTCAACAACATGAACAACAAGCATCCAAAAATACCAAAGGGGCATCCCCCTCAATACATGATAGCAGAATTGCTAAATTGGTGAATGTGGAAGCAAGAGAAGAAATTGGTTCCAGAGTGGCTAGGTGCATTTATGCATGTGGTATCCCATTCAATGTTATTCGCTCTCTTTATTGGCAAGATATGATAAGGGCAATTAACAAAGCTCCTCAAGGGTACAAGGGGCCCAACTATGAGAAAGTCAGAACTCAGCTTCTCAAAAATGAGAAGGAGCTTGTGGAGGATATCTTATCGCCAATTCATTCTTCTTGGAGTAGCTCTAGGGTTACCATAGTCTTAGATGGATGGACAGATACAAGGCGCAGACCATTGATAAATATCATTGCCACTTACCCCAAAGGAACAATGTTTATAAAGGCGAAAGACTGCTCAGGAGAGGTAAAAGGTGTACAGTTCATTGTTGATGTTATTATAAAATCTATTGAACAAATAGGACCTAACAGGATGGTGCAAGTTATCACGGATAATGCACCAGTTTTCAAAGTTGTAGGTTTAATTATTGAGGGGAGGTTTGACCACATCTTTTGGACACCTTGCATTGTCCATAATCTGAATCTAATCTTAGAGGAGATCGAAAACAAAGTTCCATGGATAAAGGAAATCATAGGGGAAGCAAAGGAGATTGTTAAATTCATCACCAACCACCACCAATCTCAGGCAATATTTCGAGAGTACTCCAAATTGGAGTTGTTAAAAGTTATTGAGATAGGATATGCCTCAAACTTCCTGATGTTGTGCCTCCTTGTTGAGGTTAAGCATGCATTAGTTTCTATGGTGGTGAGTCAACTTTGGGTTGAGTGGAGACAAGCAGATCCAGAGCAAGGATATATGGTGCGTAGATTGTTTCTTGGTGAGGATTGGTGGAGAAAGATAGATTTATTGCTAAAGTTCAAACCCCTACATTTGAACTTCTTCGGAATGCTGACACTGACCAACCTTTCTTAGGAGAGGTATATGGTGGAATGGATTCCATGGTTGAGAAAACTATGGAAATCATTTCACAAGAGTCTCCACAACTTTTGTTTGTTGATGATCATTTTGCTGATTTAGTCAAGAAAATCATTGTTGATAGGTGGAACAATTTCAACACTCCATTGCACACTTTAGCACATGCCTTGAACCCAAAATTTTATGATGAGAAGCTTATTTCTCAAAGCAATGGGAAAAGGAAGGCACCCCAAAAGGATAGAGAGGTGGCTAATGGGGTAAAAAAACCCTTATCAGAATATTTCCATCTCATCTATACAAGGAGGTAAAGGAAGAATTTGCCAGTTTTGCTACAGGATTAGATGATTATGCAGATATATCAATTTTGGAGGAGAGAAGCACCATGAATCCAGTTAAGTGTTGGATTTGTCATGGAGCAAATGATTTACATTTGCAAAACCTTGCCATTCATGTTCTTTCACAAGTGGCAAGATCTTCATCAGCAAAAAGGAATTGGAGCACCTATGGTTTTATTCATTCTTTGAAGCGCAATAGGTTGGCTCACAAAAGGCAGAGGATCTTGTTTATGTGCACTCCAACCTTTGCCTTGCATCTCATAGGGGTCCAGAATAAAACAATGGTCCTTCTAAAGAATGGTATGTGAATGCAGAAAGTCCTGTTTTGGATCTCTCTCTTGTTGCCCTAAATATTGAGGTGCAGCCTCGAAGTAGAATTGGCCCATCATCTTCTTCAGCACCACCATCCACTGTTGAGCATGCTTCTGCTTTTATTTTTGATGAGGATTAGTCTTTTGTCTTTATAGTTCTTGCAGCCTCATAGTCTTTATTGTACTTGTAGCCTCATATATATCATAAAGGCTGATTTTGAGATTTGGATATATATTAAAGGTTGATTTTGGATATTCCGATATTGCTATTTTTATTATGTGATCATTCATGAGTAAATGTGATATAAATTTAATCATAATGGTTAAACTTTAAATGTAATAAATTATAATGTATCATATATACTTTATGATCGCACATAACATTTCTTAAATGTCCTAAATTCTAATATATATATATATATATATATATATATATATATATTATATATATATATCGAGTTTCCCTGTTTCCAAAATTTGGGGAGTCAAGTTTCATACCCATGCCCTCTTTGGAAACGCAAAAAATTAAAAATCTTAAATATTTTAGTTTTTTTTTGGCCAAGAAGATGTTACAACACGGAAAATAACAGGGTTTTAGTTTGTGTTAATCTTTTTACTGGCTGCATTTTATTGAATTTGTTTCTCAGCCTTGCCTATGTTAGAAGCTTGGTTATAACATTTTCTTAAACTCTTGTAGTCATTAACCTCACCTCTTTGAAATGTGTGCAGGAAGCGAGATATCATTCTTTATAAATGGGATATGTCAAGGTGCTGCTTTCAAGGATATAAATGGTGGCAGATATTACCCTGCAGCTTCCTTTTACACCCTTCCAAATCAACCTAACTGTACAGTGCAGTTTAATTTTGGACTAGAATTTGATTGCTTTCCCGAGGACTTTGGCAATCGACCCCTGCCTAAGGCCATGTCTGAGGCTTCTTATTGTGGAATTGATAGACAAGCAGTCCACCATGGAGAACTTCTTGTTGAAAGTGGTCAATCTTCAGAAAAGAAAGAACGACTTTTTTGGTATATTGTTTCATTTTAGAACTTAGTATATGTTTGCTGTTGGTGTTGCTTACCTTTGCATAAAATCATGATCTATGTGGTGCAGTGGTGGCAATTATTTTATAACAGTCTAGATTTCGTAATAATTAGTATGAAAAAAATTTCTGTTATGTTGAATGAAACCTTGCACATGTCTCTCAGGTGAAAGTGGACAATCATGCAACTGATGTCCTTGCAATGGGTTGCATTGTGAACGTTACCAAGTAATTCATGTTGGAATTTTCATCAGGATATTGAAAAAAGTGAAAATGCAGATTAGACATCCTACCCATGTTTTGGAAATGTGTTTGGTGCATTTGTCTAGCTATAACTATTTAATCAAAGTGAATGGGGGGAAGAATTTATTTTTAGGTCAGAAATATGGATAAATTGTAAGAAAGTTTATTTATTTTAGGGCAAAGGACATTTTGAACGTGGCTTTTGTCAACTTCACTGTTCCATGCACTGAATTGATTATTACAATTATAGGTTTTCCTGCACATCATGTTCCTAATGTGCTTGACCATGATTTTTTCTCTCATCCTGACAAAGTCTTGTGTCTAGAATCTAAAACTGCTGTGCAGATCTTGAATCTGTTTTGTTTGATTAATTGCGCTTTACATGCAGACTGTATCAGATAGCAGATGATTAGGATCTCAACCAGGATTTGGAGCTCATTCTTATCTATGCTTGTAAGACAACAAAAGTACTCTCTTACAGTTGATGCTGTGCAGAGTGTTGCATTATTATTCATATTTATGACTTCCACGAGTGGATTGATTATAAAATTATTCTTTTCTACAGGTTTATTATTTGTTGAACATTGTGTTTAGCATTTGAAGTGTCTAGGCTGTAGACTCTATTTTGGATACATTAAAAATGAGTTTTATGTTATATTGGTAGGTTTCAATTTTCATAACTCAAAGTCGTTCATGTATAAAACTTTCTGGAATGGGCTAGATCTTATTTTTCTCTCAATCATTCTAAAAATTGTAATTGTTATGCTAATCCAATTACTACGATCCGCCCACCAAAATCCAGTGTGCCACAATCTAGTGTGATTTGTAACTGTTTCTTCGCAGACAAGGGTCAATGGCTTTTGCATGGCACACTTCCATGAACAGTACTATTTCTTAAATGTATGATAGAAGTGTGTAGAGATACATGGTTAACATGGAAAACGGAAATTTGTAACTGGTCCAATTCTAGAGAACATCCCTCATTCTTTCTCAAGAATTCTTCCCTTGGTTGTTCAAGGAACAGGGAGAGTTGTTTCTTTTACATGTGCCACAGCAGATAGTTTTTTATCATGTTCTTCAATGAGATTTATTGTTTCTATTATGTTCTTCAATCAGATTTGTTGTTGTGCTTTAGACTAAGAGAACCAGAATGATTCTTTCTGATATGAAATTTTATTAACTAAAAGCTAGGAGCTTTCTTGTGTTTATTAACAAATTTCTTATTTTGGGGCAATGGAGACTTTAGAAATCTCCACAGTTGAGTTTATGATACATTGATAGATATGCTGTGATAAGTAGCAACTAATGTTGCATGGGAACCATCCCTTACATCTACCATCCCTGAGGACTTGGGTACTGTGAGCGGAAGTGCTTGTTTGGAAGGGCATGTCCCTAAGTTTGTGGGTGGCTTCACGATGTCCCCTAGATGCTACTGCAGAAAACAGAGAGGTATGGAGATGACCCTCGATGTTTTTGAGTACATTTGGATGCGCTCTATCCAAATTGACGTCCATGTGGCATCACTTCTGCAAGAAAAATATCCATGCATTGGTTCAAACTTTTAGACCATGAAGCTATTATTTACACAGCACGTGCGAAAATATGTGGTATGTTTTTATGAAAACCGTACGACTACCCTTAAAAAACCAAAAAGCAAAAAAACGCAAAATATGAAAACCCTACGACTACCCTAAATGCTAAAACCTGTCAATTGTCTATTAAATGATGCCCTGCTCTATTGATGGACTTATCCTGGATTATTTGCAGCGATTTCCACCACAATAGGAATAGGAATTGGTATTGATTTTGTTCCTTCAAGTTCATGGATTTATGATCCAGAGTCTAAACATGCAAAGGATGTACGGTATTAGAATTATTTTGTAGCATGCTTAGATTGGAGAATTATAGTATGCTTGTTTTTGGACTATAGAGATCCTTTACAGCGTCTATGTTTATCTATTTTGGTTTAGATGTGGATTTCAATGGATGCAATTTTGCTATATTCATCTTCACATGTTTATATATGCTTTTTGTTGTTGTTGTATAGTTTGTGTCTAATGGTTTGGATTTGCATCGATTTTTCTTTTTCCAAAGGAAAACAATACGCAGTTCAGTTCCTCTTTTGGGTTTGGCTGATTCAGTCATTGGTTTGACATGATAACATTGTTTTTGATTCCCGTGTTTAGTAGGATCTTGTACTCTATATCTACATTTTTTAGTGGGTTATGACAGTTTAATTTCACCAAAGACAATGTCTCTTGAAGTTATTATTTAAAAATTGCTACTTTTATGTGTCAACATTGCATAATTTGTCTCCTATTGTTTGAATTTGCATGGTTTATATTTCATCCCTAGCAAAACCTTAGGGGATTTGCTTTTGGTTTTGAGGGTTGATTGGTTTGGTTCTAAGAAACCGGGTTTGTCCTCCCCCCCTCGTGTCCCTAATCCCACGAATCAGACACGATTCTCTAGGACACGTCTGATTCTTGTGTCCAACATGCCTTGACACGTGGCATTCAATGGGCACATGGGTCAGATTCCAAGGGCGCGTGAATCCCGAATTAGGGACACGTGTCCCTCTGAAAAGTGTGTCGCGTGGCCTTTAAAGCCCAATTTGGGCAGAGTTCTCACTCATTCTTGAGTCTCTCTCTTGTTGTGGGTGTGTGGGAGAAATTAGCAAAGGGTTTGGGAGCATTTTGGAGGTGATTTAAGCAACAAGTGCATTTTGCTTCTATTTTTTTTGCATTTTTGCTATAGTAGTTTGCATGTCCACCTTTTTACAAGTTTATGCATTTTTTTCTATATTTTTTTATAGCACATATGGTTCAATCAAGGGCAAAGGGAGGGGCAAAATGTTCCCATTGGTGATGCCCCTTCTGTTCCAATTTCATTAGGGTTTGCAAGTGTTCCCTGTATTGGAAGTGAGGCTACAACAACAACTTCAAATGTTGAGGGAAAATGGATTTAGAAAGACAACAAGCTCAAGAAAACAAATATTCCTTATGGAAGTATGCCACAAGAGATCAAGTGTCAAGCAACAAGTTGAAGGGAGGAGGCTATGTTGCTTGGAAATTTAACAATCATTTCAAGAGCACTTATTACCGTGTGAAAGCTCATTTGTTGGCCTTACCAGGTTGCGGAATTGGAGCATGTATACAGGTGTCTTTAACTAAGAGGAAAGAAATGGAAAAAGAGGCCAATGTTGGTGTGGCAAGGGTGGTTGCATCATCTAAAAAACAAGAATGATGACCCCCTTCCATTCTTGAGGGAAAAAAACAACAAATTTCCATTTGAGAGTTTTGGTGGGGGTGTGAGTCAAGCAGCAAAAAGAAAGACAATGGCATGTGGTCCAATGGACAAGATTTTTTAAAAAGAGATACAAGAAGAGCTTGATCTCACCATTGCATTCTTTTTCTATTAGAACTTCATATACTTTAATGTTGCACACTCACCGTTATTTCTTGAGATGTGTTGAGCTCTAACTCAATGGGTTCCATCAAGGAATGTTTCTCTTGGGTTAGAGAAGCTTAGAACCACATTGTTGATTAAGGCAAATAAACGGGTGGACAAATGCTTGAGCCTATTAAATCAGCAAGGCCAACATTTGGGGTTAGTATTGTTTTTTATGGATGGACAGATCCAACATGCCACCCACTCATCAACTTCATGGTGTCTTCCTTAAATGGACTAGTTTTCTTGAAATTAGTGGATGCACTTGAACAATACAAGGATGCACAATATGTTGGTGAGTCATTCATTAAAGTTACTAAAGATGTAGGTGTTGGTTATTGTGTGCAAATAATTACAGACAATGCAATTGTTTGCAAGGCTGTTGGCATGATTTTGGAAGCTAAATATCCACAAGTATTTTGGACACCTTGCATTGTCCATTCCTTGAATTTAGCACTTAAATCTATTTTTTATGACGTGCCTTGGATTGTAAGTATTATTGAGGATGCACGACATATTCGCAACTTTGTATGAAATCATACAAATGTTCTCACAATATACAAGAAGTACACCCATCTATCATTGTTGAATATTGTAGATACACGGTTTACCTCTTCATTCATCACGTTGAAGAGATTGAGGGAGGTCAAGACCACTCTTGGGGCCATTGTTATTCCAGAGTTTTGGTCTTTTTGGAGAAACACAGATCAAGCAGCCTCAAAAAGAGTCAAGGACACAATGTTAGATGATGCTTGGTGGGAGAGGGTAGATCTCACTATTAAGATCATGGACCCTATCATTGCTTTGCTACGATTTGTAGATACAGACAAACCCATCCTACGAGATGTTTATGAGGAATGGGATTCCATGATTGAGTCTGTGAGGACAATTATTCTACAAAGTGAGTGCCCTGAGTATGAGACATCATCAAATACCTTCTTCACCACCATATAGGATATTCTTGTCAGCAAATGGGACAAGAAATGCACACTTTTTCATTTTTTCGCTCACTCATTGAACCCAAAATACTACAATTATGAATGGTTGAATGGTGGACCTGCAGCTGCCCTCCTCACATGGATGGTGAAATTTCATAGGGGAGGAAGAATGCACTGAGGTAGATATTTCAGGATAGAGAATCCCTTGATGAGGTGGAGGATGCCTTTGCAGAGTTTTCCATTGGCACTGAGCGATTTGCAGGCTATGATGTGATTAGAGACAAGGGGGCTAAGAAGCTCTATTCTTGGTGAGAAAATCATGGAGCAACAAACCCTCCTCTACAGCAGTTAGCCATGAGGCTCCTCTCTCAGGTGACTTCATCCTCTGGTTGCGAGAGGAATTGGAGAACATATGGGAATTTGTATAGTGTCAAGAAGAGAAGGCTTGAGCAGTCTAGGGTAGAGACAATGGTGTATGTGCACACCAACCTTTGTCTTATTTATAGGTAGAGGGATGAGTGGTTGAACATAAGACAAAGATGTGGGATGTCTTTCCTGATGATATGGGTTGGGACAGAAATGTTGAGTTGCCATTAACCAACTTGGATCTTAATGATCCAGTGCTAGAGCCTGTCACTTTTGATGATGGTGTTACTCTTGAGGGGTCATCCTCCACACTGACAGATGCAAAATTACGTTGGATACAAAGGAGGAGGATGCAATAGAGGAGAGCAGTGGTGACCATGACAGTGATGATGATTGATGAGCTACCTACTACCTTGTAGTTGTTTTGTATTTGCTATTTATATTTGCCATTGGCATTGTTACTACTTATGTAACACATTTTGATTTTGATGACTTAATGATAAGATTATAGTTTCATGTCTTTCTCCTATTGGATCATGATGAATTTGTCACAATTGTATTTGTATGCATAATGTTACATTGTACAACTTACAAATTTTAAATTTACAATGTAGAATATAGATCTATGTCTGAATTTGTATCATGGCTGGGAATTTGCGTAAGAAATGTCTATTTAAGATATATATATATATATATATATAACATGTCCTGTTTTGAGGGGTCTCCGTGCCTGTGTCAGACACTCAAATTTGCGTGTCCTGTGTGTTTCGTGTCTCTGTGTCAGGTGACTTAGGTTTGGTCACTGGCTCAATATTAGTAACATTGGTTTTGACTCCTATGTTTGGTAAGTTCATCTACTTTATATCCACAATTTTTTTAGGAGCGTGATTTCATTGCATTAGTGATAATGTATTTTAGACATGTTATTTAAAGATCTCAACTTCTATATATCTCTCACAAAGATATGAGTGTGTGTTTCTACCAACCACATCCATGTGTGTGCTTCTACCAACCTTGTTTGTGCGTCTCTTCGACAATAGTCCCCAAAACTTGGTGCAAAATTGTTAGGAACTTAAATAACTATACCATTCAACCAATTCCATAAGGATCTCAAGTCAAAATCTTACTTATTTTACATTCCAAATGATTCAAATACCATGGCACAAATCTCTGGAACTTTGATGTTATTACAATGAAATGGAAGTTTAAGTAGAAAGGTCAACTAGAACTATGAAAAGAAAACGAAAGAGGATGCCAAAAGAACTCTAATTATTGCAAAGTCTTGGGGGATGAACTTGAGACTATTGTGATTTGGTGACTTGATCACTAATTTCTCCTACTGTGTTCAAGATGTGAGTTCTCAAGTAAATAAAAAAGCAAAATATGGTGGCACAGAAATTATGGTATGGTTTGGCTGTGCTTAATTTGTGAGTTATTGTGCTCTTACTTCCAAGATCAACTACATGGGGGAACTTGTTTGGCAAGAGTGCACTTTTTATTTTTTCCCATTAAGAGGGGGATTGTTTTCATGATGTCATCAACAATGCATTATACATGCTTGCAAACACCTTGGCATTTTAAGAATTGAGAGAATGGCCCATGTTTCTTTACGATGGTTTTGACAAACAAAGAGAATTGGATGAAGCAAGAAAATATGTTGGATCGTGTTTGATCTATTTTAGTAATCATTTAGAAAGTGGTTTTGATCTTCACAAGATCATTTGGAAAGTTTTCTCTTATTTAGTTATCAATTGGTTTTTTGTGCAATATGGTTTCAAAGAAAATACTTTTCTTGATGTTTTGTTTGTTAACTATTAAAACCTTGGATCTTCCATTCAATCATGAAATAATTTTGATAGGAGGTTACTTTTGGCCTTGGTCTCCCGTCTCTCTTTATTACTCAAGGTTATAATGAGGTCTACCCCTATAATCAAGCAGATTGCAGACGCTCTCCCTTATATTCTCCAAAAATCCCTCTGCTTTAAAGATCCATATATATTTAACAAAACTAGGTCCTAGTTTGGTTCCCTAAAGAACATCGAAACTAATAGTAGATGGTCATATTTTAGAACACATCCCTTATGAAAATCTTACTTCCAACCATTTAACCAATTTCTCGAGTTTCCTTGAGCATGAGACCTCAGATTACTAGTCGAGGAAGTGCTTCCTTAGTGTAAAGATGCCTCAGTAAAGGTTTCTTGCATAAAAATAATTGAAGGCTTGTGAATGGTCAATAGACTTTTGAGGAAATGTAGCTTTTAGGTGATGCCCAAACTCCTGTTATTAATTGTGTGTAGGATCATTGGGGAGTATGGATGGGTTTAGATTTGATATAAGAACCATGTCAGTGCTCATATGTCTCATTTCCTCTACTTCCTTGTCTATATTTGCTATCACCACTATTGCATAAGAATTCCTTGCAAGTGGTTTCTTTCTTTCTTTATAGTCTAAGGTTGCTCCTATTCCTCTTTCAATGATTCAAAGGGTTTTCCTTCCTCTCTTGCTCTTTGATCTAGTGAGGAAGCTATGATTGGTTTGTGCATTTGTTAGAGGAGGGCTCAGAGCATTGTTTTAGGGGAAGTCAGGTCCACCTGTGTATTCCTTTTGTAAACCTTTGCCTGGGGCGTCTTCCTTTGTTTGTTTAGTGTGCCTTTCCCAGGACTTGAGGATGTAAGTTCCAAAGGTACAATTTCCTATGAAGGCATTAGATGAAGCTTCTTGAGATGTTCTATATGCTAGGGAGTTGACCACCATTTTCAGTTAATAAGGTTTCAATGATTAACGGTCGTTTTTAAGTTGCTCCACCTTATTCATTATACTTTCCATGATTTTTGGAATTAATATTGTTGCATGAGAGCCTGATCACACCATGGGTTCATTCCCCTTATTCAATGAGGGTCTTTGCTTAGTTGGGTTTGAATCCTACTCACCTTCTCCCTTCAATGCTTCTTGTTGGGAGTCATAAGATTTGGGTATGAGTCTTGGAGGCATTAACATTTAGACTCTTGATGCCTCATGATTGCAAACCTCTTTTCCCATCTTCTCTTGCCAGGCACTTGATGTCCTTTAGATCTTCCTTCTTGATTGCCTTGTATTTTGTTTGAGGCTAATGTCCCATTCCTCTTAACCTTCCTTTTCCCTTTCTCCCATGGTGGAAATTGCTTCTAACTTGTAAACTCTAGGTTAGTCCTTGGGGTTTTTGGTTCTTTCCTTTTTTCTTCATATCTTGAACATACTTTCGGCAAGTGTTATGTCAAATAGTTGATTGTAATAAGGATTGTATTTTCATCAAAGTTCCGTAGCTTTGGATTAATTGATGTGAAATATTTCTTGAGGTTATCCAACCTTATTGGTTCTTTAACTAAGCTTCCTACATGATCTTCTTGAATTGATTGATTGCACCTTTTCCTATCGTTAGGTAGGGCATTTTCTCTTTTCCAAAATGTGAAGTGTTGACCAATAATCGATTGTCCATCTCTACTCACCCTAATTGGTTCTTTAATTGGGGTTCCTACAGTTTCCTCTTAAATTGATTGATTAGGCCTCTTCCTAAAGGTGGGTAGGACATTTTCTCTTTTTTCCATGTTAATTTGGCAGCTAAGTGACAAATTCCAACCATGGGACAAGATTTCTCTTTTCGAGAGGACCAATTTTGACTATTGAAGCACTCAATTTGGAGAAGGGAAAGTGTATTTATGAAGAAAAATCCACATATGCACATTTGATTAGGTTAGCCCTAAAGCAAATTGGACACCCTTGGAAGCCTATAATTCAAGTGACTTCAAGCTCATTTGGATATCACCAAGAATCATCTTCTTCTCTTCTTCATTGATTGGTTTGCAAAGGTCTGAGGTTGGGTCATGAAGATTGGTTTGTATTGGTTTGAGATTGCAGTGTCCGAAGCTCACATGTGTTAGGGTTTTCGTTTCCAACCACGGGCTTGACATAGGAAATTTTCGGCTATAACTGTAGGCATACAGGCTCATTAGTGCAGTTGGAATCTCTCAAATTCATGTATAACTCTACCTCCATGCAGTTGGGCTCTAGGGTTGCAAATTGACATTTGATCGCAATTGACCGCATACAAGACAAGTTGACTCTGATCAATATTGATGCTGGAAACATATTTGTGAATGTTGTTGGGTTAATTTTTTTGTATTGTTTTGTATTGGCTCATTGTACTCTTTGTTGAACATTTTATGACAATCTAATAAAAGAATAATTTCAAAGGGTTTTCCCCATAGTGGGCTTTTCCTTGGTCATTGACTGAAAATTTGGTTTCTTGTTGATGTTATGATTGTCTCTTTTGTCATTGCATTTATTGTTCTATCTTCAAATATTGTTGATTGTTATTAAAAGATTTCTAATTGAAGAATTGAATTGGGATAAAGTAATTGAAACAACGAAGAGCAGTGTCAAATTTAACATGGTATTAGAGCTAAGGTGAAGGACAAACCCAAAAGGAGACAAGAATTGTAATCATGTTTGGAAAGTTGAAGGAGCCTATCTAATCAAGTCATTCTTCAAGGATCATGAGAAGTTGAGTGACTCATCTAAGTTTTCCGCTTGGAAGATTAGGTTGGAGATCATAGCTTGTAACAATGATGTTTTGGAATTCATTCAAGGAAAGGTACTTGAGCCTCCATAGAATGCTTCCACTGCTTCCAAGAACAAGCACAAGAAATATGATTTGAAGGCTAAGAAAATTATAGTAGATGGTTTACAAGATAATTTACTTGCATATGTTGGAAATTTGAAGAAGTCTAAGGACATGTATGATAAGATAGTTGGCATGTATGAAGTCAACAATTTGAATGAAATCCTCTCCTTGAAAGACCAACTCAAAGATATGAAGATGAATAAAGGAGAATCTGTGCAATCCTACATTATGAGGATATCTCGTCTTAAAGATAAATTGCATGGAGTTGGGGAAACTATGTCTGACAGGAATTGGTGATTGTAACTCTTAGGGGCCTCCCTCCCATTGGGGAAACCTTCATACCTACTATAATTAATAACAACAATTTTATGTCATTTGATGAGATTATTGGAAAGCTCACTCAAAAAGGAGTTTGTGCAATCCTTCATTATGAGGATATCTCGTCTTAAAGATAAATTGCAAAGAGTTGGGGAAACTATGTCTGACATGGAATTGGTGGTTGTAACTCTTAGGGGCCTCCCTCCCATTGGCGAAACCTTCATAACTACTATAATTAATAACAACATTTTTTTTTTCATTTCATGCTATTGTTGGAAATTTCACTCAACAAGAATCGAGGATGATTTCAGGGGGTATGATTCAAAAGCATGAAGAAGGAGAACCCGCTGCATTCGTCACTCAAAACAACAAGAAGAAAGGAAATGTAGGTCCATCAAATGCAAGGAAGCCTCCTCCTCCAAATCCAAAGAAAACGAATAATAGAGAATCATCACACATTGAATGTTATAATTGTCACAAGAAAGGTCATTATGCCCGATATTTCACTGAGAAGAACAATGGTCCACGCTACAACACTAGAAGCAACAATACCAGGTTTAATGATCAAAGAAGAAAAGGTTACCAAAGGAATGATCGTAATGAAAGAGATGAAAGAAGAAGAAGAGATGCTCAAAGTGATCATGAAGAGATCATCGTCCTCAAAAGAAGTCAAGATACTCCAGGCATGAAAGTAATGTTGCCAATCAATCTAAATATATTCTTTTATTTTCTCTCACTAGTTCCTCTCTAGATTCGTGGGACAGTTTGCTGGTTTATAGTGGGGCCACTAATCATTTCTCTAGGTATAAGGAAGTTGTCTCTAATTTGGTAGAGAAGGAGTCAAATTTGAAAGTTATTCTTGGAGGCAACTCCACTCATCCTGTTAAAGGCTTTGGGTCCGTCAAATTTCATTTGGACTTCATGGAATTTGTTTTGCTCCACGATGTGATGTATGTGTGAGGATTGAAAAATAATTTGGTATCAATATTATCTTTGGAAGACAAAGGGATGAGGGTTCCCTTCATCAAGGGAAAGGTTCTTACTTGGCCTGTTGGAACTTCTGAGAGATGCATTTACATTGGGATCAAGATTTGAAGGACTCTATAGAGTCAGTAGAAGACCTCTTCTATCATTGGTTGATCATACTAATCATATAAGTGAACTATGCCATCGAAGATTGGCTCATCTACATTATGATTCTCTTCCAAATTGAAGAAATTGGTCTCTGGTATTCTCGATGTTCAAGCCCAACATGAGGGAGTATGTCTAGGTTGTGCCAGATGAAAGAAGACAAGGGGACTATCCCCTCTAGTGAGAATAACTCAAATGACATTCTCCATCTCATTCATTCTGATATATGTGGTCTAATGCACATACATCTATTGGTGGTCATCTCTACTACATCACCTTCATTGAAGATTTCTCAAGGAATACATGGATATATTACTTGAAGCATAAGGATGAAGCCTTTGAAATGTTCAAGGAGTTCAAAGATTTGGTTGAAAATCTTACAGGGAAGAAAATTAAAATGTTCAGGTCCGACAATGGTGGATAATACATTTTGAATGAGATCATGGATTTTTGCAAGAAGGAAGGTATCAAGAAAGAGACAATTGTGCCTTATAATCCCGAACAAAATAGAGTAGCTAAAAGAAAGAACATGTCTATTGTAGAAGGAGCTCGTGCCATGCTCTATGATCAAAAGTTGTTGAAGTTCGTTTGGGAAGAAGCAATGAATGTTGTCGTATATGTTCAAAATAGGGTGTCTCATCAAGCATTGGACAACAAGACCCCCGAAGAAGTGTTCACAAGTGTCAAGCCCGATGTTGGCCATATTCATATCTTTGGTATCCCTGTATATTTCTGTGTTCTAGAGAAAAGAAACAAGCTGGAAGGCACGAGAAGAAAAGGTATGCTTATTGGATATTGTGAAACTTCTAAAGCATTTGGAATATATATTCCTGATCAAAGGTGTTAAAATATGTAACTAGGTTTGGTCTGCGTAATGACATATGTAATCATGATTTTATGTATTTGATGTAAATAAGAAAAATAAATTTATTATTCTCATTCTTGATGCATGGGTTTCATGCTCAAGGTAAATTTATTTGTAGGTCAAGCACCCATTGAGTGCTTCTAGGTTTGTCATAGAATTATGAAGTCAAGAGAGTCATGATCATACAAGTAAGACCCCTTTGGGCATATTGTATCATGTAAAGAATTTTTTTGTAAAGTCAAAAATGTCATAAAGACCCTCGAAGGCCTTGTTAAACAAGTCGGCCTACAAGAAGGATCAAGTTGGCCTCATCAAAAACAATTTGACCTTCAAAGAAGTCTATATATAAGAGACATTGAACTCACTTGAAGAGAACTTACTCCACACACAAAATTCGATCAAGGAAGAAGAGAGCAAAGAAGAGGAGGACTAAAGGAACGAAATCTTTGAATATTGTTTTTGGGCTATCTTCTCCTCATGTGCAAATATTAGGAAAACCTTACTACAACAAATTCAAGTTTCTAGAATGTTGTTGGGCAAGTTTTGTTGATGGAAAGTCAAAATTGTTGGAAAGTTGAAGTTCCTAGAAATTTGCTGAGCAAGTTGAAGTTGCTATAAAGTTGTTGGGCAATTAGGAGATTCTAGAAAGTTGTTGGCCAAGTCGAAGTTGTTGGAGAAGTTGCTAGAGAAGTTGTTGGGGTCGAAATTGATGGAAAGAGAAGCTCATCAAAGGAAGGTTTGATTTGGTCTTGGAGGGGTCTTTGACAAGGGTTTTAGGTCTTGGAATTCATCATTTGAAGTTCCATAGGAATAAAATAGTTCTTGTGGGTTTTCTTCTCAAGAGGACAGGTTTTGGCCCTGGCTGATAACCTACATTTTGTGTCTCCTTGTCACATTTATCTTCATTGTTTGGTAGTTGTTTGATGATAGAAAAGAAGCTAATCAAGTTTAAGTAAAAATACATCACAAGCATTTATCAAAGTAATAGAAATCCCCTAATCTAACTGACCCTATATTTCTCAACATGGAATTAGAGCTAAGGTGACAACAACAACAAGAAAAGGCAGCTTGAATATCATCCAATTCAAGAAGGATACACAAGGCCCAAGCTCAAGGAGATGATATATTCTACACATCATCTTGAAGGAAGAAACTATTGGAAGAAGAAGAACTCAAAAACCCTACCTCCATTCGAAGAAGGACTTTACATTTGAAGCACCTGGGGAAGCCTCCACGTTCTACAATCATCATCCAAGTGTAGAGCTATAAAAAGGGTCTCTTTCACCTCTAATTACCTCACATTAATATGTCAATCCAGGAGCGCTTTTTTATTTCAAAGAGTGTCTCAGTCTAGGGCTATCATTTGCCAGAGTAATGCTAGTAGTACAGTGTTCAAAAATGCAAGAGTAAATGGATGCTTGTCTACATCTTAGCTTCTTCAAAAGAGTAAATCACACAAAGACTAAGCAACTTATCAATCAAGGGTTCAGTAGCAATAACCTATCCATTTGGAAACTGATGGAAAAGGAAATCAGAGAACAGATCATGGATCTGGGAGCCAGACAGTAAATGCCAATGCTCACTACAGCCTTAGATCGTTCCTCACGCCAAAATAACAAATGACAGGAAATGGAACGGCATATAAGAAATGGAACAACAATTAAGAAATCGAACAACAAGTTTGTAATGGAACCGCAAATCCGAAATGGAACAGCAGCTAACTCTCACAAGCAGTAACGATCTTAATCTATCAAATCAAATGCATTAATCGTAATCAAATGGAAATCTTTCACTCTTAAGGGTGAATCGAACAGCACACACCAATGGAACAGCACTGATTACTGATAAGCTATGGAACAGCGCTTGAAAACCATATACACACACAGCACACTTAAATAGTAATCTGATCCAAGTATCAATCTCAGTTAGAAGGAATACGACTGTGTTTCAAAATAGAACGGCATTGTTCATAAATCCAACAATCGTAAAGAACATAACTCCCAAGATGTGAATGAACAGGTGCACAGCACAAAAGCTCTGTAATGGAATAGTAACAAAATTCTGTTAAGACTTAACAATATTAGATTAACTCTTAAAAGAACAGTAATATGATGCAGATTCAATACAATAGTTTTGTCTATGGAAACCTTAATGAATTAAACATAACAGAGCATGTGATGTAAACTTATAAAACACATCAGATTACCAAATAACAATGATAGGCAAACCACGCATAAACCAACGTAATGATACAAGAGCAAGTGTCCTCCAGGGTCGGGCCCTTAGCCTCAAGGGGTACACCGCTTGAAGTTAATCTAGACTCCGAGATGAAGTAATCACCAAGTTTGTATTAATGCACAAAGCAAAATTACAATAAACCAGTTCTTAGCGAGACTCGATGATCAAAGTTTTGATCTTAAAAGAAATTACATAAAAGCATAACCATGTCTAACTCCCTTCCGAGCTAACAGTGTTGACCCTTTTATAAGGGTGACGGCGGAGATGTCTAAGTGCAAAAATAGATAAAATAGCGATCCCTCAGGATCAAGGATCCTGAGGGATTCACCGAACCGTTAGTCCTCGGTCATTTCTTTTCTCTCCTGCGCCGAGCTGATATCTCCACCTCCTTTTCTGGGCTGATTCACTTTGATTTGCTTTGCCTTGTTTGCATTCGGTCTCCCGTCAAAGGGACAGTGGTTAACCCGTCCTTGTCATTTCCTTTGGAACGACAACTTCTCGTTTTCACTCCTCCTTGCATAAGGAAGTGACAATTGTTAGCGTTTTAGTCTTGCATATTAATCTCACATGTTTTATTGTAATTCTTTATTATTTTCCGAGTTCATGATGCAAAAAGGTTTGCAAGTTCTAATGAAAGATACTGAAATAATCATCAAAAACATACCTTTTTTAGTACTCCACACACCCCCCTGCTTACCATGTTTCATGCCCTCATGAAAACATTGTATTTGACATGCAAGGCAGTGAGAGAATAGGCTGGAGATGGAATCTCGTGTGGAGGCCTACAGCCATGATGAGTAACTAGGTAGTCAAAGAAATGGCCTTTCTGACCCTCGGGCATCTCATACATGGCTTGGTATCCGGGTGCAGGGTGCCAAATAATTGGACTCTGGAACCTATATCCTAACCAGGATGGCCCTGCCCTCAAAACGATTTCGCCATAGAGGTGCAAGCGGTTGGCAGCTAATTTAAAATTCTCATACTTAAATGGTTCCCTGAGCTGGATATTCAGATTAGAGATTTGATACCGAAATTTAGCTGCATCAATGGCAAGCTCTTTGATAGAAAGAAAGTATTCTAATCCCTGTCGAATGAGTGCCTCATGCATGGGTCCTAATGTTTCAATTACACCCGGAGTCTTCATGAAGTTTCTATGTGCTTTCCACAACTGTACTGGGTTCCTAGGCTCAGCCCTTACCCACAAATCTAAGCCGTTTTCTTGCCTCTGGAAAGTATTATAGGCTTTATGCCATTTAATTTGATTGAACCCAAATGAGATGAACGCCTGCAATTGGATGTCTCCAACAAAAGGGCCAGGGTTTAGCTCGGTCTCCTGGTCTAATACAAGGTTAGGTAAATAGAACTCACACAGCAGTCTCTGAACTTTTACTCCGTAGTGCTTATAGCAATCTATAAAATCATTAACAGTGTTAATTTGTATGGGAGCACCTGCTTTAAAAACTTTTATTTTTAATTGTAAATACCGTTCCAGTAGAAACAGGGCATAATTCTTGGCAGGGGCTCTAAATGCTAAGATTTCATTGTTTAAAGAACACAAGGTATCCATCTTCTTGATAATGATATCTAACCTACGAGTTACCTTTGCGACTTTCTCTTGTTCCTTCCACCAA
The DNA here is from genome assembly GCA_031772625.1 of Pinus tabuliformis. Lineage (NCBI taxonomy): Eukaryota > Viridiplantae > Streptophyta > Pinopsida > Pinales > Pinaceae > Pinus > Pinus tabuliformis. Next base: position 1,954,607,174 of record CM062819.1, read on the forward strand.
CCTTCAAAGCCCTGGCTTTCGGATTGATTGACGTTCCTAAGCTGCTGTTGTAGCTCTTCATACTTTTCGCGAGGGACCGTTTGCTCTCTAAGCTTTTCTGCTTCTTGTTGAGCTTACTTCAACCCCTTTCGCAGGGTTACTGTTTTTGGATCTATTCTCCATGCAGCGGTGGAGGCCGGGAGTTTTACCTGAACTTTCCTATTGCGTTGCTTTGAGTTCAGAACCCTTATCACTCCTGAAAGTGGTGCCTCCGTCTGAATTTCCTTATCATAGGTCATCATTTCATCCATTTCTATTTTAACGTGAATATCATTTTGTTGTTGTTCCTTTTCAATTGGAATAGCAGTCTGTTCCTCAGCATCATTTGGAACAGCAGCCTGGTTCTCAACAAGGTCTTGAACAGCAAGATGAATTCTGGTCCTCCGCCCCTTTCCCTTGCGTGGTTTTGCTGGAGTGGTCACCTTTTTCCCTCCTAAAGTCCTTTTTACCCTTTGCCTTGCTTTCAGGATCCTAATCTGCTGGTGGAGCTGGACTATTATATTCAATAATCTTTGTTGTTCCTTTCACAATTCTTTAATCTCCAAAATTTACTTAGAAGGAACAGAAGGCTCTTCACTGCGGCCTGGACTGTGACTAGTTCCCTAATCTTCCTTCTGGGGTGTTTATTCATTGTTCTACTCTTGTTGTTCTGGGGCAGGAACCCTAACTGGTTCTGTCATTTCTTGGGCGACTTCTCTTTCTACCCCTGCTTCCTCCGAAATTTCTTCTGGTGTCTTCTGGTTAGGAATGGATTGTTCCTGTTCAGTATCTCCTATCATCTCTTTATCATGAATAGGCAGATTCTCTTCTTCTGCCTCCTTTGCATGTGATTCTTCAGGTGCATTTTCTTCCTGGGGTTTCTTTTTGTCATGGAGGTCTGATGGACTGGAAGGTTGGCCATATTCGCCCATATTGGCCAATACTTCGGCCAATTCATCTTCTCCCACTGGGTCCTGTAATGGGCTACCTTCCTGTTGTTCCATTTCCTCCTCCTGCTCAGATTTCTCGGCTTCTTCTTTAGAATGCTCGGCTCCTTCTTCATTTTCTTTTTCTTCTTTAGATTGCTCATCCTCTTCTTCTTCTTCTTCAGATTGCTTAGCCTCTTCTTCTTCTTCTTCTTCAGATTGCTTGGCCTCTTCTTTTTCTTCTTCTTCAAATTGCTCGGCCTCCTCTTCTGGCCGTGAGGGTTGCTCATCTTCAATTTCTACCAGCCGGCTGGTGTTTTCCTAGAGCTTCTCCAGCCTCCCTCGTATTCGTGCTAGCCGGACCGATTTCCTGCGTTTTTCTGGTCGTTCGGGTGTACCGGTGGTATGTTTACACTTTGCCAATTCCTTGCGTTTTTCTGGACGCTCGAATGTACTGGTGGCATGTTTCTATTTTGCTAATTCCCTGTGTTTTTCTAGACGCTTTGTTGTACTGGTGGCATGCTTACATTTTGGGGATGGTGCTGTCAACCCCCCATTTATCATGGCAATTAGCTCTTCCCAGCTGCTCTGCTGCTGGGTGAGGCTATGACTGACAATTAACTGAAACAACCCATGATGACTAAAAACTGACTCTACATGTTGTGCCTTTTTTATGCTCGTGCAACATCATGAAGTAACGAATTCAAAAATGTAGGTAAATTTACAGAGCATTTCTGCCTTAGTACAGCTAATAGTTTAAGATGTCGTGGTCTTACCACGTCTTTTCTGCCTTCACAGGTGATGTAGCTTTGAACAGTCCTTGCCAATTCTGCCCAGGGCTCTCTTAGCGTTGCTGGCAGAACTCCCTTTCCTCTAATTGCCAGGCTCTGGCCTTCATCCCAGAAGATTTCTATAATCTTCTGTAGTCTCTCATTTTTTAACGTCCATACAGGTCCGGTGGCTAGTAGTCTCGAGACTTCTGCAATTATGTCATCGGTGACTGCTATATGTCTCCCCCTCACTGTGGAGTAATCCTCTTGCAAATTCTACAGGAATTCAATTGCCACCGTCTCGTTAGACTCCTGCAAGCGATTGAGATAAGTCAGCCACCCTACTCTTGTCAGGATTTCCCGGGTAGCAGCAGAGACTGTCAACACCTGCGGTTCCCTCCAAATCGATCTTCCTCCCATGGTTTCACTGTAAGCTCTCAATGGAACGGCACTTGTTCGTGCTGTTGAAACACAGAGAGGCTAATAGACGCAAAACTTGTTCGAAAAACAGAGTATACAATAGAAATAGTTTATGAATAGAAATTCGTGCAAATAATAAAAATAAAAATAGTATGTCGTTGAGTTGTGCCATACCATAGTACACAACTTTCTCGAATAGTGAGCTAACATGTAATCCAGGGAATAATGAGGTTAACCTCCCCCGGCAATGTGATAGGTTGTCCCAGCCGTCAAATAAAGGAGCAACGCCCACTCTGAAACAGAGTCATAAAGGAATAGCGTATGGAAATATGCCATGTTTACAAAAACAATGAATTACTGAAATCAAGGCGTAGAGTTAGATCGCTTATTACGTAAGAGGATACTATGATATGATGTGAGGCTGGGAGGATAGGACATCTGTCGTACTTTCCAAATCTCATGCGGTCATTGTCAATTACTCTGCCATGATTGGTGCTAATAAATTTACATGTGCTATATAATTCGAGAAATGATATATGATTAATTACTAAGGTATAAGAAACATAAGGGTATTAGTAGCTTACCTATTGGTGTAAATAATGTGACTTGAATACCATTAACAATGCTCTGCTGCCGACAGGTGTCCATAACCTTGGAAAAGTTGTTTATTTCACCCATGGAACCATGATCCTTTCTGTATACTTAGGGAATGTTGTGTGATGTCAAAATGTAGGCCATTATGCTGGCTTGGTGACTAGTTGACCATAATGTCATTCACGAGGAAGGAGCGAAAAGTGGGCAGGCCGGCTCGTGATGAGACCTCCTGTTCCACATGATATTTATTTGATATACCTTTTGGACCATATCCCTGGTGTGGTGGCCATAGTAGGAATGCCACTTTGCTTTCGTCCTCATGATCATGGTAGGTTGGCTCTTGATGAGACCCCCTATCCTGCATTTGACAACTTATAAGTCATGTTTACTTTTTTCTTTCTTTTTCATAAAGTACTTTCCCTTATTTATACACAAGGGGTGGTTCAACACTCCTTAAGAGTAGGAATGGTGGAAGAAGTCTTAACATCTCAATAGGAAGATATAAACCCTTTGCTCCTATTCCTAAATAATAATCAAAGAGGATTAAAAAGGGGTCGTCATGATAAAGATGAACAATCATAGCAGAATTAGTAGAACAATGACAACAAAAGATGATAAATAAGTGTGTCCTTCCTTTTGTCCTCTTACCAATGCAGAGCCTTATAAAGATAGCGCTTTATGATTGGTTGATTTCAGTATGTTGTGATTTTGTATCCATTGCATAAGTGCATAGTTGTATTCTAAAAGACTTGAAAGAACAGGAGCAATAAGAATCCTCCATTTAGATCAGAAAAAGGAACAAGCTTTTTCACAAGGAGAGCAAAAGCATGCAAGAAGTGTTTCTTTTGCAAAAAGGGCCAACGAGAGACCTAAAATAGCAGAAAATGCAAATGCCGTTCCTTTGAAAAGGGACAGCAAAACACACAGATGTTGTTCCTTTGGAAAATGAACAGCAGAACATTCCAATGCTGTTCCTTTAAAAAAGGAACAACAAAAATAAAAAATGTTGTTCCTTTGGAAAAGGAATAGCAAACACACGGAAATGCTGTTCCTTTGAAAAAGGAACAGCAGAAATAAAAAATGTTGTTCCTTTGGAAAAAGAACAGCAAAACATGCAAAAATGTTGTTCCTTTGGAAAAGGAACAGCGGAAATCGAAAATGTTGTTCCTTTTCCAAAGGAACAAAAAAACACGCAGATATGTCGTTCCTTTGAAAAAGGAACAGCAGAAATCGAAATGTTGTTCCTTTAGAAAAGGAACAGCAAAACAAGCAAATGTCGTTCCTTTGGAAAATGAACAGCAAAAATCAAGAATGTTGTTCCTTTGGAAAAGGAACAACAAAAACACACAAATGCCATTCCTTTGGAAAAGGAACGGCAAAAATCGAAAATGTTGTTCCTTTGGAAAAGGAACAGCAAAACACACAAAAATAAAGAAAAAGATCCAAATTACAACGAGATGACGACTGATCCAAAGGGATTTTCTCTTTTGAAAAAGGAACAACCAGAAGAAAATGTTGTTCTTTTGAAAAAGTAACAGCAAAAAATGACAGAAAAACATTAATTCAAAAATATGTACAAAAATGATTCAAGAAAATAACTTATGTACAAACTGTAAAAAGAAATGAATTCCTTAATGAATTACAGGTGAGGAAGACTTCTCTTCCTCCCCCAAAATCTCCATATCTGAGTCTCGGCGTAGCTGCTAGCACAAGGACTCCCGAGTGAGTGGTTTGCGATAGAGACGAACTCGGTGGCCATTTGCCTTGAAGGCATATCCAGAACCGTCAATAGTGATTAGAGTAAGGGTCCCATTGTCATGTACCGTCTGGATTCCGTATGGTCCCAACCAACAAGTCTGGAGTTTCCCGGAGAAGTCCTGAACCCTGGAGTCATACAAAAGAGCCCAGTAGCCCTCATGGAAGACTTTATTTTTAATGAGAGCATCATGCCATTTATCTCGTTGTTGTTGGATCAGGGCAGTGTTTTGAAGTGCAGAGAGCCTGATTTCATCCAGCTCATTGATCTACTGTAATCGATTAATATGTGCCTCAGTTAGATCTAAGCCAACTTCCTGTGATGTTCGTAATGTTTGGATTTCGAATTCTATGGAGAAAATGGGTTGTTTTCCAAACACTAATTGATAAGGTGAGTAACCAGTGGTGCTTCTCCATATTGTTCTGTAAGCCCACAGTACTTCAGGTAGTCTGGCAGCCCAATCACGTCTATGTGACACAATGGTTTTTGTTAGAATTTATTCTATTATTTTATTGCTGCTTTCTACTTGTCCATTCGCCTCTGGGTGGTATGGAGTAGTGATTTTATGCTGGACATGATAGTTGTTGAGTGTTGCAGCTATTCTGTTCCCAGCAAACTGTGGTCCACCGTCTGTAATTATTTCCCTTGGAAGGCCATAATGTACAAATAGATGCAACAAGAACTGTATGACAGAGTCCTCTGTAGCTCTGGGCAATGCTTCTGCTTCAACCCACTTGGTGACATATTCTGTTGCCACCAAAATATATGTTTTCTGGTTTGATGATGGGTTAATTGGTCCAACGAAATCAAGAGCCCATCGCTCGAATGGTTCAATGACTAACTGTGGTTTTAGAGGCATCTCATCAGACTGACCAGGGCGTCCTGCTCGCTGGCAACTGTCACAGGCTTGGAAAAATTTCTTTGCGTCTTTGAAAATCGTGGGCCAATAATACCCTATCTGCAGCACTTTATGTCCAGTTCTGCGCTCAGCGAAATTTCCACCACATGGTCCATCATGACAGGCTTTTAAAATGTCAAAGATTTCATCTTCTTGAACACATCTCCTGATATGCATGTCTGCCCCTGTGTGAAACAAATAGCCGCCAATCCACGAGAATCGAGCACTCTTCTGAACAATATGTTTCCGCTCATTAGGGGTTAGATGTTTCAGTAGTTTACCTACTGCTAGGTAATTGGCAACATCAGCATACTAGGGTGTTTGAACAGCAACAGCAAACAGACGCTCGTCCGGAAATTGATCTTCAACTGCTACTGCATCGATTGGCTTCGGCATTCTTGAGAGAAAATCGGCTACACGATTTTCTTTACCCGGTCGATCCTTGATTGTAATATCAAATTCCTGCAATAAAATCAGCCATCTAGTTATTCTGCCATTTGTGATAGGCTTATTTTCTAGATATTTTATGGCAGAATGATCTGTATACAAGATAATAGGATATCCAGTAATGTAATGTCTAAACTTATTGACAGCATGTATTACAGCTAGGAATTCTTTTTCAGTAATAGTGTAATTTAATTCAGCAGGGGATAAATTTTTGCTGATGTAATAAATTGCATATGGTTTTTTATCCTCCTCCTGCCCAAGGACCGCTCCAATGGCTGTATCCGAGGCATCAGATGATATCTGGAATGGAAAATCCCAATTTGGTCCTCGAAGGACTGCGGCTGTGGATACGAGCTTCTTCGGATCCTTGAAAGCACATTCACATTTTTCTGTCCAAAGAAAATCAACGTTACCAATTAGTGCATATAGAGGTGCAGCAATGTGCGAATAATGTTCTATAAATCTTCTATAATAACCAGAAAATCCAAGAAAACTGTGTACCTCTGTTTGAGTGGTAGGAGTGGGAATAAGCAGAAGTATTTGGATTTTGGTTGGGTCTACCTGAATGCTAGCTACTGTAATATAGTGTCCTAGGATGAGTCCTTCAGTCATCATCATATAACATTTTTCGTGGCTTAAACAAAGCCTGGTAGCAATGCAGCGTTGTAGGAATTTTTCTAGGGTATCCAATGCTAGATCGAAATCATCTCCATATGGTGTAAAGTCATCCATGTATACTTCAAGACCGTCATTTATTAAATCTGCGAAAATGATAAGGATAGCCCTTTGGAATGTGGCAGGAGCATTGCATAAGCCAAAAGGTAGAACTCAGTAGGCAAATGTTCCCCAAGGACAAGTAAAAGTAGTTTTGTCTTGGTCTTCAGGGGCAATCTGAATCTGATTGTATCCACTAAAGCCATCCAGGAAAGAAAATAATTTATTTCCTGTTAAAGTATCTAATACTTGGTCAATGAATGGGAGAGGAAAGTGGTCTTTTTGTGTTGCTTTATTTAGCTCCTTGTAGTCCACACAGATTCTCCATTTTCCATTCTTTTTTGGTACCACCACAAGCAGAGAGACCCATTTACTATCAGAGATAGGATAGATAAAATTGATATATAAAAGTTTTTGAAGTTCAGCTTTTACCACATCTTTTAGATGAGGATTAAGTCTCCTTTAGTTTGACGAATAGGTCTGGCATCCTTTTCTATATAAATGTGGTGTGTACATAATTGGGGGTCAATTCCTTTCATATCAGGGTAATCCCATGCAAATGCTTCTTTATATTTCCTTAACAAATGGATGAGCTACATTTCTTGTTCAGGTGTGAGGTTGGCATTAATATTAAAGGTTTTTCTCGGTTCAATTTCCACAATTTTACTATTTGCAACAGAAGTAACAGGTATTGTTTGATCATGTGTATCTTTCAAAGGATCTTCTTCTAATTCATTATCAAATGCTGCTTCTATCATGTGACACTGTGTGCAGGATCTAGATTCAGTTTGACTAATGAAATTATTAATGGCATCATCTACTATTTGGTCTTTGAAATCAAGTGCCTCTTGTATAGTTAATGGAGATCTAATGTTATCAGTAAGGTATGATACAGGGTGCTTATTAGTTTTGATTATTGTGACACTTGGCTGCGCTGGAGGATATAGAACTAAGTTCTTGATATTTGGTCCTCTGGTTATGGTCATATTTCCTTGCCGGCAGCCGATATAAGCATCGGTAGTGGTAAGCCAAGGTCTACCTAAAATCAATGGATGTCCATCAAGTCGGGTTTTAGGATTTATTATCAGGAAATCGGTTGGATATTCCCAGGAATCAACAGAGACCATGACATCATGTAGAGTACCCTCCGGCCCAACCACAAATCGGTCAGCCAATTCTAGCAAAGTAGAGGTGGGTTCTACAGATGTAATGCCTAGCTTTTGGCAAGTAGTGGTTGTTAAGATATTAATTGCAGCTCCTAGATCAACTAAGGCATTGGACAGGGTCTGACCTTAAATTTGGACAGTTACAATTGGATTTCCTGGGTCTTCATATTTAATGGGTGTTTCTTTCCCTAATAGTAAGCCAGATAAAGTTCCGACTACTTGGACTCTTAGATTATTTGTTATATTCCTTCTTGGTTTTTTTATGCACATTTTTTTTATAGTTTTTGCATATATCGGGATGTCTTGAATGGCTTGGAGGAATGGAATTTTTATGTACAGATTTTGTAATTCTCCCAGAATGTCAAAATCAGGATATTGTATAGGTCTAGGTATGACTAATCGTTCTGGGAACGGAGGAGAGAATGTGGTTGCTTGATTATGAGTTTGTTGTTTATTCACATCCTATTGTTGTGACAGATGTTCTCTGGGTAACTGCTCTTCAATCTGAACTGTCTTATCTCCCTCGGTTTCAATAATACGTCCAGATCTTAATTGACCGGTCTGGTGTTTCTATAATTTGGAGAGATTGGACCGGTCTGTTATTTGGAATGGGGTTGGGTTGGGCTGGGAGTTGCGGTCTCAGATTAGACTGGGATTTTGTTGTAAGGCTGGTAGTGTAGGTTGAGGGAGTGGAATAGTTCCTACTGGCTGATGCATCGGTCTCTACCAGTTTGTCTGCCAGGCTGAATTTTGTGAAGTAGGGGGAGTCCATTGTGGAGGATATGAGTTACCTCGCCAATATGGTGGAGTATAAGGAAAATTCGACCAACCAGATTGGTTTTCCTGATTCATCCACGGGTTTGAAGAAGGAAACGATTGTGGTGAGCAGTTTGGAAACAAGGGTTGGGATTGACTTTGCCACATATTATATTGTTGAGCATTATACTGCAGAGGCTGAAAAGAAGAAGTTTGGTCTGGAAACATACCAGATTGTCTCGGCTGCCACTAACGGCGCTAGTTGAGCAAATACACCGATTCTGGTTCTTCTTCCACTTCCTTATATAACACTTTCAATCCAGGAAGTGAGGGGCAGCTCTGCATAAGGTGATATTTTGTACAGATGGCGCATGTTTGGACTGTATCTAGTGGACACTCCTTGTGGCTATGCTTTTTCCTGCATCGGGGACAGAAGATCGCCAAATTCTATTCTGCCTCCATTTGCTTTTGTTTGGCTTGTATAATATCAATTTGTGTATTCAATGTCCCTAGTATATCAGTCTTAAAATTTTCCAATAAATTTCCAATTTCTACATGTGTTACTCCTTCTGTCGAAATTTTGTTATCTCTTACAAACCGATCATGTTTTGCCGGTTTTACTCTTGTGCTGCCTCTCGAGCTCCTGATACATAAATCAATTATGTCAGCAAAATTTTCTTGATAAATATCCCCTTTTCCCATAATGTTTAATGTTTCAATCCATTGTTCCTTCATGCCCCTTATCAATGCTATTTTTAACACATTATCAGGTAAAGGTAGTGATGCATAAGGAGATCTTTGTAGATTATATTAGAAACGTTCCACATACTCCTCTAATGTTTCATTCGGTCTATCTGTCATCTGGAATATTCCGTCCTTTAGTTCTCTAGACCTGCAATAATCCTGATATTTTTTTAGAAAAGATTCTTTCATTTGATCCCAGTTATTTATAACCCCGCCACCTAATCCCATAAACCATCTTAAAGCAGCCCCTTTTAATGTAGAGGGAAATAGTTTTAGTTTCTGGGGGTCGGTGGTGTAATCATATCCCCTACACAACACATCAAATTCAAATAAAAATGCATCCGGATCTTCTGATGTAAGACCGTGAAATGTAGGGATATGTTGAAGAGGGATTTCTTTCATAGGCTCATTTGCTGCATAATCCATTATAGGGTATTGTAATGTAGAGGTTTGGGTGTTTGGCTGATTTTGAGCCACTGGGTCAAATATATGCCAATAACCTTCTGAGATATCTAGGAGGGTATTCCTAGGCTGAGAGGGAATGGCTTTAACAGGGACAATTTTAATAACACTTCCTCTATCTGGGATAATAAGAGTGCCTAATGTCTGAGGAGATTGAGTTTCTTCAACAATGATTTTTGCAGCACTTCCCTTGTTTGGGTTGTTTAATGGCTGAGTTGTTCCAATAGGAGATCTTGGTTCCTCAGTTTCCCCTGTTTCTCCTTCTACTTCACAAAGATTGCTGAAATTCCCTTCCTGCAATAGTTCTGGAGTAGAATTTTCAATTTCTTGAAAGTCCTGCTCTTCAGTTTGACTATGCACCTCAGTAAAGGCTACATATGGTGATCCTGTGGCCTGAAGGGAACTAGTAGGTTGTTTAGAAATGACTTTCCTTGGTCCTACTGAGGGCTGAGATTCTGCTTTCTTGTAGATTTCGTCTATGAAGGTTGTTCAGCCAAGGGTCACCGGCCCCTTAGCTTTTTATGGCTTGGGTAGAGGTTTTGTATTTTTTTTTGGTTTTTTCTGCTTAGTCATGCACTCAAATTAACTACTAAATTTTATTCAAACAAAACAACAACAAATTTGTAGGAAAGAGGAAAAAGGAGTAGGGCTTTTACATGCTCCGCACATAGGTTCTTACCTTCCGTTTTTAAAATCCAACTCTTCCCTAGCAGGTCCGTACACTACTCTGAAAAAAGAACAAATGGCTACACTCTTTCCCTGGAAACGGCGCCAAAATGTAGAGCTATAAAAAGAGTCTCTTTCACCTCTAATTACCTCACATTAATTTGTCAATCCGGGAGCGTTTTGTTATTTCAAAGATTGTCTCAGTCTGAGGCTATCATTTGCCAGAGTAATGCTAGTAGTACAGTGTTCAGAAATGCAAGAGTAAATGGATGCTTGTCTACAGCTTAACTTCTTCAAAAGAGTAAATCACACAAAGACTAAGCAACTTATCAGTCAAGGGTTCAATAGAAATAACCCATCCCTTTGGAAACTAATGGAAAAGGAAATCAGAGAACAAAATGTGGATCTGGGAGCCAGACAGTAAATGCCAATGGTCACTACAGCTTTAGATCGTTCCTCACGCAAAAATAACAAATGACAGGAAATGGAACAACAGCTAAGAAATGGAACAACAATTAATAAATCGAACAACAAGTCTGTAATGGAACCGCAAATCCGAAATGGAACAACAATTCTTAAATGGAATAGCGGCTAAGTTTCACAAGCAGTAACAATCTTAATCTATCAAATCAAATGCATTAATCGTAATCAAATGACATTTTTTCACTCTCAAGGGCGAATCGAACATCACACACCAATGGAACAACACCGATTACTGATAAACTATGGAACAACGCTTGAAAACCATATACACACACATCACACTTAAATAGTAATCTGATCCAAGTATCAATCTTAGTTAGAAGGAATACGATTGTGTTTCAAAATAGAACGACATTGTTCATAAATCCAACAATCGTAAAGAACATAACTCCCAAGATGTGAATGAACAGGTGCACAGTACAAAAGCTCTGTAATGGAATAGTAACGGTATTCTGTTAAGACTTAGAAATATTAGATCAACTCTTAAAAGAACAATAATATGATGCATAGTCAATACAATAGTTCTGTCTGTGGAAACCTTAATGAATTAAACATAACAGAGCATGTGATGTAAACTTATAAAACACATCAGATTACCAAATAATGACGATAGGAAAACCAAGCATAAGCCAATGTAATGATACAGGAGCAAGTTTCCTCTAGGGCCAAGCCCTTAGCCTCTAGGGGTACACCGCTTGAAGTTAATCCGAACTCCGAGATGAAGTAATCACCAAGTTTGTATTAATGCATAAAGCAAAATTACAATAAACCAGTTCTTAGTGAGACTCGATGATCAAAGTTTTGATCTTAAAATAAATTACATAAAAGCATAACCATGTCTAACTCCCTTCCGAGCTAACAGTGCTATCCCTTTTATAAGGGTGACGACGGAGATGTCTAAGTGCAAAAATAGATAAAACAACGATCCCTCAGGATCAAGGATCCTGAGGGATTTTCCGAACCGTTAGTCCTCAATCATTTATTTTCTCTCCTACGCCGAGCTGATATCTCCACCTCCTTTTCTGGGCTGATTCGCTTTGATTTTCTTTGTCATGTTTGCATTCGGTCTCCCGTCAAAGGGACAGCGGTTAACCCGTTTTTGTCCTTTCCTTTGGAACGACGACTTCTCGTTTTCACTCCTCCCTGCATCAGGAAGTGACAATTGTCAGCGTTTTAGTCTTGCATATTAATCTCGCATGTTTGATTATAATTCTTTATTATTTTCCGAGTTCATGATGCAAAAAGGTTTGCAAGTTCTAATGAAAGATACTGGAATAATCATAAAAAACATACCTTTTTTGGTACTCCACACCAAGGAAGAAGAAGAAGAAGCGTTCATCATCAAACAAATCAAGGTGATATTTATCACACTGAAGCAAAGATCACATCTCAAACATCCCTGAAGAAGATCATCAAGAAAGCAACATTATTAAGAAGGTCTCAATTTGAAGATATCATCTTCAAAAGAAGCATCTTCACTTGACAAGTAAGTATCTTTATATTTATGTCTGAATCTACTATCAAAATGACTTCATTTTGCAACGAAAGCGACAAACTAGCTAAGTCATTAAATTTCCTTGAATGGAAGAAGAGGATAGATTTGATCCTTATACAGAATGAAGTTTTTGGACATGTTAAGGGTTAAATCTCCAAACCATCACAATATGAATCTCAAGCTCTATCAAAGTATATTAAAGGGGAAATAAGGGCTCAAATAATCCTCATAAAATCAATCAAGGATTCCCTCATCCCTTATGTAGAAAAGTTGGAGAAACCGAAAGAAATCTATGATAAGTTGGTAGAATTGTTTTCTATAAGCACTGCAAGAGAAGCTATATCTTTGAGAACCAAGCTATACAAGATGAAGGTATCAAAGGAAGAAGGGATAACCTCATACCTTATGAGGGTGTCACAAATAAGAGACCAACTACAAGAGCTAGGGGAAATAATGTTCGATAAAGAAATGACCACTGTTGTGCTCAATGCACTTCTTGATGAATGAGGTAACTTTATATCAAGTATCTATGGAAAGAAGGAAGCCACTCCATTCAACGAACTTTGGTCATTATGTAAGATTGAAGAAACTAGGTTGAAGGCAAAGAGAGATGTTGGATCAAATGAATAAGTTCAAGCATATGCTACCATGGCCAGGAGAAAAGGAAAGTTTGGAAAGTTTGATCCTTGGAAAAATAAGATGATCTATAGGTTCAAGATACAATTTCATGAGTGTAACGAATATGGGTGCTTTAAAAGGAATTTTCCTAAACTTAAGAAGGAAACAATAAGAGAAAAGAAATAAATGAATCCCATGTCACCGAAGAAGTGGAAGAACCTGAAAAGGAGAAGACAAAGAAGGAGGAGGTCAAAGACCTCTACTATGACTAAAATATACTTGAGTTCTTTTCAATTTTGTAGAATATAACAATCATGATGGAAATCATCACGAGCATCATGATGCATTAGAATTGAAATAGAGATGGCATTGTCATAGAAGCTTGGAAGGATAGTTGAAGTAAAAGTCTACATGGTTGTAGTAGTAATCATGATATAAAGAAAGTAGCTCATAACATCTCCATTTGAAGAATATTATGACAATTGAAGTAGCAATATATATGCTTAGAAGAAAATCATATAGCATGATAAAATATAAAGAAATCATCACACATCATCATCATTAGAAAGGATCCTTTGCAGAATAGGGATCATCAAGATCCTCCACTAGAATCTTTATAAGAAGGTTCACCTCTACTTAGAAGAAGCAAGTGTCTCGCTGATAGTCTATGGTCCACCTTGTGTGGGATCCTTTGTTAAGGTATGATGACGAAGATGTGCAACATGTTGAAGTTGTTTGAAGTACTTTCATCTTCATACAGGAAAAGGAAGTTGCTAGAAGGAAGTCTAGATGACCAAAAGAAAGAAAATGTATGTATATATTTGATAGATAAAGTCATGTCATCATATAGTTGTAGATAGCATAGTTGAATGTTCTATCCCATGAGCATGATCAAAGAAGAAGGATTTCTTCCATTAGAATGATTCATGAAGGCATGTAGACAATGTGCCTTGAACTCTTCGACATATTGATAAGATGAAATCAACATAATATGACCTCATATGTAATATGAGGTGGTTGACAATCATGGTTCTTGTTGACCACTAAAGTTGCACTTGAATTTCTTTTGAAGACTCCATGCCCGAGGATATGTCAGAGGCTTCAATGTACCATCAGGGTTCTTATTATCATCAGAGTTTTTAAACTCTAGCTTCTTCTCATTTTCTTTTTCAAACCTCAGATTCCCTAACCCTATGGGAATATTGTACAAATGTCACTAACATGATAAATAAATCCATCAAACAAGTCGAGGGTGTTGAGACTCGATCAACAAGCTAGTATACCTTGGAGTGTTTTTTTTACTTAGTTAATTATTCCTACTTTTTAGCGACAAATAATTTTCTAGGTTTTTTCACTCATTGCATTACACCAAAGTTGGGGTGACGGCTTGAAGGTTAAGCCCCTAATGCATATTAGTGTCTAGAGTCAATGTATATTACCATGCTAGGTCATCTCTGAAATTTTGCGAAATTTGACTAGGTTTAAGTAGGATTTTTTAATAATTAAAAATTTCCTGCAAAACGAAATTTTTTTAATTAATTTTTATGTAATGATGTAAATAAGTGGCCTTCGGAAAAGTCTAGAGTGCGTGACTACTTACAATTCTTCCTCAGATGCCCAACATTACTCTAGGACCCACTTTGAGGGTCAAAAAACAATTTATAGTCACTCAAAAGCCGGTTTTTCCAATGTTAGTGGCAAAAAATGAAGAAATTTTTCAAAAAAATGAATAATTGGAAAAACTGAAATTTTTCCAAAGTCAAATTTTGACATGGCAGATTCCAGTGAAGGTCAAAGGTGATGTGGAAACTATGTGGGGCCCACCACATGAAGCACAAGTCAAAGTCAAAGATCCAAGTGGCAAGTCAAATGGTCCAATGATGAGTTTAAGTGTTAATGTTGAAAATCCCATATAGTTAAAATAACTTTATTTAATTCAACATGTTGAAAACAAAGTGTTGCACATTAGAAGGGGACAAGAGGAATGACATGGCAACCATTTTGGAGGTCAAACTAATGAAAAGTCAACATTCAAATACCACAAGTTGCAAAAGCATGCAGAAGCAAATGTTGAGGCCCATAAAATTATTTAAGTGAAAAAGTTAAAATCTAATGTTAAAGGGAAATGAGTGGAGGATCCCACCTCACTCCCTCTTTATTTGGTGCTCCATGTATGTTCATGAAGAAATGTATGCATATACCACGAAATAACTCTACACAGGTCCAGGAAAAAGGATACACACCAGCTTAAGAGGATTACGCAACAACAACAAAGGTGACACTTGGTGCAAGTGTTTTGGTTGAGAATTAGGTAGGAGATTTCCTCCATTCACTCCACTTAGACTACACATGGTTGAAAACTTTCATACCCACCAGCAGTTAAAGAGATATGTACAAGCAGGAGGAAGGAACAAGCACAACAATTTGTTCACAAATTTGGGTGGTTGTTATTTCCATATTTGGTGGATGATTTGTCTCCAATTTACTTTAGTTTCTTCACACTTGTTACACAGTTTCTCCACAGGGATCTATGCTCAGCTAGAGAAGATATTTTCACTACTACACTCAGAGATTCATTAGATACTTGGTCAAATATCACAACCACTAAGCAAATTTGAATTTCCGTTGGATCATCATCAACATGCCACTTGGTTTACCATCTCTCATTGGGAAATGCTCCAAGTCTTCTATAAATTGATCCATTGAGATTCTATTTTGTAACCATTGTCACTAGCTATTTTTCTTGCGAAAATTCTCTTGCTTTGTACACTTTTTCATAAATTGCAATAAAAAGACTTTGGGGGTTTCGTTCATGGGTGTTCTTCCTTTGGAGTATGGTGCGTTGTGAACTATTGTTATAATTTCTTCTATTTATGCTATGAGTTATTTCATTTTCCATATACTCTTGTAGACTTGTTAGTGTTAAGCTATCTTGCATTAGCATTTGTTTTGGAAGTAGGCTCTAGATATAGAAAACTCTAGTTATTTTCAAATAAATTTCTAGAGTTTCTTTTCATTGTTTACTTCTCTAAATCTATCTGGACTAATGTGTGATTGAAGTATTGTAGAAGAATTTTTTTGTTGGATCAAGCGTGAGGGGAAGTCTTTGGAGAAACCAACCCACTCTTGAAACATTTTCAAAGGAACTATCATTTTTTATTTGGAGCTTTCATAATTCATCTTATGAAGAAGTGTTCTTGCAGAGATTCACTTTGACATAGATTGTACACAAGAAAAGTTAATCATATTTATAATATTTATCTCAAATTATTGTGCTATTATTGGTTTTATTTGTTATTAGAGAGCATGTTGAAGATTAGGCAAGGAAATGAGTCTTGCTCCAATTCCTTGGACTAATTTTTTGTAGAATATTTGTAGATTACATTTGCTAACATTTCTCTCTCCTTTACACTAAGTTTGAGTGTTGATTTTGCAGAAAATTTATATTTGTTTATGGACTATGCTCACCCTTTGTGTTGACAAGATTGAGGAAGCTAAAGTTTGAGACTCTAACTATTTGTTGTAGGACCCCAAGGGCACTTTAGCATCACCTTTAGAGAGGCTGTGGGCAATCTTGGACAACAGTAGATTGACTTGGCCGTGGACCTTAAGGAACTTATAATTTTCATATTTCAAGAGTTTTTCATTAGTCGTTGTGGTTACCGCTTCTTGAAAGATCTCTATCTTGTAATTTTCTCATTCATCTTTTAGGCAGCCCATTAAGAGGCCTTCTACTCATTTTAGAAAAACTAATAAAATATTTATTTTCTTGTGGTAGTGTGGGTTATACCCATGGCATCCTTTCTCCCCATTTAGGAAGAGAAATATATGTGTGGATTAACTCTTTGCATTTCCATGTCTGTTAACTTTATTTCCAAATTACATGCATTCTCTAATTGGGAATTAACACAACCACACTATCACACTTCACTTTCTAAAGTTTGCTACAATTTCATTTGAGACTTGCATGAATCTATTTCATGTTGCTTTGAGCTATAAGTCAATATTTTGCTTTGAGAAATCTACTCCACATGCAAGCATTTTAATTTCTTGCAAACTTTAAATTTGTTTACTAATTCATTTCCATCTAGTGTAACAAATTATTTCATGTATACTTGAGTTCATGCTTCATTTCCTAATTTTAAGTCCTAAAATCCTCCCAATCTTGCTCACTGATACTATTCTAGACAGGCCATACACTCAACCACCAAAACATCTATAGCACGCTTAAATGAATCATTCGGTCGATTAATGATATAATGGGCATTTAAGGATTGGCAGGTTTTCAACGGCCATTTAATGTAATTGTAAGTCCTAAAATCCTCCCATGGATTGTATCTGCGCCCATTTTAAAAGCTAATCCCTTATCACGCATCAGTCAATATATCTCATCACATTGAAGTTTTCATTGCCAATTCTCTGTGTTACGTTTATTATCGCCTCTGTGCAGAATTCATCCAAAGGAGAAAGCTCAAGAAAAATGGGCAAGAAATCCAAGAAGACCACAGGCGCTTCCGCTGTGCCATCTGCAGGACAAGCTGTCGCTGACAAAAAGAAAGGATTGATTTCAGATACCATATGTTCTGGTCTCGGCATAACTACTTGGCAGAGTACCTACAACTTGATCGAAATCGAAGAACCTAAAGTGACAACAGTAGAAGCTACTGCAGATTCTACTCGGAAATCTGAGGGTACTCTTAAGGACTTAGCTGACTCCTTCCTTCACCGGATAGCAGCTAGAGAACAAATTCTCCCATACACAGATGTAGTGCGGTGGGCAATTGAAGAAATCCCAATCCTGGATAGAACCTTCAGCACTAGAGACGGGAGAATTTTCGGGTCATTCAAAGCGGATGATCTGAGGCAAATGTATCATTTGCCTGAGCCAGAGAAGATATACAATAAGGCGTTCCTGGAAAAATTCTCAAACGAGAACGAAGTTGAATCCGAACCCATCCGGGATTGGAGACAAAATCCGGCAAAGCAAAAACATGAGTCTTCCGGTAAGTACTCAGCAAAAATATGAGTCTTCCGGTAAGTACTCAGTTGATTCCCTGGCTTCTCCTTATTGCTACGCTGGAATAATGATGTGTAGATTGTGGGGATTGCATGACTCTTCTAATTTCACTATAGAAATGGTCCCCTTAATGGAAGCTGCATGCAATAGTATAATAATGGATTGGGCCACCATTCTCTCAGATAAACTAGCCAAAGTTGTTCTTGAGTTTAGGAATAAGACTCGCATCTCTGAAAGGATAATTCCCCCATTCTATTACAGTGCATATATTTTAGATACATTGTGTTTCAATTCTGAATTTCCCGTGCTCGGCTGGAGGTGGACACCACAAGACCCCACAGCTATCCACATATACCATCAGAAATTATGGAAATCCTCTTACAAGCACCATCTGTACCAAGTCTGCAATGGCTTTATGGTGCCTATTTATTATTCTATTTTTGATAAACCCATTCCCAAGATTTCCTACCAAGCTGGGATTGATTTAACAGCGGTAGGGAGATGGTTTGGAGAGGAGAAATTCACTTATATAAGAGTTTTCGGTAGCCAAGCCGAACCTCATGTTCTCCCTTTATATATACCGGATAAATTGTTGGCAAGGGAAATCTCTTACCAGATTATTGCTGAGAGTGTTACACAGACTCTCAAGAAAAATAAGAAGCAGGGCTGGCCCTCTTTTCCCTTGAGATGTGGTGTCTATACTCTGCATGATCTCAAACATGCATAAAAGGAAGCCACGAAGATTAAATCATTAACTCTGGCGACTCTCCCAAATAGGCAATTTGATCCAAACAAAGTTGCCTATAATGCACTGGGACAGGCCAAATTGTCAAAATTTGATCATAAAGAAGATATGTTTGACGACCTGTTCTCTTCAGCTGAGACAATAATGCAGGTTAAAGCATTGGCCAAAATGAAATATAATGATGAAGGGTTGACTGAATTTAATAAACTTAGAAAACAAAGGTTGCAAACTCTCCCTCTAGATCTACTAGCGACAACCCCAGCGACATCGTCAAGTGAGCCTGATTAGCAACAGTCAAAGGAACCTCCAGTTATAACAAGAGGAAAAGCAGAGGAGAGAGCAGGAGGAAAAGCAGAAGAGAGAGCAGGAAAAAGTGCGGGAAGAGACCCAAGTTGAAAAGGAAAAACAGACCACCATTGATGTCAATGTGGATACTCATATTGACCCTAAATTGCTCCAGGAATGGATTCAGCAATTTGATTCCATTATCAGTGGTTTGGAATGTTCAAAGGACACAGACACTTCAAAGGTAACGAACACACAGGAAATCACTTCACCACAGGTTCTAAGTGGAACCAGTGGCCCACCCATTTCTAAAGAGGTAGAGATAATACCAAAGGACCCCTCCGACCAAATCATTTTACAGGTAGAAGATATTCCTCCCCTGGATGTCTTCTACAGCCCAAGGCATAAAGCGGTGGTTAAACGATAAAGGAAAAGAAGAAGGACTGATCAACCTTCCCTTTTCCCAGAGCAAACTGTCACAGGCAATGTGGTTTGGAAGGAGGAATTTGACCCCTCTGATGACCTGACAAAACTGTCACAGTATGCAGGAGCTTATTCGGCAGCGACAATAGATAAGGCGTCGGAGGTAAGCCTTTTACTAAAAACAAAGGATGAGGAGATTTTCTCATTACAGGCACAGTTAACTGAAACAAAGCAGAAAGCGGAGCAGGCAGAGCAGCAATTGTTGACACAACAACAATTAAACAGTCAACTAACTCAACAATTGCAGGCAGAAAAACAAAGGATTGACCAAAGCGCAATCCAAAAGCAGAAATAATTATCAGAAGCATTAGCATAATTGAAGGCAGCAAATGAGCAAATGGTGAAAACAAAATATGAGCAAATTGCTCAATTATCATCACAGCTCGAAAAAATAAAGGGCGTTCCACAAGTGGCTGAATTTAGAGCAAAAGCATTACAAATAAATACTGCATTAATATCCCAAATTAAGCTTTTGTGTCAACAAATCGCCCAGGCAGAGCCACTATGTGAATTAACGGCATCCATAGTTAAGCAAGTAGACAAGGCCAGAACTGAATTGGATCAAGCTGAAGAGACAATAGCTGCATTTCTCGACTGGCAAGATTCTGATCAAGGACAAGCGGCGAATTTACCCAGGATCTTAGAATCACATAAAGATATACTCTTCACAGAATGGAAGTCCCAGTTAATGAAAGCAGAGAGAGTGGTTTGAAGATGTAAATCAACTTCTAGCAATTTAGTTGAATTAGTCAATAACACTCTCTACTTATCAAACATGATTTCCCAATGCACACGAGGAAAGTTGACAATGATGAAAACATTGGAGCAATCATGTTATCCAGATCTAGAAGGAAAGGGATGATTAATCACTGGGATTAACAGTTTAACCTAGGACACCTATTGGTTCTTCCTGGTAAAGCCGCACACACAGAGAGCCGCCCTCAAGTGCCTAACGAATGCAATCAGGTATATTATCCCTGATATTCAGGATGCCACCTATGCCGCCCAACTCAGCTCGCGCCTCAACAAACCACCTGAAGTAGAGCCAATGCTTGCGATAAGTCAGCTCAGATATAAAGGCAAGCAGCCTACTTGATGAATCATGCCGCCGACTGCCAGATTGCTGAAGAAAATAGGATCAAGATTTATTGATACCAATTAAGTAGGATTTATGTTTTATAGATAGGTAGATTAATTAAGTATTTATAGACCCTTTCATTGTTTTGGAAAGGGTTGTAAAGTTTTGTACCTGACTTAAAGACTGAAGTTGCACTATTGTGCTTCAGTCATATTCTTTTATGAAACTGGACCAGTTGTTCTTAATTTGACGAGGAATCTTTTTATGCAATTGTGCACTATTGTCTTTGTTTGAAAGTCTTTCTGCGTTGAAGGAAGAATCACAAGTAGCGATTGATATTGGGAGTGTCCAGCAGCTCATATGGTATTTCTATCTATGTCTGAATTCATTCCTTTCATATAAATTGTTAATTGATTATCTTTGCTATTATCAATTATATATATGTGTTTTAACAGCAGTTCTGTATTCCTTCCACTATTGGATGTTTATGGTGTGCTTTCCTTTTAATCATATATGTGTTGATGATATAAATGACAAGTGTAGTAATGTTGCTTTAATCGCTTTGCTTAACTATTTAAGTAAAGTAATCCTTGAATGCATTAATGTCTATGTCTGTTAGATGGAGTCATCTATATGCCTATCCATAGACACAGACCATCAAGCGCTACACTTCAAAGCTCAATAAGTTCCCGGGATAAGTAATAGTTCTTATATTTTTGTTGATATATTTAGTTATCCGCCCATCAATAGATTAGTCAATCAATTATCTATTCATCCCGTTTATCCATTGCTGGGAAACTGGTCCCATTATCCCCAGTCGGAGCCACCATTCCAAACGGAAAAGGAGTTGTACTAAGGTCCGGACCGGGTGGTTATCCCCAATGTTGTTGCAGCGATTTTCGAGGCATCAACAGGTACATAAAAATCCATTGGCGCACAAACTGTCCACTTAATAGTATGCTTCATCTAGTTCCATTTTGAAGAGCCCCCCCCCCCAAACAATCATCTATTAGAAATTTGCGACATTTGTTGCTCCACTCCCTTACACCAGTTCCATTTTGAAGAGGCCCCAACCAAACAATCATCTATTAGAAATTTGTGAGATTCGTTGCTCCACTCCCTTACACATAATGCTTTATTCAGGTTTCCTTTACACACAATGCCTAATTAAAATACTTTAATTAAAATAATTCTAATAAAAGAAATCGCGTATTTTTGTATAATTTATATAATTAAGATACCAAGTCCCAAGAGGGATCAAATTTATTGAGAAAGAGGTTTGGTTCCTCTTGGCACTTTGTAGATTAGAAGTTAAGATGGATCTAGGTTAGTTTAATTCAACCTTTTAAATATGATATATTCCACGTGATTACCATGGATCAATACCATGGGTTCTCATAAACCCGAAGCTCGAAAACCACTAGGGAAGCTCGAAAACCACTAGGGCTCCTCTTGGCGCTTTGTAGATTCGAAGTTAAGAGGGATGTAGGTTGGTTTAATTCCGCCTTTTAAATATGATATATTGCATGTGATTACCATGGATCAATACAATGCGTTCTCATAAACATGAAGCTCAAAAACCACTAGTAAGTGGACCAAATCAAGTTTACCTTAACTACCCAACATAAATTAATAAAAATGATAAGATGTAGGGTTTGATTACCATGGATCAATACTATAGGTTCTCATAAACTTGAAGGTCGAAAACCACTAGTAACTGGACCAAATCAAGTTTACCTTAACTACCCAACATAAATTAATAAAAATGATAAGATGTAGGTTGGTTTAATTCTGCCCTTTAAATATGATATATTCCACATAATTACCATGGATCAATACCATGGGTTCTCATAAACTCGAAGCTCGAAAACCACTAGTAATTGGACCAAATAGAGTTTACCTTAACTACCCAACATATTTTTTTTTTAACATAGTCGGTTACTTTTTATATATTGCAAAAAAGAGGGAAAGAAGCTAATTCCTTGAACAATTAGAGGAAGGCAGGTTCAAAAGTAGTGCGTAAATGGGAGCCCAGTCCCCACAACTACGTTTTCCGCCCAGACTCCATAAAATTAAAAACTAATGAGCTGTTATCGTGGTTCTAAGATGTCGGTTAACTTTCCAAAAAATGACTTGAACTCCAAAAGCCTCGCGCGGGGACCAAACCTGCACTTAAATTTTGAAAAGGCGGATAAAGTCAAAAACCATTGTCCTTGAAAAGTCGGCATATACACAATACACGGTAAATAATGATTTCCTCTTTTCCGAAGCCTTCGCGTGACCTTAAAAGCTTACCTTTATAAGACTCGATCTCCATCGTAGAAAATCCTCCATCAGATATGACCAGTCAAACAACTTGCACGTCACACTACCATTGTCGATCCACACATGATAGATCCAAGAGCTGGCAAGAATTTTGGGTGGGCAAATCACGCAAAGAGTACCCGCCCGAAGAGGTGGTATTCTCACACCACCCTCATTATACGTGTCCATCAATGAGTGGAATCGGGCGGTTCCCTCCTAAAACCATTCACCACTGAAACTCTGCTTGAAATACCATTCCGGTTTAAAATCCCGCCTTTTCTTTTTGTTTAAGTCTCGTGCAAGAAAGTGCCCGATGGCCATTGATCTGCCACCATCGACGGATGCGACGGCATTTCCGAGATCCTCTTCCGCTGCAAATGAAGTCAATCCTCAGCCATTGATCTCCAGAATCCCACGGTACCTGTGCGATGATTCTTCATCTGTCTCCTCACTCCTACTTTGCGGAATTTCTTCATTGATTTGTTGTTTCTGGTCTTGAATTATTGGTCTCTGTTGTGAAGAAACCTGTTGCTGTTGATTGCCAAACTGTCTCAGGTTGCGAGGGAGCCTGCATAGATACATGTGGATCATGGTATACATTCTCGTTCTTCATACTAGGTGAGGGGGTCAAGGGATAATTTCTTGATAAACTTCATTGTTCTCTTTGACTATGCCAACTGGTCTCAATTGCTTTGTTGGCATGGCTATCAGCATCCTTATTTTGGTTTCTCAGGACTTGCTTTAAGGTTATATTTCCCAGACTTTCAAAACTTGCTCTGATCCTTTGATAGATTTTATTGATGCCTATGCTTTTGAAGTCTCTATTGGCATCCAGAGCGGCTATTATGATAGCAGAATCCCATATTATTATAGGGTTCTTAAATGCATTTTTGTTTGAAAGCCTTGTGCCTAGGAGAAGTTTGTATGCTTCAGCCCTGTTGTTTGTCATTTCTCCCAGGCTCCATTCATAGGTTATTATTTTTTGTCCATTTGGGTCTAGTATAACTCCTCCTGCCCTTCCTTTTCCTAGCTTATTTTTTGTAGCTCTATCAAAAAAGAGAATGTTTCTCTTCTGTTCTTTTATCCGTTCTGCAAATTCTTTGTCCTCCAATCTTAATTTTCAAGTCTTTTTTGTGTGGAATTCTTTATTATTTGTTGTAACTACTACTTTTGCTTTGTTTTCTAACATTTCTTTACTGTACTAGTCTTTCTCTTCTTGTTGTAAATTATTCTGGTCCATTTTTTAGATTCCATTTGTACTAATTATCTCTGCAACTTGGCTCCAAGTTTTTGCTAAGATCTTGCCTAGATTTGGCTTTTGTTCTTTGAAAATGCATTTGTTTCGGGCTAACCAAATTTGCCAACATAGGATTGAAGGGAGACATTTCCATATCCTTTTTGTTGCTGCCTTTTTTTCTTTGTATATGGGTAGCTTTTATCCCAGTTTTTATGAAGAATTGTCAAGTGGTTTGTTGGATTTATGTTTATTTCCAAAGGACTTGTTGCCTATTTCTAGCACTCTCTCGTGGATAGTTTCTTCCTCCTTTTGACACATGAATCATTTTGAGGGCCCTTGTATTCATTTTTTTAATTTTTATTTTTATTTTTAGAGGTAACAATTTTACCTTTGAGAAGGGTCCAGTTGAAGAATTTAATTTTGGGCAGACTCTCTGAATTCCAAGCTGCCTTCCAAAGACTCCAGTCATTTTGATTGTGAAGTTTCTGGAGGAGATTGTACCCCGATTTCATTGTGTAATCCCCTCCATTTGGGTCCCAAACAAAGTCATCCTGCTCTTCTATGTTGATGGGCGCGGCCCAAGCAAAATGGACTTTTAAAATTTCCCACTGACTTTTTAGTCTTGGTGGAGTGGCCAACTTTTTCCATCTAACCCAGTTATTTTGATCCCAATCCGAAATAGAATAAAGTGTGTTAAAACTTTGCTCTTCCATCCATCTCTGAAGGCCCCTTAAATTTTGTTTCTGATTTAAGGGGTTTTTCCCCATTATTCTATCCTCACAAATAGAAATTGTTTTTCCATTCCCTCGATTTTTGGATATTTGATCCCTAATAAGAGGAATTATCCTTTTAACCAATTTCCAAATTTGGGTGTATGGCCTGTCTAGAATAGTATCAGTGAGCAGCTTTGTTCTATGACCATTCAAGTATTTCATTGTTAGTACTTTTCCCCACTAGTGGTCTTTCCCATTTATCATTCTCCAGATAATTTTTGTCCCTAGGGAAATGTTCATTAGTCCTGCCAGTCTTATTGCTACACCTCCTTTTTCATAGGGAAGAGTAACTTGCTCCCATTTAACAAGGCTAAATTTTTTATTATCTTGTTTTCCTCCTTGCCAGAGGAAGCTTCTAATTATCAGTTCCATTTGCTTGTGGGCGCTTGCCAGAGCCATAATTATTGCGTACTGATATATAGGCAAGGCCGAGAGAAGTGCTTTAATCAGTGACACTTTTCCTACCAGGTTGAGCCACATCACTCCCCAATTCTGAATTTTTCCCCTCATTCTCTCCACTTGCCTGTTCCAAACTCCTGATTTTATCACTTCCTTTGCTAAGGGCAGCCCAAGATAAGTGAAGTGCCTCCAATTTATTTGTAGGGGTATTTCCAAAATTTGTGAGATACACTGCATTGTTGTTGTTGGGGTATTCCAACAATAAATTTTGCATTTGAAGTTGTTTAAATTTCCTCCTGAGGCTAGGAGAA
Source organism: Pinus tabuliformis (assembly GCA_031772625.1). Lineage (NCBI taxonomy): Eukaryota > Viridiplantae > Streptophyta > Pinopsida > Pinales > Pinaceae > Pinus > Pinus tabuliformis. The sequence continues at coordinate 1,954,632,739 of CM062819.1, forward strand.
ATTCATCCAAGACGTTTTTGAATCGTGTTGCAATAATGCAGGATGCCCCGCCTATGAGAAGGGTATCATCTGTAAAGAGGGAGTGGTTTATATCTTTGACTCCTCTCGATATTTGGATCCCTGTTATTTTTTTCTCTTTTCTCTGATTTTCTAACATAGCGCTCGGCGATTCAGCCATGATGATGTACAAGAATGGAGAAATCTAATAGCATTTCCTTAGCCCTTGTGTGCTTTGGAAGAATTTACTGGGCCGACCATTGATTAAAGGAGCTATCCAAGGATTTGATATACATGCCTGGATAATCTCTATGAAATTTATTGAAAATCCAAACTTTGTGAGAGCTGCTGCAAGAAAGTTATGGTTAACTCTATCAAAAGCATTAGCCATATCTAACTTAACAATCATTCCTCTCTCCTTTCTTTGGATACTGTTGTGGATATCCTCTTGTACAATTATCACATTGTCTGTGATTTTTTTCTTGGGGACAAATCTTCTTTGGTTCTCTGAAATTATTTTCGGAAGTAATTTTTTCATTCTATTTGCTAGGATTTTGGTAAGTATCTTATAAGACGAGTTGTAAAGGGAGATTGCCCTATATCTGTTAAAAGTTGTAGGATTGGGTTCTTTGGGAATGAGGGCTAGGAAGGAGGATTTAGTATTTCCTCCAATCTTTTTTTTTCTAGAAAGCATTTTTGAGCATTCTCATTAGGTCCTTTTTTATAATTTCCCAATGTTGTTTGTAAAAGGCCATTGTGAACCCATCTGGACCTATTGCCTTATCAGGGTGGAGATTCCATTTTTTTTGCAATTCGATTTTCCTGGCTTTGTCTCAAATATCATTTCTCTTGCCCAATTTTTTAGGTGTATCCTTAGGTTCTTTAGCTTAGTTTCCCAAACATACTGGGGAGATCTTGTGACACTTTGTTTCTAGTTGTCCTTTATTTGTTTGTCAAAATCTTCCTTACTGTCCCAAATTGAATTATATCTAAAGGGAAGGGGTCCTTGATTTTCCAGTTTCCCCAAGGTTAGCACCACCGGCTTGTGATTTGAAGCTGAGTTGTGAACAATTTTAGTTTTCAAAAGAGTGTAAGCAGCTACTATGCTTTCATGAATAAGAATTTTGTCCAACCTTTCTTTTATGTTGTTTTTTCCAATTCTTTTGTTGTTCCAAGTGTATTTTCCATTGCTTGGCGGAATGTCTATTAATTTGTGTTCTTCTATTATTCCTTCAAGAGCTTCTCTTGATGGATCGTTGTGGAAGATTCCACCAAATATTTCTTCTGTATTCCTTACCAGATTTAAGTCTCCTCTCAGAATTAAGTGCTCACTTTGTCTCTCTGCTATTTCTTCTTTAACTAATTTCCAGCATCGTTCTTTCTCTGTAGATTGATTTGGAGAATACACATTTTAGATGCTATATTGTTATTTTGTTTTGAGATTCCTCAACTCTGTTCTAATCCAGTGTCTGCTGATTTTTTGGGTCATTAGTTCCCATTTTCTTTTATCCCAAATAGTGTTGATTCCTCCTGATGCTCTTGTGGCTCCTAATGCTACTTCTTCATAATTTTTTAGTTTTTGAATCATTTTTTTATTTTCTTGCTTGTTTAGTTTGGTCTCTTTGATCATATATATGTTTGGTTGTTCCTTGACTAAAATGTCTCTAGCTGCATTGACTTTGAAGAAGGTGTCAATGCTGTGACAATTCCAAGAGACCACTATCATTATTTACTGTTGTGTTGGTGTGATCCTCCCTTTCCTCTTTGCTGAGTTTTTTCATGACTTCATGTTTGTTTCCCAAGGAATGAATCCATTGGCTATTACGTTCCTAGGGCCATTTCTTTAGCTGTTGCCTCATCTTTGATTTCTTTATTGGATTTCCTTCCCACTTTTTTTCGCTTATCCCCAGCTTGGGGGATTTCTTTGGCTTTGTTTCTAGTTAGAATGCGGTCCACTGAGGGAGGAGGTGGGGAGGATATAGGGTTGGGGGTGGATATGAGAGCTAAAGAGGTAGGGTTTGAGGGAGGGGATCTGGGAGAGGGTGGATCAAAGGAGTCTTCTAGTGGCTCAAAAGGATTCGGAGTTGTGTGATCAGGAGGAGTAACCTTCGCTGGAGGCTGAGAGGTTGTTTAATTTGCTTCTTGGGACTAATACACATTTGATTTTTTCTGCTTATTGGTAGGTTTTTTCGTTTTCACTTGTTCCCATGTAGGTTCTTACTCTTCTACATTTTCATGCTCTACTTTTTTAAGACACCTATTTGCAAAATGACCATACTCGTGACATACCTTGCATTTAAATGGTATTTGCTCATAGTCCAGCTGTTAAATGTGTGTTCACTGGTCAATCTTGATCTTTATTTCTTCTGGGAGGCCTTTTCCGAGATCTACTTCCACACATATTATTGTGCATGCATTCATGTTGTCTTTTCTCTCACATCTGTCAATATATTTGCCCATTGTGTTTCCTATAGCCTTCACAGATTCGTCTCCCCAGCAATGAAGAAGAAGATGCAGGAGCCTGACCCACACAGGCACAACGTTTGGGACATCCATCTCCGGATCAAATTCTCGTGTCCATCTGTTCAGGTATAAACCTCTGGAGTCCATGACGTAAGGTCCATTTCTAAATATCAAATCTCTATCCTCCTTTGTTTCAAAGAGAAAGGTGTAGTATCCCCTTCCAAAAAATTGAATTGCTATCTTCCCCTGTGTGTTTGTGTTCTAGTTTCTTTCCACCCATTTTTGCACTAATTTGGGTGAAGGCCATAGCCCTGTGAACTATCCAACAAGTCCGCGTTCTGCCACAGAGATGGTTGCTCTTCTTGGAAGTGATGGAGGGAGAGAAATATCTGGGATACTTTCGAGTTTCTTTACAAATCTATTGATTAATGGTCTATTCCTTGGAGCTCCATTCTCTGTGATCAGAGATGCAAAGTCTTCTGCATTTTCTTCAATCCCTGGCTACGTAGAAGAGTGGGGATCTCCCTCCTCAAAAGGTTGCATGGTCTGATTGGCCTCAGCAGCAGGAGGCTACTGAGGGAAGGATCTACAGGGGCAGCAGCAGCTAGGTCAGCAGGGGCAGCGTTGGATAGGACAGCGGCAGCATCCAGCGTTTCCTTTGTGCAAAATTTCTTCCTAAAATTTTGACTAACTACCCAACATAAATTAATAAAAATGATAAGGTATAATTTTTATTTTAACATAGGATTATTTTTATTTTATTTTGACCGAGGTAAATGTTTCCACGACATTAGATTACACCAACCTAGGTCCATCTTCACTCGCGATCTACCAAACACCTAGAGGGATTAAATCCCTTAAGATGCAAACATTTTTAGAGTGAAAAAATATTTTATCTATCTCGACAACAAACTTGATCCCTCTAGGCACTTGGTAGATTTGTAGTTAAGATGGATCTAGGATCGTTTAATTTCCCCCTTTAAATGGGCTATATTCCATATGAATACCATAGGTTCTTAAGTCCATGGAAATGTGTCCAACCAAAGGAGGCTGTTGAATACTGGAATGTAATTGAGATCTCGGATGACGAGGAAGAGGAGTATGAAGAAGAGGATGATGAGAGGTTGGATGATTCTGCAGAACAATAGAAACAACTTGGGAAACATCCCCTTGATCACTAGTCATCTTAGTCCGATACTTCTGGGGAAAGAGAAGGGGAATCATTTAGGCTTGTGACCAAGTCCACATGGCCCAAAATTTCCCACTACAGAGGAAGAAGGGGCCAGGGCTAGCCCGAAGAGGCCAAATCAGTCCCACGACCCAGGGAGGAAGAAAGAAGAAGGCAGTGGCAGGGGTAAGTAGGCTAGATCTGCAATTTTGTCCAATTTCCTTTGATGTTGGCCCTGCAAAAATCTCTAGAGATTGGATGTTACCCTCAAGGGCCTAGATCTATCTCCAACCTCACAAATCCTCTTGAATCTCACCTGCACAAATGAAATTACAAGTACCCAAAATCCCAATACATAGAAAATTTGAAAAATAAACCCCAAACCCCAATTAGCTGCAAATAAGAGTTAGAAGAAATTATTTTACAAATATACAAATAGACAATGGTTGAAAGTTTTTTGAAGAATAATTTTTATGATAATAACACCACCTTGATGGATTTCGAAATATAAATGTTAATAACAACCTTAGTGAAGTAAGAAAACCATATAAATTTCTTGAAACCCAAAGAAGGTTGACATGTGCCCACAGTTTGTGAACTTGGAGCCCAAGGGCCAAGGAACCTAAAAATTCTATATATTTCTTAAGAGAAAATTTTTAGATCATACAATGAATTAGATCACCTAAGATAAACTCAAAACTTACTGATAAAATGTTCTTGTCATCTACAAATGAAATAACAATTCATGTAATATTGAAGCACGATATAGGAAAGCACATACCCAACATGTACCACAGATCAATGAGTCAAAGACACCATGAAATGAACCCCAAAGTCTTTTATTATGAATTTCAAATGTTCTCAATAGAATAGTGACTTCACACCAACGTTACAAAATTACATCAGATCATAGCTACTATCATTGTGATTTGAGAAGTGAATGACTTCTAATTTATAGATAAATCCTCCAAGTGGAAAATAATGGCTAGTTGGATAGATCCTAGTCAAAATAATCTCAATAGTCGATAAATATTTTGATCAGATATTGATCTAGGACTTCAGTGATAGCTCAAATTTCAAAGTGTTCAAAACTGTGTCGAACCTGAACGACTGGATAGATCTCATCCTCCTAATTCTGGTGCCGTGAACGGTTCGAAAAACGATCTCTGTATGAGGAAGTTATGCCAAAAAGAAGAATTTCCCAATAACACTAGAATTTTGGGCAGCGAATGGAAGGCTACCACGTGGCAGGCTCGGAGGCCACTACGTGGTCTTGTGACATCATCATGACATCAGCTCAATTTTTGAGCATGCATTAAAATCTTCGCAACGAAGAGGCTTGAACATGCGATCTGCGTTATAACACTCCCACGCTTTACCGTTGAACCATGAGCACGGGGCTTGTTTAAGGTGCGGAACAAAATTATGTTAAAGTTTGAATTTAGTTAAGGGCGGAGCCCAAGGGGGCCTGCCCCTAAGGGCCAGCCCGCACGGATATGACCATAGCGCGCAGAACCGAGGCCTAAACTCCTAACTGCCAGCACAACAATCAACGGTCACGGCTTGTGTTATACATGGTCACATTTTCTATTTAAATGCGGAGTTAACAGCACCACCGCCTGTTAACCAAACAGCTTGCACGGAATCCGAGGCACAAACCGCCAAACCATCAAACGGTCACATGCGCCATAACTCAACAGTCAGTCAAACACGCGGTTTGTTGGCGGGATTCTTGGCATATCGCCAAATTTGGGCGGTCCCACCATAATTGGCGTTGCTAACTAAACTTCCACTATAGTTAGCTAGAGTTATTCTAGGCCAAACTGGAGGAAATCTTCAATGAGCCATAACTTTGGCTAGGAAAGTCCTTTTTGGACGATTTTTTTTTTTGATTTTGAGTATTCAGAGGATTCTAAAGCCATTGTCACAGGTGAGAGGGCAATCAGAGGTCGTTTGCAGGTGTATTTTCTCCGTGGAAGTTTTCGGAGCCACTAGGGCCCGGCATTGTGAGAGCTGCATTGGGTTGCAAGTACCCATTGGAGGTGAACCAGTAGTCAATCCTGAAGTATTTGAGTGTTTTGAATCCATTTTTACAGCCTATTTCATCTGTAGAGGCTTGTATTCATCTGTACAATCATTTTGAGCTTTTAATCAAATCAAGGACATGCCCATTTGGGAGCCTTGGACCCGACAGATGTAGCCCAAGAGGGGTGAACTGCATTATCAACTTATTTTGCACCTGTGTTTGAGTTATTTTCCTGAACAAATCTGTTTTAGTATGTTAAACAGAGAAATGAATTAATTCTACTACACATAAAAGTGTCATAAACAGCTGAAAAACTCATTTGTTTCTAATTACAAGACATGTACATCACTTAAACATGTATGTTTACTGAATTGAATACCTTGTCAAGCATCACAGGTAGTTTCAAATTCAAATCATATTTGATCAAATTTTAATCTCTGCCATCGAAAATACTTATTTTTGAGGAATTTTTGAATTTCTCATTAAAACATTTTTTTATTAATTCAAAAAATATTTTGGATTAATTCCCTCAAAATTTTGACTTTGACTTAACCATCAAGGTCCAAGGGCTTAATTTTTCTTAAAAACTCCATTTTTGCCTTACGGGGGATTTTCAAAAATTGACGTCTTCATGACCCACAAACTTTTTGGTCATTTTCCACTTGAAGAAATTAATTTCTCAAATTTAATTTTTGACTCTAAATTAATTAATTCTCTGGATTATGATTTTATTTAATTTTTTCTAGAAAAATCAATTAATTGACACACGAGGGGATTAATTAATTTTCCACCCTCAAATATTTTATCCATAGTGTCTAAGTATGAAGGACCATGCATTAAATATTTTTTACATCAAATATTACAATTGAAACCCTCAAAGGGGGAGTACTTGCTCGTTATAGACCCTCAAATAATTACCCAATTTTGTGACACAATATGATGTAGTAGACCAAGTCATTTGTAATAAAGTAATTTATCTAAATAACTTGAATTATTCCCAAATCACTTTTACACAAGACTCAACTAAACACTAGGACTCACCTAAGACCTTGTCAACAAATTTCACACTAGATTTGTGGTTTAAGTTGGAGGGAAAAACTATTTCGATTACCCGTGTTTAGAAACATAGGTAATCAGTGAGGTTAAAAAACCTCCTAGGATGAAATTTGTCACCAAACATAGGCTTACCAAGGTTGTTACATAATTAAACAATCATACTAGCGTGATTTACATTACAACTTGCAGAAATTGGGTTTACAATGATATAAGAAATGGTTGGCTGATGATCTTGAACTTTGAAAAAAAATTGTACCACTGCTTCCTTGGACTTGTGACAAAATAGGTGCAACACCCCCTAACCCCATAAACCAACGTAGAGTTGAGTCATTAAGGGTAACGGGGAAAAGCTTCAATTTTTGGACATCTAATGAATAGGCATAACTCCTACATAATATGTCAAATTCAAAGAGAAAAGCGTTGGGGTCTTCATGTACCTTACCATGAAAATGAGGAAGAACTAATGGTGGGATATTCTTCATTTGCATCATTGTATCAGGGTCCACAATTGGAAATCCAAGGGTGGATTGTCCTTCCTGTGGCTGGTTTTTACCAACTCCTTTACCATTGACATCCTCACAATTTTCTATCCTCTTTCCTCCAAGCAAACTATCCCTCATAAAATGTGAAGGTTGAATGTGTTTTAAATCTAACCTTTCAGTTGAAAAAATCACCTTCTTCCCTGCCACTGGTTGTGATACCCGTGAACTATTGTCACCAAATTCTAGGTGTAAAGAACCAGCCTCATTGGTCTACGTATGCCTGGAGTTTTTACCTACAACAGAAGGCCCACCGTGAGAAGAAAAGTTTTCCATATTATCAATATTTCCTCTACCCTTCTTGGGTTTTGGACCTCTACCCCTTCTAGCCATTCATGTTTTTTTTAAAAGAAAAATAAAATCACAAAATTTCAAAATTGTAAAAGCACTTGTTAGCAAAAGAAATCAAGCCCAATTTCAATTCTGCAACTATCTCAAAAATGTACCTATAACAATCCAAAAAGAATTACCCTTCCTTGAGTACTTAACAACAAGAGCACGCACTTACAGCAAAAACAATGTAGAACTCACCTCTATTGATGAAAAGAAATTCAACAAGAATTTACTACAACCTCTCCAAGCGCCTCCATGACAACAATGCCAAAATGTTGGGTGTTAAGATTGTTTCCTACAAGCCTCAACACTTACTTGTCAAACCAAGGGTCGTACACATCGAGGCACAACACAATTAATGCCAAGAGACTCTGACCAAACCTAAAAGAAAACCAATCCTACCTCCAAACCAAATCACCAATATTCTAAGACCTGAAGAAAACAAATAAGAATTATATTTTGTGATTCATACACTACTTTCAATGGAAACCTTATTGAAAACACCTTAGTCAATCTGAATACCACTTACTTCATTCACAAGATCCTCAAACAACTAAGATTGCAAAATGAACAAGAAGAATCCAAAAGAACATAAGCCTTAACTTAATAAATCAAATGAGTGGTTGAAAAGATTCATACAGGCTTACAAAAGCATTCCTGCACTACCTAAAGTTTCGCTTTTTCTTTGTTCTGATTCCTATATTTTCTGAATTTTCACTCAGTTCTTACCAATCTTTTCACACTTCTCCTTCATGCATTGTGTATTCATAAATATAACAACCTTGATGTGTTTTAGGAAGCACACATGGCAGATAACATCACTTTGCTTCACCTTCACAAACCAAAAGGATAACCCAAATCAAAGAGTCATAACTTATGCTTAAAACAATATCTATGAAAGAAACCAATTTAATCGAAATGGAAACCAAGTTCTTGAAAACAAATAATCATGAACTAAATATTGTTTCTTCAACCAAGACCTTTAACACCAACTCATACCATGACACAAAATTTCACTCATGCATCAATTAAACAAGTCTCAATATAAAACATGCCATGTTCCTCTAATGATACCAAATAAAAGGTGGAATCGCACTCTTTAATCTTTAGTGATGGGGACATTCAAACATTCACCTGTATCACGACTCCGTTTTGTTTCAAAACAATGCAACACAATACCAGTAAACAATTCTTCAAGCAAAGAAGATACCAAAGACCTAATCCTGCACTAACACATAGTGAAGTTTGACATATCTCGCATCAACACAAAACCCTGATATTTGATGGCTTCAATGTTGTTTTCTTTTTAGCACAACATTAGATCGAGTTACCCTTTGTTAAATATTCAAGACAAACAAAGAAGTTTTAAGAGAGTAACCCTACCCAAACACTCATATCCAATCGTTCAAGCTTTTAATCAAAACCCCAAAGAACCAATTTACTTCAATTTATCAGAGCATTCAAAACATGTAAGAGCCACTTGAATGTTCGATTCTCATAGCACAAAATACATATGGGTATATAAATAAAACACAGGTTTAGGTATCAAAGTTTTTAGATCCAAAATCAAACCCTAGTTTGTATAGACCTCCAAGCCTTAACGTTCCAAAAAGAGAGAGGATATAACCAGATATTTAAAGTATAAATCAAGAGTTAGAAAATAAAAAAATTATGTGCAATGGAATTCAAATGTCTGCATTGCTGGAGAATTATTTAGAAAACATAGTATTTTTACCAAATCTGGGTTAACTATACTTCAAACCACGCACTCTTAATAAATTGAGGAAAATTAAGTTTTTTTTTTTTTAAGTGACACACAGATACCATAACAGTCTTCCAAAAGACACTCCACAAGATCTATATGCTTGCACACCACGATATCATATCAAAATGAAAGGCAAACCACACATTGCTAACTATCGAAGGGTCAACGAGCAAGATTGGTCGGGCCCTGACCAACCCACTCGTGCCCTTGTGGAAGAGAAGCTAAACTACAGAGTTGCACAAATAATTAACAAGATCGAATCAAAATAGAAAAGGAACTTGACATTGATGCTCTTTGTATTAATAAAACCTTAGTCTCAATACATTACGAGTTCAGTCAGTTGGCTCCAAATAGATCTGGGCGATACAAAGTGATTGACATTCTCAATTATTATCATGGTTGTATTCAAGCCTGTACAAGAGAGAAAAAAATAGAAAACTAGTATAACAATCCTCCTAACAATAGATCTTAGAACAATTGCTACTGATCACTGTGATTCATTTCCAAATTGAGCTGGGTTCGTTTGGAAAAGAGGTTGTAATTTGAGATTTCATTGTTGAAGGCCAAGAGAGATGAGCATGCTTTGTCTTTCTCAGAATCCATGAAAATCTCTTGACAACTTACTTCACTGGCATCTAACTCTTTACTCAATAGTCCATGCTCCAAATCCTAGTGCAGTAATCCCATGACCAGAATACATGTCTCCTATTTTAGTACATGCAGTTCATAATAAATTAAAGGCTTATAAAAGATGAAAAGACCACAAGATAACATCAAATGCAACATTTAATCATAAAATATCAATCTACTAACCTTTTTTTAAAGATACGCAATTCCATATCCATATCCTTATTATTACAACAATAAAAACCCAAATTATGTACACGAAGGTCTTTTTTTTGCTTGTAAAACAGAGGATGAAATAGGGTTAGGTGGAAAAAATTAGGACAATCTTAGAGCCTGACAGGATTCCAAGCTTCATGCCATTATTTGACGTTGCTAATGGAGAGGTGCTTGCATCCACTTTGTTTGATGGATTCAAGACCAAACTCGACTCCTCATGAGAAACCTATGACCACTAGAGCTAGAGATTTCCATACCCAAATATTTTTGTGGCTTTGAGATCCCGAGAATTATAGTTGCACTTTTCAATCAAACAACCAACCCACTTGCACGCATAATATTGGACAGAAATTAGACAATAGTGATGCAGGAGCATCTAGACCCAGCCAGCAATGTGATGGAATGGTCACATGTTGTGGCTTCACAGGGTGAATTACATTACTGTGTGTTAAAATCCAGTTTACTGAGGAGGTCGATTTCACAAATAATTAGTTATTATTGTAATAAGTGTGTCTATCTTATTGATAAGATTTGTTATAACAGGTGTGGGTGAGCGCCAATAAATAGGAGAGTTTATTTGTTAGAATCTTTAAAATTAGAAGATTATGTACCGATTTGTTAGAGAGTTAAGGAGAGAAAGTTGTAATAAACGAAGAGATTTTGCTTCGTGAAAGTTAAGTTTCAGATAGTGAGTGTGAGTTGGTGTGGAGCAAAAGCTCATTTTAGAGGAGACTGTGTAAGCTAAATTATATACAGAGTTCATTCTTATGTAATAGAGGCGATTGCGAGACTCTGTTCTTTTGTGTATTGTGCATAAAATAAATATCGTGTGTCTTTTTATATGATGCGTCGTGGAATTTGATAAATTGATGTGAAGGTTTTCAGATTGTTTTTTAGATGGTCATGGCGGGACTGCTCGACTTTCCTCCGTGCAGTTCTTAGCAAACTGCACATCTTCGTCGACCATAGGTCCCCATTTCCAAAATAATTCTATCACGCATCAGCCCCATTCTATTAGTCATCAGCCCATAATCGTTGCAGCCACTCAAAGGTGAGCATGCGCCTGCTCACAATTTAGCGGAATTCCCATTTACTTGTGTTGCTATCTGCGTTGCATGTTGGAAGAAATGCATTTGTCGAATCAAATATTTAGCGTCTTGGCATCAAATCCTGTCATAGACAAGAACAAGTCTTATCAGGTTTTCATTTGGTGACATTCTTTTTTAGGAAACCATTCATCTATAGGACATCAAACTTGCGGTGGATGTGGGGTTTCTGACCAGACTGGAATTAATACATATGTTGGCTTTGAAATTTGCATCGGCTCGGCGAATTCGCATTGGCGATGTGGAGTCGAGGAACAGTTAAGTGATGTTAAACTCTGAAAATCTCCGATGCGATTTGGATCAGATCAGAAGTTTGGCACTGGAAGTGAAAACACCTTGCAAAAGATCCGATTGATGATCTCCGATAAATCGGATCGGAGCAACTGAATTGTCAAGAATCGTGGCATTAAATTATGTGATTGTCAATTGTGAATGAATCGCATCGGATTTAATTACAGTGTCAACATGTTTGAATAGGTGGCGTTCAATAGATGCGTGTTTTATATCGGATCGATCAGATTTGGAGTAGCTGTGAGAGGAATGGTAATTGGAGTGTGATGAGTGTATTAAAATCGCGTCAGAAGCATTGTGAATAGATATATATATCTATTATATAACTGAGATTCGGGACCGCCGAATTGATATATCAGTGGACGAATAGAGCTTGGAGCGCGTAGAACAGTAGTTGATATTATAGCAGTGTATGTCAGAGTTGGAATGTTTTAATTCAGCGGAAGGTTAGTCATCGAATCGGATCTGGAGATTCAAATGCGTTGGCAACTTTAGGATCGATGAAATCTGCGTTTCCTTGAAGGGCAGAAGCAAGTGTCACAGCTTGAGATTGCTGGATATAAGCTTTGCAAAAAGGACTCTGTCTATTTGACACAATTCATATAATTGTTCAAATCGGTATCTGAATGTCGATTTATAATCTGAAGGTTGAGAAAGATTGGTTTTGAAGGTCGATTTTTGTACAGGAAAATCGTGGGGAATTTAGACTCTACAGAAGAGTCCTAAGTTGAATTGTGAACGGAATCTGATTGAGAATTGAATCCATCAGACGCCGGTTGAGCGCTATCAGCACAAGGTGAGTATTGTGGTGTGAATGCATTGGGCGCATTGAAGAGAAGGACGGAAACAGATCCTTAGTTTTTTGGGAACATTAGAATGATAATTTGGTTTGATTTCTATGAAATGTAAAATGTTGAGCTGCAGCGCTCAATGCAGAGTTGAAGGTTAATGGTATTTCAGTTTGGTTCGTAATTAATTTTCATTCGAATTAATTGGATTTATTTAAATCCTTATTTGAGGGTGAATGTGAAAATTGAAAATCTTCCTCAATTGAGAGGGTTGAAATTGCCTGGCTTGAGCGTTATTTGAGGCAGTGATTGTAGATGTAAAATGTATATGGAAAACAGAGTTGAGATTCTGGGTTTGCAGGTTTATCTCTGCGTCAAATAGTCTATGATTTTCCTCCACTCTCGACCCTGACACATAAGATTGAGCTCCTCCACTGACCCTTCCTAGAGGTCAACCTCTATATTTATCCATGTGCAATGTCAATCAATCTTCGTAAGACAAACTTCCTCAAGACCAACAAAAATAATCAACCTATTCTTGATGGCTTCTAGCACATTCACTGACCAAAACATCATGGGAAATCGGGCAAGATAACCCAAACTCTATGTGTTGACAATGGTTCACAAAGCAAATCAAATTCTAGGCTCCACCTTTGCATAATAGGGCCAAAATTCTCCCATATCTAGTCCTGATTAAGGATATTCAATAACTCTTCCTCCAAATGTAATACCACGTAGAACCCTCCCCCCGTGAGAATATAGAAAATTGGTGAATAACCTAAAAAAAGAACCCAATAATTCTCCATCCATCTCTTGAAAGATGCCAAACTAAATACTTTTGCTACAAACCTCCCAATCAAACCATGTTATAAGAGAGTCAAGACCTCAACTACCCCAATATTGTTCCCTACCACCATAGTTGAAGCTCTACGTGACTTTAGAACCTTTCACCACCCTCTCCTTTTCCCTCATATAAAAACCAGTAAATGTGATATGGTGTGCTCCGGGATCAACACGAATCTCAAAGGATCAAACGTCTTAGAACGTGCATCAACTAGGTCTTCTATGGTACAAAAAAATCCATTGGCTCACAAAATGTCCACCTCATAATATGCTTCATCCAGTGCCATTTTAAAGAGCCCCCCCGCCCCCAAACAATCATCTATTAGAAATTTGGGAAACACATTGCTCCACTCCCTTACACCAGTTCCATTTTGATGAGCCCACCTCCCAACCAAACAATCCAACAACCAACCCACTTGCACACATAATATTGGAAAGGAATTGGACAATAGTTTATGATTTTCCTCCACTCTCGACCTTGACACATAAGATTAAGCTCCTCCACTGACCCTTCCCAAAGGTCAACCTCTATATTTATCCATGTGCAATGTCAATCAATCTTCGTAAGACAATCTTCCTCAATACCAACAAAAAGACTCAACCTATTCTTGATGGCTTCTAGCACGTTTGTTGACCAAAAAATCATGGTAAATCGGGGCAAGATAACCCAAACTCTATGTGTCGACAATGGTTCATGAAGCAAATCAAATTCTAGGCGCCACCTTTGCATAATAGGGCCAAAATTCCGCCATATCTAGTCTCGATTAAGGATATTCAATAACTCTTCCTCCAAACGTAATACCACGTAGAACTCTCCTCGAGTGGGAATATAGAATAATGGTGAATAACCTAAAACAAGAACCCAATAATTCTCCATCCATCTCCTGAAAGATGCCAAACTGAATACTTTTGCTACAAACCTCCCAATCAAACATTCTATAAGAGAGTCAGGACCTCAACTACCCACACATTGTTCCCTACCACCATAGCTGAAGCTCTATGTGACTTTAGAACCTTCCACCACCCTCTCCTTTTCCCTCATATAAAAACCATTAAATGTGATATGTTGTGCTCCGAGATCGACACAAATCACAAAGGATCAAACGACTTAGAACGTCCATGAACTAGGTACATAAAAATCCATTGGCGCAAAAACTATCCACCTCTTAATATGCTTCATCTAGTCCCATTTTGAAGAGCCCCCTGCCCCCCAAACAATCATCTATTAGAAATTTGCGAGACTCATTGCTCCACTCCCTTACACCAGTTCCATTTTGATGAGCTACCCCCCCCCTCCCCAACACCTAAACAATCAAACAACCAACCCACTTGCACGCATAATATTGTAAAGGAATTGGACAATAGTCTATGATTTTCCTCCACTCTCGACCCTGACTGTAAAGCCTTCGCAAACTTGGCACGGTTGGGTGCCGGGAGCGACGGGCGCGCGTTGGTGCGACGGGCGTGCAGAAATGCGACGGAAGGGCGCCACTATGCGACGAAGGTTGGAACAAATGCGAAGCACTTGGAATGCTAAACTGAGTTATATGCGTTGCAACAAAAGATTGCAAGCCGACTTGCAATATGGATTGTGGGCACATTGTTATGACTTTTAGGGGGTCGGCCTTGAGGCCGCACACCCCACATTACCAACAAGACTTGCGTATATATATAGGGGGCGCAAGGCTCATTTCAACAACTCAACTTCGTACAACAAACATTCACTCATACGCATAAGGGGTAAAACTGCGCAGGGGTAAAAGAAGGCTACGCATATCTCATGCGTGGAACTTCTAAGGTGCAGTTTTGGACTTCTAGGTGCCGGTTTGGGTGAGACAAGCGTGCCGAGGTTAGAGTTATGTGCAGGACTTGATAGAGAGAGATAGGTGGCTCGGGTGAGCACCTCCCTTCGTGCAAGGGTGCACATGTATTGTAAAAGGCAGGTTGCCTATCTATTGTAAAATTTGGTTAAGTGTGAGACTTGGTTCGGCCAAGACACACTTGTGTTGTAAATCTGATATTCTTAATAAAATTGTCAGGTAGACTCACATTACGGGGAGTTGCCCTCCCCTTTATACTTGTTTGCAATTGTTGATGTTCTCGGTTAATTGCATATGGATAATGAATGAGTATGGGCTTCATTAAGTATAAAGGATAATGCTTTTACTTGGTTGCGAAACACAAACTAAGTATGTTAATGTTGGAGTAGGCGTAGTCCACGAATGTTAGTATTGTTAAAAAGAAAGCGTTCGGTGATGCCGCACCTCGCTACAAGCGGTTGGAAGACTACCGCAGGTGTAGGGGCGTGACATTGACACATAAGCTGAGCTCCTCCACTCACCCTTCCCGAAGCTCGAAAACCACTAGTAAGTGGACCAAATCAAGTTTACCTTAACTACCCAACATAAATTAATAAAAATGATAATATCTAGGCTGGTTTCATTCAACCCTTTAAATATGATATATTCCATGTGATTACCATGGATCAATACCATGGGTTCTCATAAACTCAAACCACTAGTAACTCACCAAATCAAGTTTACCTTAACTACCCAACATAAATTAATAAAAATGATAATATCTAGGTTGGTTTCATTCAGCCCTTTAAATATGATATATTCCAAGTGATTACCATGGATCAATACCATGGGTTCTCATAAACCCAACCCACTAGTAACTCACCAAATCAAGTTTACCTTAACTACCCAACATAAATTAATAAAAATGATAAGGTAGAATTTTTATTTTAAGATAGAATTATTTTTATTTTATTTTAACCGAGGTAAATGTTCCCAGGACATTACATTACACCAACCTAGGTTCATCTTCACTCCGATCTACCAAACACCGTGAGGGGTCAAATCCCTTGAGATGCGCCCCTTTAAATGGGCTATATTCCACATGAATACCATAGGACCCTGAGGGGTCAAATCTCTTGAGATGCGAACCTTTAAATGGGCTATATTCCACATGAATACCATAGGTTCTTAATACCATGAGTTTTTTTATTTTTATTTTTATTATTTATTTCTTTAATTTGACAAAGTAAAATGTTTACATTACATTATATTAATCTTTTAGTTTAATTTATTTTTTTATTTTTATGTAATTTGACTTAGACAAAATGTTATACAAGACATTTGTTGACAATATCTCTACCATATTGGATTGGAGAGCACTCTTGGGTCAATAAATAATTTTAATTTTAAACTAATAAAATTAAAATATTTATAATCATTTCACAACAACTTGTTAAATTTATTATTATTATTGTTGTGTTTTTTTTAACAAAATGGTAAAACCCAATATAACATATTTATGAATGGTATTCTCTAAGATTGATTGACACGGTTATAAAAAGGAAAACCACGCCATTTTGAGTTACCTAGAGTAAGGAGACAAATTTTTACTCCTACCAAAATAAGTGTAACTTTTGGCCATAGTCTAACGAAACTATTTTTTCCCTGGTAAGATTTTGATAAAATCGAGAAGGGATTTTTGTAAATCCAGGTTACAGCTGTCAAACTTCAAGATTTTGGGTTCCTAGAGGTTTTTGAATTTGTTAAATTTTTTTTACGCGGATTCCAAACACTTTTACAGTCTGGGCAATTCCTCAACCTCTATAGATACTTCCTAAATTTTAAATCGTTATAGAGTAAATTCTTACCCAAATGAAAACAATTTTCTGGTATACTCCATTTTTACACCATTTTCAAAAATAATTATTTTAATTTTAAACTAATAAAATTAAAATATTTATATTTTTATACCTCTTAAGAATTTACATATATCACTTACACCATTTCCAAAAGAGCAACTTAATTTATATAAATATACACCATTTCCAAAAGAGCAACTTAATTTATATAAATTAATAAAATAATTATTAATTGATTTATTATTTAATTTAGAGAACTAAAAATCAAAATATTTGTAAGTTAGATTCTATTCTATCACTTACACCTTTTCAAGTTACAATTGATTTGGTCATGGTAAACCAATTATGTTTAACACTTACAAAATTACCCCTACTCATAAAAAAGAAAGCCCAATTAGTTTACCTCTAAATCTGGAATGTAGCAAATTAGTTCATCTCCACAAGTGAACGCAATCCCGTAAACCTGTACTACAACGGCAGTGTGCCGGAAATGCCCTTCACATGCCGTTTTAAAAGGTCAGGTTTGATCACATATTCGTCAAGTCGGCCAGCCTTGGCCAAGTGGGTCCGCAATGCCATTTTCTCCCCCCAAATTAATTTTGCCGCGGATAGATATAAGGCAGGGAAAGGCAATAGAAATATAAACTCTGTTGGATTGCTACGTGATTGCATACTCTAGCTCACGGCTCAATAGAAATATAAACCCTGTTGGATTGCTACGTGATTGATAGCTGATTGCTACTGGATTGCTACGTGATTGCATACTCAGCTCACGGCTCAATGGATCCTCATCGTCCATCCTATCACAACAATGAAGGAAGTTCATACTGGAATGCAATTGAGATCTCGGACAACGAGGAGGAAGAGGAGTATGATGAGGGGTTGGATGTATCTACAGAACAGCAGAAACATCCCCTTGATCATGATACTTCTGGGGACAGGACCAATTGCCAAGTCGGTGTTGGAGGAGAGGAAGAATTCGAATACCCAAATGAGGAAGACCATGGCCCAAGTGAACACGAAGGCATGAAAGGAGAAGAGGAGCAGAGCGACGAAAGTGAAGGCATGAAAGGAGAAGAGGAGCAGAGCGACGAAAGTGGGCATAAGGAGAACGCCTCAGAGTCACGGGCATTTGATCATCAGGCAGGGCGGCACAGAACATCAAGCAGGGCGGCACAGAAGAGGAAATTACGGGCTCCAATGGGGGGGGCAGATACTGTTATTAAAAAGCCCAAAAGGAGAAACACTAATGCCCGGACCAGATCAGCATCCAGGAAGTCGGGTAAGAAGAACAGGGTTAATGTCAATCCCGCAGCAAAAGATACTACTCTCATAACTCCCGCCACCAGGCTGCTTGATGATGAGGATGACAACCCAAACATGAGTATTTGTCTGTCAAAGATCCACAAGGCAGAAAAGATTGAGCTGAGTAAAGATAGACTGATTGCAGGGAGTTCTAAAGGATACAGAACGGTGAGGGCTACTAGGGGTGTGGTGGAGGGGGCATGGTATTTCGAGATCACGGTTGTTTACCTCGGTCAAACTGGGCATACCAGATTGGGATGGTCTACAGAGAAAGGAGATGTTGACACTCCTCTGGGTTATGATGGGAATAGCTATGCCTACAGAGATGTTGATGGCACTAAAGTTCATAAGGCTATCAGAGAGCCCTATGGGGATGGACCTTACGTGGAGGGTGACGTTATTGGGTTTTATATTAATTTGCCCAATGGCAGTGAGTTTGATCATCACAGCAATGCAGTAGACGAAGCACCACAGGTGGTGCCTGGTATGTTCCAGTTCCCATATCTTTGACTTTATTTCAGTCCATGCAGCTCATGCACTAAATATTTTTCTGTTTCGCAGTTCATGCACTAAATATATAGACGGTCATTTTTTTGAATTGCGCACACTTCTATTCTTTTTACCGCTGTTATACATATATTTGCTTTACTTTTCTCCTCCCACCCTGGGTATGAAGACTTCAGAATTCATGGCGAAAATATAGAATGCCCTTTGTTTCAGTGTATGCACTAGCACTCGTATTTAACTGCTGTTAATTCCATCGCCCTTTCTATAAAATCTGCCGCTTAATATTAAAAAATGTTGTTAAGACCGGCGTAATATGGAAATAAATAAAAACAATTTTAGTGTTATCTGCATTTATTGAGCGTAATTTTGCTCATATAGTTTAAAATAATTTAAACTAAATGAATTGTTTATTTGAGTTTTTTTTCCTAATTGAATGAGACTATTTTCTTTCTCCCTTATTAAAACCATGATACCCATGCCTTTGCCATTCCCTGCTGCCTCGTTCCACACTGCCATCTTCCAGTGTCCTTCAAACAAGGTGTTTGAACCCTCTTGTCATGTGTTTCTATGAGGTAAAATTTTGTCTCTATGCCCTAACGATATGTCCAAGTAACATTCATTTTTCTCATTGTCCTTGACCCCTTTAATAATTATGTTTCTTCTCGTGTTCTCTTCATGGTTGTTTATTTGGACAATCATTTCCCCTTTATCCTAGGATGATTTCACATTCACCACCTTTGTACTTTCCACTACATATTTCTTTATGTTTTGCATATCCGCCTTCACTATCTTGCGTATTGTCAACCTAAATATTTGTT